>JXCR01147376.1:84523-105996 GCA_002079205.1 Phalaenopsis hybrid cultivar
AGAGGCTCGCCGACGGCGAAACCGGTGAATTGACGGTTATGCGGGTTCAAATGGCGGTTTTTGGCAGTTTTTGGGCGGGAATTGTCTTTTTAAACTAAAAAATTTGAATTTTACTTCATATTTTCCCTCCAAAAATGAAGTGAAACTCTACCAATTTCATTCCTATGGCGTCCAATTCCCCTAATAATCCCAGAATGTGAGTTTTTAATCGGTGAAAGTTTATTAGTGCAGAAGCACAGCGAATCTTCAACAAGTTGCTGGCGAAAAAAAGATTGATCAAAGAACAAGGATTTGCCAATTGCGGATTGAATAATCCCACGACGGATATTGAAGAAACGATAGTACGGCGAAGATGGGAAGTGCTGTGCTACACTACTGCCGTCATGGTGGTTCCTGTGGTAAAAGAATTTTATGTAAATTTACATGGAATCAACCAAGGAGTTGTTTATGTGCGAGAAGATGAATCACTTTCACTCCTGCATGGATCAATGAATTATATATGTTAGAGAATGTTCCTTTCTGCCACTATTCCAATTTCGTCCCAACAAGAAACCAGATGAATGAGATTTACCAATATTTAANGGTGAGTTTAATTTCATAATTTTCTAAAACTAAATATATATATATAAATTAAAACAACCTTCCGAAGCGGGCGATGGGATTTTGATTTCGATGACCGACAGCTTCTTACGGGCAAATCTCCAACCAAAGAACTGCCCCGACTGGACTTAAGGTATTTAGGTTTGATGTAGGTAGAACCTAAGAGTTGAATTTGTTTTAAGTCCAATGTACTTAGGACTTAAGGTATTTAGGTTCAATGTAGGTAGAACCTAAGGATTGAATTGGTTTTAAGTTCAATGTAGCTAAGACTTGAGGTCTGAGTTGAGTTAGGTTCAACATTATTTGAACCTAAAGTTTATGTTGATTTAAGTTCAATTTGAATTGAACATAAATTTAAGGTTTGATTTAGGTTCAGTATATGTTGAACCTAGAGTTTGGTTGACTTAGATTCAGTTTGGGTTGAACATAAGTTATATGTTTGGCTTAAATCCAATATGGGTTGAACTTATGTTTGAAGTTGATTTGGGTTAAAGTCAGGTTGAACCTAATGTTTGGGTTAACTTGAATTCAAGTTAGGTTAAACACATATTAAGTTTTGCTGAAATTAGGTTCAATGTGGCTTGAACCTAAAGTTTGGGTTAACTCGAGTCATGTTAGGTTGAACTCCAATTATNGGGAAGAGTTGATATTAAACATGGGTCAACAATTACAGAATCAAGGAAATCAATTATAGATTCAAGGAAATCAATTAAAAAATCAAGGAACTGCTATTAAGAATATTGAGAACCAATTAGGCATATAACAACTGCACTTAGTAACCGAACAATAGGAACTTTTCTGATTACTGTGGAACCAAACCCTAAAGATCAAGGAAAAGAATAAATCAAGGCAATTCAATTATGAAGTGGAAAAGAATTAGAGATAAGAGTACAAGAAGAAATAGAAATTGAAAAAGAAAAAGTGGATACCGAAAAAGAAAAGGATCACGAATACCCAGATTTAGAGTATCGAGAAAGAGAAAGTGGATACCAAAAAAGAAAAGGATCATGAATACCCAGATTTAGAGTATCCATTTACCAATGAAAGTTACCGTGGAAAAACCTCCACCACCGTTTCCTCAAAGACTGAAGCAACATACTATTTTCAAAATTTTTAGAAATTTTAAAGAAGTTAACGGTGAATATTTCCTTCATAGAAGCTTTAAAGCAAATGCCCAGTTATGTGAAGTTTATGAAAGATACTCTGAACAAGAAGAGGAAGTTCTCAGATAATGAAACTGTTGCATTTAGCAAAGAGTGTAGTGTAATTATTCAAAAAAAGCTTCCTAAAAAATTAAAAGATCCTGGTAGTTTCACTATACCGTGTGCTATTAGTTTATGGAAATTAAAAGATCCTGACAGTTTCACTATACCGTGTGCTATCGGTGAAAAATTTTATGGAAGAGCTTTATGTGATTATAGTTTCACTATACCGTGTGCTATCGGTGAAAAATTCTATGGAAGAGCTTTATGTGATTTGGGATCCTGGAAGTTTCACTATACCGTGTGCTATCGGTGAAAAATTCTATGGAAGAGCTTTATGTGATTTGGGAACCAGCATTAACCTTATGCCTTTATCAATTTTTAAAAGACTAGGATTAGGAGAAGTCGCACCTACTTCTGTAACTCTTCAATTGGAAGATCAATCAGTTACATATCCTAAGGGAGTTATAGAAGAAGCGTTAGTAAAAGTTGATAAATTTATCTTTCTTGTGGATTTCATTATCTTAGATATGGAGGAAGATAAAGAAATACCTATTATTTTAGGGAGACCATTTTTAGCTACTCGAAAAGCTATGATAGATGTTAAAAAAGGAGAATTACTATGAGAGTAAATGATCAATAAGTGACTTTTAACATTGCGAAATCTATGAAATACCCTGCTGTTGAAAGANTGATAAGGCTAAGATGTGGTTAAATTCATTAGCACCTAGATCTATTAGAACTTGGGGAAAACTTTCACAAAAATTTCTATCCAAATAGTTCCCTCCATCCAAAACAGCTAAACTTAGAAATGATATAGCATCATTCTGTCAGATTGATGGAGAGTCGATATATGAAACTTGGGAGAGATTTAAAGATCTTCTTAGGAAGTTCCCTCATCATTTGTTACGAGATTGGTTGATAATTCAAACTTTTTATAATGGATTAGTGGGATCAGTTAGATTGATTATAGATGTTGCGGCTGGTGGTTCTTCAAATGTCAAAACCATTTGATAAGTCTTATTCATTAATAGAAGAGATGACTACCAACAATTTTCAATGACCCTCTGAACATGTAAATCCTAAAAGAGTAGCTAGTATCCATGATTCTGATACAATATCTTGTTAGCTTCGCAGTTTGCTGCAATATCAAAAAAATTAGATCATTAGGGAATGAATTATTCTACAACACCTACTATGATGGAAGAGAATTCATCTGGGCAATTTGTGGATGTTCAACATTTGTATGAGACTTTAAATGCTATCAATAGACCCAACAATCCTTATTCGAACTAATATAACCCAGGTTGGAAGAATCATTTAAATTTTAATTGGAATAACAATTCTTCTACAAATCAACAATGGGTGAACAACCCAGTGAACCCATTAGGAAATTCATCCAACCAATGAAGTACTAATTATAGACCTTCTTATCCTCTAGGATTTAAAAGTAACACTCAAATTAAGGAAAAGAAGTTGTCTATGCAAGAGATGATATTAAAAATGGGTCAACAATTGCAGAATCAAGGGAATCAGTTAAAAATTTAAGGAAATCAGTTACAAAATCAAGGAATTACTATTAAGAATATTAAAAATCAATTAGAGCATATCGCTACTGTGCTTAGTAATCGAACATTAGGAACTTTTCCCAGTACTGTGGAACCAAATCCTAAAGATCAAGGAAAAGAACAAATAAAAGCGATACAATTATAAAGTGGAAAAGAATTGGAAACAAGAGTACAGAAAGAAATGGAAATTGAAAAAGAGAAGGTGGATATAGAAAAAGAAAAGGATCATGAAAACCCAGATTTAGAATATCCACTTACACCAATGAAAATTACTGTGAAGAAACCTCCACCACCATTTCCTTAAAGATTGAAGCAACACAAACACGATAAAACAATTTTCCAAGTTTTTAGAAATTCTTAAGAAATTAACGATAAATATTCCCTTGTAGAAGCTTTAGAGCAAATGTCCAATTATGTGAAATTTATGAAAGATATTCTGAACAAGAAAGAAGTTCACTGATAATGAAGCTGTTGTACTTAACGAAGAGTGTAGTGCAATTATTCAGAAAAAGTTTCCTGAAAAATTAAGAGATCCTAGTAGTTTCACTATGCCGTGTGCTATCGGTGAGAAATTTTATGGAAGAGTTTTATGTGATTTGGGAGCCAAGAATAATCTTATGCCTCTATCAATTTTCAAAAGATTAGGATTAGGAGAAGTCTCACCTACTTCTGTAACTCTTCAGTTAGTGGATCGTTCAGTTACATATCCTAAGAGAGTTATAGAAGATGTGTTAGTAAAAGTTGATAAATTTATCTTTCCTATGGATTTTATTGTTTTAGATATGGAGGAAGATAAAGAAATACCTATCATTTTAGGGAGACCATTTTTAGCTACTGGAAAAGCTATGATAGATGTTCAAAAAAGTAGAATTGAGTATGAGAGTTAACGATCAAGAAGTGACTTTTAACATTTGTGAAATCTACGAAATACCCTGCTGTTGAAAGAGATAATGAATGTTTTTGCATGGAAATTAGTGAACATCTCTTGAATGAGCATTTTAAAGAACATTTTGAAGAGAAAGAACAATTTGAATATAGTGATGAAGTTATTTTGAACGAAATAGAAAATGAAGAATTAGATTATGTTCAAGGAAGATTTGAGATGCTGGAAATTACAGAAAATGCTGATAATAATCTAGTTCTATCAATTATAAAACCACCTGAACTTGAGTTGAAAATATTGCCTAACCACTTGAAGTATGTATTTCTTGGAGACTCATCTACATCACCTGTTATTATATCTTCATAATTAAATGATTTGCAAGAGCAAAAACTGTTGGATACATTAAAAAGATATAGGAAAGCTTTTGGTTGAACCTTAGCTGATATTAAAGGAATCAATCCTTCGATATGTACGCACAGAATTATACTAGATGAACAATATAAACCAAGAGTTCATCCACAAAGGAGATTAAACCCAAAGATGAAAGAAGTAGTTAAGAAGGAAATTTTGAAATGGTTAGACACTTAAATTACATATTCTATTTCAGATAGTGGTTGGGTAAGTCCAATTCATTGTGTTCCTAAGAAAGCAGGAGTGACGGTTGAAACAATAGAGAATAATGAATTAACACCTATCAGACAAGTTACTGGGTGGTGTATTTGCATTGATTATAGAAAATTAATTACTATCACTAATAAAGATCACTTCCCTTTACCATTTTTAAACTAAATGATAGATAGAATTGCTCGGCACAAATATTTTTGTTTTTTATATGGATGTACTGGTTACCATCAAATTCCTATTGCTCGTGAGGATCAAGAAAAGACAACATTTACTAGTCCGTTTGGAACTTTTGCTTTCAAAAGAATGCCTTTTGGATTATGTAATGCACCTGCAACATTTCAGAGATGTATGATGTCTATATTTAGTAAGTTAATTGAGGATGGATTGAAAGTAATTATGGATGATTTCTCTGTATTTGGAACATCATTTGACGCATGCTTAAATTATCTTGAAAAAAGAACTAATTTAGTTCTAAATTGGGAGAAATGTCAATTTAGAGTTATGCGAAAGAACTAATTTGGTTCTGAATTGGGAGAAATATCAATTTATGGTTGCAGGAGATTATTTCTCTGTATTTGGAACATCATTTGACGCATGCTTAAATTATCTTGAAAAAGTTTTGGAGTGAAAAAACTAATTTAGTTCTAAATTGGGAGAAATGTCAATTTATGGTTGCAGGAGGAATTGAGGATTAGAAGTATTTATGGATGATTTCTACGTATTTGGAACATCATTTGACGCATGCTTAAATTACCTTGAAAAAGTTTTGGAGTTATGCGAGTATTTATGGATGATTTCTCTATATTTGGAACATCATTTGACACATGCTTAAATTATCTTGAAAAAGTTTTGGAGTTATGCGAAAATATCATTTGACGCATGCTTAAATTACCTTGAAAAAGTTTTGGAGTTATGCGAAAGAACTAATTACACATGCTTAATTTATCTTGAAAAAGTTTTAGAGTTATGCGAAAGAACTAATTTAGTTCTAAATTAGAATATCTTGAAAGAGTTTTGGAGTTATGCGAAAGAACTAATTTAGTTCTAAATTGGGAGAAATAAAAAAGTTTTGGAGTTATGCGAAAGAACTAATTTAGTTCTAAATTGGGAGAAATGTCAATTTCAAAAGTTTTAGAGTTATGCGAAAGAACTAATTTGGTTCTGAATTGGGAGAAATGTCAATTTAAGAACTAATTTAGTTCTAAATTGGGAGAAATGTCAATTTAGAGTTATGCGAAAGAACTAATTTGGTTCTGAATTGGGAGAAATATCAATTTATGGTTGCAGGAGATTATTTCTCTGTATTTGGAACATCATTTGACGCATGCTTAAATTATCTTGAAAAAGTTTTGGAGTGAAAAAACTAATTTAGTTCTAAATTGGGAGAAATGTCAATTTATGGTTGCAGGAGGAATTGAGGATTAGAAGTATTTATGGATGATTTCTACGTATTTGGAACATCATTTGACGCATGCTTAAATTACCTTGAAAAAGTTTTGGAGTTATGCGAGTATTTATGGATGATTTCTCTATATTTGGAACATCATTTGACACATGCTTAAATTATCTTGAAAAAGTTTTGGAGTTATGCGAAGTAGTTATAAATTGGGAGAAATGTCAATTTATGGTTGCAAGAAGAATTGTGTTAGGGCATAAAATTTTGAAAAATGGTATGGAAGCAGACCCTGCAAAAATTCAAGTTATATCTAAACTAACACCTCCTACTAATGTAAGAGAAGTTAGGAGTTTTCTTGGACATGTTGGTTTTTACAGGCATTTTATTAAAGATTTTTTAAAAATTTCTAAACCTCTATTTTAACTTTTAAGAAAGGACAAGAAATTTGAATTTACTGAAAATTGTTTTAATTCCTTTGAGTTATTAAAGAAAAAATTAATCACAGCCCCTATTATAGTTTCACCTAACTGGGAGAAACCGAAAAATTAATCACAACCCTTATTATAGTTTCACCTAACTGGGAGAAACCATTTGAACTGATTGTGCGAGGCTAGTGAATAGGCTATTGGAGTGGTTCTTGGATAAATGTACGAAAAGATTTTTAAAGTGATATACTACGCTAGAGAAAAATTAATCACATGCCCTATTATAGTTTCACCTAACTGGGAGAAACCATTTGAACTGATGTGTGATGCTAGTGAAGAGAAAAATTAATCACGACCCCTATTATAGTTTCACCTAATTGGGAGAAACCATTTGAACTGATGTGTGATGCTAGTGATCTATGTTATTGGAGTTGTTCTTGGACAAAAGATATGAAAAGTCTTTCAAAATTATATACTATACTAGTAAAACTCTTAATGATGCTCAAATTTACTATAATCTTATAGAAAAAGAGTTACTGACCATTGTGTATGCTTTAGAAAAGCTTAGATCTTATTTAGTTGGGACTAAATGTGATGTGCACACTGATCACTCTGCTATTAAATATCTGATGCAAAATAAGGATGTCAAACCAAAGTTAATTAGATGAATACTTTTGATGTAAGAATTTGATCTTATGGTTTTTGATAGAAAGAGAATTGATAATCAAATTGTTGATCATTTTTAGAGATTAGAAAATCATGAATTATCAGACACTGACAATGAAATTACAGACAATTTCCTTTATGAACAACTTTATAATATTAATGAGTGGAAAACACCATGGTATGCTGATATTTTTAATTATATTGTAAGTGATATTTTGCCACCTATGCTGGCACTGCAACAACAAAGAAAATTCATTCATGATAAATTGCAATAAACTATTAATTGTAGTAAACTACATTTCTAAGTGGATTGAAGCACAAGATTTACCTCATTATGATGCTAAAAGTGTTTCAAGATTTTTATTGAAAAATATTTTTACTAGAAACAAATTGCCGAGAATGATCATCGCTGACAGAGGATCTCATTTTAGGAATAAATTTATTTAGAGATTGGCAGAAAAGTATAACATTATTCATAGAATCTTTAATGCCTATCACTCTCAAACCAGTGGGTTAGCTGAAGTTTCTAATAGTGAGATTAAACAAATACTTGAAAAGACTGTAAATCCTAGTAGAGTAGATTGGTCCACTAGACTGGATACCGTGTTATGGGCTTACAGGACTGCTTATAAAACTCCTATTGGAATGACTCCTTACAGGCTAATTTTTGGAAAGGACTTGCCACGTACTAGTAGAATTGGAGCATAAAGCATATTGGGTGATTAAAGAATTCAATTATAATTTCTTGGAGTAGAATTGGAGCATAAAGCATGTTGGGCAATTAAAGAATTCAATTATAATTTGAAAGATGCTTGAGCATAAAGCATATTGAGCGATTAAAGAATTCAATTATAATTTGAAAGACGCTGGTAAGAAGACTTATAAAACTCATATTGGAATGACTCCTTACAGACTAATTTTTGGAAAGACTTGTCACTTACCAGTAGAATTGGTTATTGGATTGACTCCTTACAGACTAATTTTTGGAAAGACTTGTCACTTACCAGTAGAATTGGAGCATAAAACATATTGGGCGATTAAAGAATTCAATTATAATTTGAAAAATGCTGGTAAGAAGAGATTGTTACAATTAGGCAATTAAATAATTCAATTATAATTTGAAAGATGCCGGTGAGAAGAGATTGTTACAATTAAATGAATTTGAAGAAATATGAAATGAATCTTATTATAACGACAAAATTTATAAGGAGAAACTAAAGTTATGACATGATCGAAAGATTAACCAGAAGAACTTTGAACCAAGACAAGAAGTTTTGCTTTACAATACAAGGCTGAAGTTATTCCCTGAGAAATTGAAGTCTCGTTGGTTGGGAACCTTTACTTTGACTCAAGTTTAAACTTACGGAGCTAAAAATTGAAGATCAAAAGACTGGAACTAGATTTAAAGTAAATGGAAACCGATTAAAACCATATTTTGAGGGTAAAAGACCAAATCTTAAAGAGGTTGTAATGATCAGTCAACCTAAATAATACCTGAATAAGTCGGGCTGATGACGTTAAACCAAGCGCTTTATGGGAGGCAACCCATAGTTATCTTTATTCTTATTGCGATTATAGTAGTTTTATTTGAAATTATTATTAGTTTGTGGTAGTATTGAACTCTACTATTCTTATTTACCATTGAATTATCATAATAATTGGATCCATAGAGAAAAATTGGAACGCATTCGGACCAGAGCGAAACTGTGTAATTTTTACCTTGGGCACCGACGGCACCATCGACGCCGTCGACGGCACCATCGACGCCGTCGACGGCACCATCGATGCCACCAACGATGGGTTTCTCCTGAAAGACCAGGCAATTAAATTCTTAAGGCTCACCGATGGCACCCTCGACCTCGCCAACGATGAGACCGGCGGGATGACGGTTTCTGGAGTTTGAATAGACGGTTTTTGGTAGTTTTAGGAGGGAGTTACTCCTTTTAAACTTCCAAAATTGATACCTAAGTTCATATTTCCTCTAAAAACAAAGTGAAACTCCCCCAAATTCATCCCTATGGCGTCCAATTCCCCTGAAAACCATAGACTGCGAGTGTTCAACCGGAGAAAGTTCATTAGTGCCAAAGCACAGTGAATCTTCAACAAGGTACTGGTGAAGAAGAGATTAATCAAGGAGTGAGGACTTGTAAATTGATGATTAAATAATCCATCGATGGCAATTGAAGAGATGATTGTGCGGCGAAGATGGGAAGTGTTGTGCTACACTACCGCCACCGTAGTTGTTTCTGTGGTGAAGGAATTTTATGTTAATTTGCATGAAATCAACTAGGGAGTCATCTATGTGTGAGGTAGATGGATAAATTTTACTCCTGCACGGATCAATGAATTATATATGATCGAGAACGTTCCTGTCTACCATTATTCCAACTTTGTCCCGACAAGAAACCTGATGAATGAAATTTACCAATATTTAACGGACGAAACTGAAGACTGAGAAATGAGAGAAAACAAGTATGTTAATTTTTCTGCGACACTGCTAAATCCCATTTCTAAACACTGGCACTTCTTCATTTTTGCAAAACTGTTACCGAAGATGAGGATCAGTAAAGTTTCTATGGAAAGTGCTATTCTGAATTATTGCATCCAGTTGGGACTGCCGATCAATATTGGATCTATAATTGTGAAGTCTGTTTTGGGCCTGCTCATTCATGGATCAACTTATGGGCTTGGACATCCTTCAACAATTTTCTTATTTTGCAGTCAGTTCCAAGTATCTTATAGAAATTAGGAAAAGATACTTCTAACTTGGAAGACTTTGGACCCAACTGAGAGATTCCCTGCCAATGAAGATGAAAATGATATGAATATTATGGTGGATCAATCGTCTCAGAATTCACTACCTATTCAATCTTTAGTTTCGAACAAAACACTAGTGATCTTGCGCAGAATCATGAAATTAGAGAAAGAGGTACAAAATGTTATGGATGCAATTAATAATATCTCTGATTTCTTCAATCTTCTAGACTGGAGGATGAAAGAACATTTTGAGCACTCTGGACATATCGAAGGAAGTTTGATACGATTGATGAGAAGGATGAAATTGATAGAAGAGGACTCCACTAAAGAATTTCCATACCAACCCTTCTATAACCTCTTCGTTCATGTGCAATCAATAGGTGATCTCAGAGGAGAATGTAGCGCTGAATCTGAAGAATAGTAGATTTACATTGCTACCTGTCTGTCTATGTGTGTAATTTGGTTTGAACTTTATGTTTGCTTTGCTTTAGAATTTTTCTTTTAGATCTCTGTATAGTTGAAACTGAGCATAGGATGTTTGTTTTCAGCATTTTGAGTGTTGTAGCTTGGATTGCGATGCTGAGGTTGAGAAAATACCAAACTTAGGTATGTTGTGTAACGTATATTGTAACCGTTGGAATTTATATATAATTGCGATGTTTTGTGTTGTGAAAGTTTATTTGTGATAAGTACATCATTTAATCACTTAAAATTATGTTGAAAGTTTATTTGTGATAAGTACATCATTTAATCACTTAAAATTATGTCTATAATGATTGAAATGTCGTTGAGGCTTGAAATTGATCAAAATCGCAAAAATCCAGAAATTGAACCAAATCAATAGAGATAGTACATCATTTAATCACTTAAAATTATGTCTATAATGATTGAACGGATGTCGTTGAGGCTTGAAGTTGATCAAAATCTCAAAAATCCAGAAATTGAACCAATTTTCATAGAGCCCGCCGACAGCGCCCTCGACGCCGCCGACGATGGACTTTTCCCAAGACTTAGGATATTAATTCTATTGAGCTCACTGACGGCTCCGAAGACTCCGCCTACGGTGAGATCCCAAAAAAATACCTTTAACCTTGATTTTAACCAGTCAACCGCCACTATTCAGCATCCCCTTCCTCTAAAAAACAAAATTTTCTACCTAGGGCTTGAGAGATCTTGGATTTGGGGGCGATTTCAAGGCAATTAGACACCGGGTTTGATCATCTCTTGGTAAGAGCTTCACTCCAAGCTAAAAATATTTGATTTTCACCATGAATTTCTTCCACATTGAGAAGATCCAAAAATTTGAGAATGTAAAGAAAATATTGGGAAGAAATTCATGGAATTTAGTTTTCAACTCTTAGAATCAATCTTGGAAGCCATTATTTGCATATTTGAAGTATATTTTAGAATTTTTTCTATAATTTTGATTAGATTGAAATGGCTCCACAATAGGGAGGCGACTTGAGTTTGATGAGTCTCACTTCGTTAATGCAAAGGCTCAATTGAGGTTTATATTAGTATTTGAAGGAAAGAAATGTATACAAGATCAAGTTTCTTAGAGTCCGGAAGGAGAAATTGAAAGTGTTATTACCGAGCAGAGGTGGGAAAACTTCTGTTACACCACCAATAAGGCTGCTGCTAATATTCTAAAAGAGTTTTATGCCAACGCGTTCTACTCTGAGGATAGAATCGTTCAAGTGTGGGGATTTTCTATTAAATTTAGTGCCACCCACATTAACTCCTTTTACGAAGTCCCAAACTCTTATAGTTGGCATTATGAAACCTTCAGTACCATGGAAGGGTTGCTGAATGATGTGATCAACTTTCTCACTGATGGGAAAGGAACATGGAAGATAAAGCAACGAGAAAGGTAAATTTTTCTGCTTCCTTGATGGGAAAGGAACATGGAAGATAAAACAGCGAGAACGGGTAAATTTTTCTGCTTCCATGCCTGAATGCCACATCCAAAGCGTGACACTATTTTATTTCCTCTACTCTATTACCGACCTATCACCATAGTAAGGTAACAAGATATAGAGCTATTTTGAATTTTTGTACTCAGAATAATAGAAATATAAATGTGGGCAGAATCATTTTTAAGAATATATTGACTACGACGAGTGAAACAAGTGGAGGTCTAGGACATCCTGGCCTTTTTATGCACTGTGCCAACTTTTTGGAGTGGAAGCTGGAGATGATGAGGAGTGGGTTTACTCTATGAAACCCATTAGTAAAGCTAATTTGAAGACATATGTATCTCATGAAAAATGGAGAACTGGGAGTAGGAGTCAAGAACCTTCTACTAGTGGAGATATCCCCTCTACTAGTTATGACATTCCATCTTCTAGTTCCCCTACCCTGACTCACTTAATGAATGAGTTGACCTTGCAGTGAAAGAGTGTAGAGTTAATAAATGAATGGATTGGAGGTTCAAAATGTAGACATGATTACAGAGGCATTCAGACTTTGAGATAGTTTTCTACGAAGCTCAGGCCTGACACTATAGAGGTCCTGTTGTTACTTTTCTTGAGTGTCCCCGATACACTCAGTATCAGCCCAATCCACTTGCTGACGAAGGAGACGAAGACATAGTTTAGGATTTTGACATATGATAGTTGGTTATGTACTTTTACTTTTATTTTTGTAATTTTTGTAATAGAAACAGATATTTATGTTTGTACGTTCATTTTTATTATTTTTTATTGTACTTATTTCAAAATTTCATTACCCAGCAAATTCTCTAATGATTTATATGTATAGAAAGCTCCTAATGTTACAGACCAGGTGAAGTAGAAATTTTAAGAAGGACTGCAAAAACTTCAGAAAGATTAAAATGCCTAAAATACTGAGGTATGATTTATATTTAAAATTTTTCTTTCCAAGTATATCATTTCATATTAAAAAATTTAAGTTTGGGGGAGGGAAGAAAAAGATTAACTATTACATGTTCTCAATTTAAATATTTTCAAAAAATTATTAATATGATTATATGTAGTGATTTTAAATCAGGTAACTATATTTTGTAGATATTTAAATATTATGGTATATTTAAAGGAATATTTTTGTAATGAAAATTAATTTTGTAGATTAAGATATTTAGTATAAGAGAATAAGACTATAGTCAACTATTTAAAGTAAAGGAAACTATATTTTGAAGTATTAAGAATCTGGAAATTCATTTAAGAAGAAAAGATTAGGGCTCAATAATGTAAAAGCTATGAAATATTTATAAGGTAAAAGAATACTTTGATTTTTAAATTTAGGGAAAGAAAAGTGATGTTCAAAATCATGAAAGACTATCTAAATATAATAATCCTCACTTGAAAAAGGAAAAAGAATAGATTGACAACAATCACTAAAAAGAAAAGAAAAATATATAGGATTGAAAGCAATCCAAATGAAAAAAGAGAAAAGAAAAAAAAAAGAAAGAAAAAAATATATATGAAAGTGAGGAGAAGCTTGAGGAGATGCCTAATAAAAAATTGGCTTCATTGGACCTACCTAAAGGGAAAACCTAAATACATTACTTAACTTATAATTATGGATTAGATCTTTTACTAGTAGTGTTCTCATGATGTTCCTATCTTTGGAATATTCTAAGTGACTTAATATTACAACATATAGTCATTCTTGAAATGAATAGAAGACTATAACTCTTAAACTTGATGACTAGATAAGCTTATAGCTACAAAGTTAATTTAATTACATGAATTTTTCTGAAAATCTCACTATGGTATTTATTTAAATCAAACTTATAGTATTTATGAATTAAAAATTTACTATAATAGATCATAACTTTTATATAATACTAAAATTACTTGAGGACAAGTAATAGTTATGTTTGGGGGATTTTGATCGAAGGAAAATATATTGAGATTTTCATATCTATTTTACACAGTTTTTGATGATATTGCACTTTAAAGAAAGATATTTTTGATGTTTTGTTNTAGTTTTTGATGATATTGCACTTTAAAGAAAGATATTTTTGATGTTTTGTTGCAAGTATGATGAATTATGGTCATCGGAGCAAAAAGATGCAAAAAGGAGCGAATTTGGAGCATAAAGGACCAAAATGTGAAGATTTGAACTAGGGCGCCGACGGCAAGCCCAACGGCGCTGACGACGAGAATTTCTTAAGAATCCAGATTAAATAATTTAGAAGGCCCGTCGAGGGTGCCCTAGAGGCCGCCGACTGCGCCCTCAAGGCCGCTGATGGCGAGATCGGTGGTTATTTCCAAAGATGCATTGAATGTGGATGATTTTTGGAGGGCTGCTTAAGCAACTCTTGGGAAAACTCATCAACATCTTTAAAAGAAGACTTTGACCGAAAATGAGAGGGAGGAGGCTCAAGAGTTCAAGGAGTTGGAAGGTTAGAACAACATCTAAGAGCCCTAGTAGTGTGTAGAGAGTCTAATTGTGAGGAATTCTTCGAGAGATTGTAAGAGTGGAGGGAAAGTGAGAGATTTCTTCCTCGTAGAGTGTAACAATTGTGAGGAATTCTTCAAGAGATTGTAAGAGTGGAGGGAAAGTGAGAGATTTCTTCCTCCTTCCACTTCGAAGAAGAATTCTGTGTGCTGTAAAGAAAGAAAGAGATTCAGAGGAACTTCGAGGAGAACTTTGAAATAAAATTCTGTGTGCTGTAAAGAAAGGAAGAGATTCAGAGGAACTTGAGGAGTTTTCTTGGGGAGGACATAGATATAAGTGTTATTTACTTGTTGTGGTTTGTATGAATTGCTTTTATATATGAATTCCAAGTTTTGTTGTGTCTTCCCCATGAGTTCTGAGTAGTTTTCTCTGTCTTTCTACTTATCTTAAGATTTGTGAAATAGTGATTTGAATTGGTTGAGCCATGAAAATGTTAAAGAAGTTGTGATGATCTTTTCACTTCGATTTAATTTACTTTCAATTTGGCCAATTGATTTGTTAAAATATGTTGAGTTTTACAACTGAAGTAAAGATTACATCCAAGACTAATTTACTTTCAATCTGGCCAATTGATTTGTTAAAATATGTTGAGTTTTACAACTAAAGTTAATTGGTGAAGCCATGAAAATGTTTAAGAAATTGTGATGATCTTTTCACTTTGATCTTAATTCTTTCAATCTGACCAATTGATTTGTTAAAATATGTTGAGTTTTACAACTAAAGTGAAGATAAATCTGGCCAATTGATTTGTTAAAATATGTTGAGTTTTACAACTAAAGTGAAGATTACATCAAGAATTGGGAGGTCAAAGCCCTTAGAAATTGGGTGCAAATAAATAGGGAAATGAAATTATCGGGCATAGAATTGGAGATTTGGGGAGGTCAAAGCCCTTGGAAGTTGGGTGCAAATAAATAGGGAAATAATATTATCGGGCATGGGAGGTCAAAGCCCTTAGAAATTGGGTGCAAATAAATAGGGAAATGAAATTATCGGGCATAGAATTGGAGATTTGGGTAGGTCAAAGCCCTTAGAAGCTGGGTGCAAATACATAGGAAAATAAAATTATCGGGCGTAGAATTGGAGATTTTAGAGTTATAGACTAAAATCCCCAATTCTGTCCTATCTTTTGGGTACTGAAGTGTAGATGTTAGCCCTCAGGCGAGGGGAACGTGGGAGCATTGAAGTGAGAGTCGGTATCCTCCCAACGTAGCTGCAGATTCAGTAAACAGGCGTAGGATTAGTCAATGTTCTTTATGCCTGGACCAAAGGGTAAAGAATATGTATGCTTCTATTTGACACAATACAATTTGAACTGATTCACTTTATTCATTTAGTATAATTTCTTAACAAGGGGGAGGATGCTTTCTTATATATTGAATTTCACATTAAAAACTTTATTAGTATAATTAGTTATTTAAGAGATATATTGAATATCACATTAAAAACCTCATTAGTATAATTAGTTATTTAAGAGTTATTAAAAATTTAAACATTCATTTCAATTGCCTATTAGTGACAGATAAGCAATTTGAATTATATTGTTGTGATTTAGTATTGATTTTCGAAAATCCTAGTTCGTAGTTCTAATACTATTTCCTGTGGGATCGATATCTAGGACTCCATTAGAGCCCTATATTACTTGAGCGATACATATACTTGTGTTGACAAATTTGACTTTAACATTATTGAATATTATATATATATACATCTTTATTAAATCAAACATATTAAGTGTGACTTTACACTCTATTAGAGCCCTATATTACTTGAGTGATACGTATACTTGCGTTGATAAGTGTGACTTTACAATTATTAAATATTTTATACATCCATCTTTATCGAATCTATACGTTGATAAGTGTGACTTTACAATTATTGAATATTTATTAAGTCCATATTTATCTTGTATTTTTAATTTGACTTTAACATTATTGAATATTATATCTATACATCTTTATAATCATATATATATATATATGAATTTACTATTATTGAATATTATATATATACATCTTTGTTGAATCTATGACCGTTGTTAAATTTTTGGTGTCGTTACTGAGGAATTAAATCTCTTAGCAGCCGTATTAAATACTTGTATTTTTAAGCATATATACAGTCGCTATCGGTTGCTAACTTTGATGTTTCAAAATATACCAACCAATTGCATTTTATGAGAGTCAAGGTAACACTTTTTTTATGAACCTAGAAGTTGGTCTAGGGATTTCCTTGATAATCAGTGACCTGAGTTGCTTTGATGAACTCCAAAAAATTATTATGTTCTCTTGAAATATTGAAAAATCCAAATAGAGAATGGGAAGTGTTAGGTAGAACATTGATAAATAAAAGTAAAAGAGTATGATCTCAACATGTCATACTGAGATGTGTGACTAATGAGTAGTGAAAATATCATGTCATATTTTTGCTCTCTACAAGTATATCAAGCCTCTAAATGTTGCTCCTCTAATCTAAGTAAAATGAAAAACTATTTAAGCCACTTCAAATAGCCTAAAATTGTTAATAATGTCAACAAATTAAAAAATAACATTAGATTTGGTTGCTTGCCTCCTTTTTTCTCACTATCACAAGTGAAAATGTTAATTTTTTTTTCCAATAAGCGAATAGTTATTTGAATAAGGATTTAAACCTCTAATCCTCTCCCAAATATCCATTCTTGATTAACTAGTGGAACCAATCTAAATAATTGTTGATGAAAAAGGAAGATTTTGTAGATGAATGGAAATATGTAAGAACTATATATTATCAATAACCACTTGATAATCAAAATCAACTCTTAAGAGAATCAAAATCCTATTACTAGAATTTGAGAGACAATTGAAAATACCTAGTTTTCTAACTTAAGTTGACATATTACTCTTAGAGATCATAGAATTTATGATAGGAAAATAATTGAGTTTATGAATTCTAAGAAAAGTTCATAATCTCCTTAAGGCATTAAGCTCAGCAATGCCTCTAATATTCCAAATAAAGAAGTTAAAAATCATGTTTTTGTTTTCTCAGTCTAGTAACTCTTGAAGTAGGTTTTTCATCAATGTTAGCAAGTGTTTTCGTTCGTTCTCTCTTTTATTTTAAAAGGAGTCGCAAGCCTGTCGATCGTCGTATACTTTCCCCATTCGAACAAATCTCCCTCCCAAATTAGATCAATGATTCGAAGAGGAGAAAAACTGAATAAGAAGGGACATACAACAAAACAACATTGTCATCCAAAGCTACTAGGATCGTCGTGAAGGTAGTCGACCCAACATGTCATGAGGTTCCCGGTCAGCAATCCATGAATTGTGTCGTCCACAGGAACCTCAGTAGCCCTAAGGTCAAAGGAAGGAAACACTATCCTATGACTATAAATTGGAGCTCTAAGAGGTGGGACTTACACCTGTCAAAGTGATAATAATGCCTTAGGAAGGAAAAGAAAGTGGAGGTTCAGCTACAAAGCTGGAAACACTCCAAACAAAAGGACTTAGGGTCGGGGAGCCTTCTAACACTTTATGCACACTAGACCTATAAAGAGGTATGTTGGGTCAGTCAAGTTTAAGAAGCACTGGGACTCCTCCTTGAGACATGCAAAACTGATGTTGTTATCTAGAGCAGTTTTTAAGTATTGTGGAGGCCCTATAAATATAATTAAGAATGTAAAATTGCAATTTTTAAATCTTGAAAATTTTATTTAGGATTTTACAGAAAATTACAATTTTAGGGTCCTTAATGAGCCTAGATTATATCATGAAATCCCAGATAAACCACTGAAATAAACAAGGAAAACACATGCAAGTGCAGACATGCAATATGATGCAAAAAGCAAAACAAGCCAAATCAAAATAATAAATAAGCGGGTGCCGCTGGGTCGGCAAAATATCCCAGAAAAGAAAAAGGCGGCTGGACTCCCCATATACATGCCCGGTCCTAACTCTATACATCAAAATAAGATGCTGAATTAAGATACAGGGAACGAGCATCTATTCCTGGTTCCCTCCACGTGGTACCCATGCCAAACATCTTGAAACCCGTGCCCGTATCTTATTTCTGCTACAGGGCACTTCTAGACTCTAAAAGTATATAGGAAAAAGAAAAAGACTCAATCCTTCATGAAAACAAGTGTCAGCTGAAAGATTCACATGCAAATAATGTATCATGAGTCATGCCTTAAAAATGAGGGAGCTCATAGCACCTGCAAGCAAAAGGGTCAAAAATCTTTACTTGCTCTCCCCATAGCAGTACCTGTGGGTTTGCATATAAATAGGCATGACTCCTTGCTGAAGAACGCCCTAACACACTACCATACATATGCAACATGCAGTCACATCACAAGCATAATGCAGAAGAAAGATACCTGGATAGGGCAACCAATCCAACAGAGAACAATAGCTATACATCAAAAAGACTACCTAGCAACATAAATCTTAGCCTAGCACACCATCTAATGAAAAGTGTGTCAACCTAGTATCTAAGTGCAAGGTAAGCCTAGGTATAGTATGACTTTGACGGGGTCGCCATACCGGCCCCATCCTAGAGATCCAAAGGATCAAAAGGGCATAATAAAGAGGGGTAACACGAGTTAGATCTATTAGATCTTTAGCACAACCATACTCATGGCAATCCCGATGACTTAACTCGCATTGCTCATCAGGATCAACCCAGCAAGCAATGCCCGTTATAGCATTATGACCGATACGGGGTCACTCTCCTAACAAGCTTGGATCTCTATCTATGCAAACATGTAAATGCAAATGCAGACAATCATGTGACAGAAGTGATGAGTGTACCATGGGGGAGTGACTCAGGAAAAAATGAGCATACCATGTAGGCAGCAACCCATACAAATGGGTGTGTCGTAGCGGCAGTGACCCGAAGGGTGGGCGTCCCGTGGAGGCTGCGGCTTGAAGGTGTGCCTAGGCGGTAGTGATCAAAATGGATAGGTGTACCGTGGCGACAGCGACCTGAGGAAGGTGTGTCGAGGTGGCAGTGACCAAAAGTGATGGGTATTCTGTGGTGGCAGCGACCCGAAGAACTGCAACACATAAAAATGATAACGATCATGCAAGCTAACACATACAAGATGCAACATACAAGCAGGCAAGCATGTGATATAATGCAAAAGCAAAAAAACTTGCAAGTGATGGGTCAACTGGACTGTGCTGGCCGGTCAAACCAAAGTGATCAGTTTATCAAGCCGGAGTGGCCGGTCAAACCAATGTGAGACGCTCATTGGGCTGTGGCGGCCGATCAGAGTGAAGTGAAATGCTGACAGGGTTGAGGTGGCCGGTCGGAGCAAAGTGAAGTGCTCGCCGGGCCGGGGCGACCGATCGGAGCGAAGTGAAGCGCTCACCGGACCGAGGTGGCCGGTAGGAGCAAAGTGAAGTGCCTGTGTGCTCCATGCAAAAATACAATGCAATCCAAAGCAAGCAAACATGCAGGTAACCAACCAGGCTTGTGCTAATGACCTCACCTAGAAGACCTGTGGTTTAGACCCTTGGATGTGTGGCGCCCTCGTCTCTTGTATTGGTGAGAAAATGTGGGGAGTTTCTCCCCGGATCTCCGAGGGGGAGACCCTCTACGACATGGCGAAATAGGATAGCTACAAAACTTATCCTATTTTGCGAACTCCTTCAAACTTTATAAAGCAAGCCAGCTACAAAACTTCTATCGCTTTGCGAAGTCTGACCTCCCAACTTCTCCAAGTAAAGCTGGGGAATCCAAAGCAAGAGGAGTGAGGGACTCTGACCCATTGGAACTTTTGCTAAGGCTCACAACAAGGGGAGACACTCGGCTCTACGGAGTGTTTTGGCTACACACACGAAATCCTAACCTAAAGGCTAGCTCTAGGAAATTCAACGATCCATCAAGGAGGCACGTCGTCACGCCGAATCACGCCGGTGCACACACCCCGTGTGGGTGATCAAACCCACACGCCTAAACTCCACTATTCCTAAGGCTGACTAGGTGGTAGGGAATCTCACCACTATGACGGTTATAGAGGCATTTTCTTTGCTTGCTCCAAGCTCATCGACGTCCGATCCATGATCTAGTGTGCCTCGTAGAATGTGCAAAAGACAACAAAAAGACCCAATGACGGAAGGAGTCAGTGAGGTATGAGGTACTCAAAAAAATTAGTTATGGCATATAAAAACATAACCAAAATATACCTTCAAGAAGGGTTGCTCGACGGTAGTGAAAGAGGGGAAGTTTTCCTCAAAAAGGAAAAGACGCTTGCACTTCCTCAAACAGCGATGCCGCTCATTGTCTGACGACATCGAGGTGCTCTGATGAAGTATCCGGTCACCAGGAAGGTAGGACGGTGAAGTGGAGGAGTTATTTTGCTGGCAGTGTGCACGAGGAGTGAAAGGAATGCGGAGGAGAGCTCAAAATCTGAAGCTCTCAACGATGATTTTCTCTGGTATAAATTCGACGCTGGCAAAGAGGAAGAATCCCAAGGTGTCCGACCAAGAAGAAGAAGAAGAAACCAAAAAAAAAAAAGGGACAGCCAGTTGCAGACAGTAAAGCTCAACTGCTGAAATAGGTTCCGTCAATCGGAGGAAGTCCGACGACTGAGAAACCCACTAGCAAAGAGGCCAGTGGGAAGTGGAGGTTTCGGCGCGCGACTGGATGAGAAGAGGAGAAAGGAGGAGGACTTGCAAGCAGCACCAACGTGGAGGATTTTCGGTGATCGGAGGGGAGCTAGTGGCGTCGTTTGCCGGTAAGGTGAGGTTGGCAACGGGGTCTAGATGTGAAACCTCAGCTAGGTCTTGCGAGCAAGGGAGATGCGGCGGCCTTGTGCGATAGGGTTACAAAGAGGAGCAACTTTCCTTTTTGCCTTTTCATATATGATAATATATATATATATATATATATATATATATATATATATATATATATATATATATATATATATATATATATATATATATATATATA
>JXCR01147376.1:106645-139232 GCA_002079205.1 Phalaenopsis hybrid cultivar
GTTAGTAGGTTGATGGGGGAGGTTTGTTTTTTCATCTTTGCTGAATATTTGGTGGACTGGGGGTCCTCCCTGCTCTTGGTTTTCCTCAGATTCTATAGTTTTTTGTTGCTGTTCTTGTAGTTGTCCTGATTTCTATTTTCTCTGGCTGAGTTGGGGTCACCACTTGGTCTGTGGTGGTGACCACATTGGCGGCTGGGGTGGTTTTTGTCTGCTGAAGTCTTCCTTGCTGTTGGCTTTTTTGGGAGAAGTGCTTAGCTGTCACTTGGTTTACTGTTCCATTGTTTTTTGGCTTGCTGACTCTCTGGTTGGTGGTTCATCTCCTTTCTACCTGTGCTCTGAATGGCTACTAACATTTCTTTGGACACAAATATCCAATGGGCCAAGGCCACCTATGCTGNGATTAGATTTTATGGGACCGTTTATTCCTTCATTTGGGAATTTATATATATTAATTTTTGAAGACTACGTTTCTAAGTGGATTGAAGCACAAGCTTTAGCTCGTTGTGACGCTAAAAGTGTTTCAAGATTTTTAATGAAAAATATTTTTCATCAAATCCTAGAATGATTATCACTGACGGAGGATCCCATTTTAGGAATAAATATATTCAGAGATTCGCAAAAAAGTTTAATATTATTCATCAAATCTCTACTGCTTATCACCCTCAAACCAGTTGGTTGGCTGAAGTTTCTAATAGATAGATTAAACAAATACTTGAAAATATTGTAAACCCTAGTAGAAAAGATTGATCTACTAGATTGGATACTATATTATGGGCTTGCAGGACTACTTATAAAACTCCTATTGGAATGACTCCTTACAAACTGATTTTTGGAAAGGCTTGTCACTTACTAGTAGAATTGGAGCATAAAGAATATTGGGCGATTAAAAAATTCAATTATACTTTAAAAGATGCTGGTAAGAAGAGATTGTTACAATTAAATGAATTGGAAGAATTAAGAAATGAATCAATATGCTGGTAAGAAGAGATTGTTACAATTAAATGAATTGGAAGAATTAAGAAATGAATCTTATTTGGTAAGAAGAGATTGTTACAAATAAATGAATTGGAAGAATTAAGAAATGAGTCTTATGATAACGACATGAAAAATTAAAGTTATGGCATGATTGGAAGATTAACCAAAAGAACTTTTAACCAGGATAAGAAGTTTTGCTTTACAATACTAAGCTGAAGTTATTCCCTGGAAAATTGAAGTCTTGTTGGTTAGTGCCATTTACTGTGACTCAAGTTTATACTTACGGAGCTGTTGAAATTAAAGATTAGAAAGTGGGAAATAGATTTAAAGTAAATGGACATAGATTAAAACCATATTATGAGGGTAAAAGACCAATTAAAGAGGTTTTATAATGAGTCAACCTGAATAACACCTGAACAGGTCGGGCTGACGACATTAAACCAAGTTCTTTGTGGGAGGCAATCCATATTTATCTTTACTTTATTCACAATTATAGTAGTTTTTATTTGAGATTATTGCTAGTTTATGGTAGTATTAAAGCTCTACTGCTCTTATTTACCCTTAAAACATCTTAAAAATTATATCCATGAAGAAAAATTGGAACACATTCAGACTAGAGGGAAACTGTGAAAATTTTGCCTTGGGGGCCGACGGCACCCTCGGTGGGTTTTTTCTCGAGCTCTAGACAAAATTAATACATAGGCGCGCCGACGGAGCCCTCGAGGCTGCCGACGGTGAGAACGGTGAGATGACGGTTTCTTGTGTTCGAGTGGCAATTTTTGACGATTTTTGGGCGGGAATAGTCTTTTTAAACTAAAAAATTTGAATTCTAATTCATATTTTCCCTTTAAAAATGAAGTGAAACTCTACCAATTTCATTCCTATGGCATCCAATTCCCTTGATAATCCTAGAATGCGAGTTTTTAATCGGCGGAAGTTTATTAGTGCAGAAGCGCAGCGAATCTTCAACAAGTTGCTGACGAAGAAAAGATTAATCAAAGAACTAGAATTCATGAATCACAGATTAAATAATCCCACAATGGATATTGAAAAAACGATATTGCGGTGAAGATGGGAAGTGCTGTGCTACACTACTGCCGCTGTGGTGGTTCCAGTGGTAAAAGAATTTTGTGCAAATTTGTATGGAATCAACTAAGGAGTTGTTTATGTGCGAGGAAGATGAATCACTTTCACTCCTGCATGGATCAACGAATTATATATGATAGAGAATGTTCTTGTCTACCACTATTCCAATTTTGTCCCAACAAAAAACCAAATGAATGAAATTTACCACTATTTAAAGGACGAAACTGACGATTGGGAAATGAGAGAGAATGGGTATGTTAGTTTTTCTGTAACACTTCTGAATCCCGTTTCAAAACATTGGCACTTTTTCATTTCCGCAAAATTGTTACCGATAATGAAGATCGGTAAAGTTTCTAAAGAAAGTGCCATTTTGAATTACTGCATCCAAAGGGGACTGCCGATCGACATTGGATAGATAATTGTGAAGTCGGTTTTGGGGTTGATCGTTCACAGATCCACTTATGGGCTTGGACACCCCTCCACAATTTTCTCACTTTGCATTCAGTTCCAAGTGTCCTATGAAAATTGGGAAACGGTACTGCTACCTTGGAAGCCTTTGGACCAACTGAAAGATTCCCATCATTTGAAGATGAAAATGACATGGCCATGATAGTTGATTAATCATCTCAGGAATCACTGCCAGTTCAACCCTTTATCCCTGATAAGTCTTTGGTGATCCTGCGCCGAATCAAGAAATTGGAAAAGGAGGTACAAAATGTCATGTATGTGATTAATAATATCTCCAATTTCTTCGATCATCTGGACTGGAGGATGAAGGAACATTTTGAATATTCTGGGCATTTAGAAGATAGTTTCATACGACTAATGAGGAGGATGAAATTAATTGAGGAGGATTCTATTGAAGAATTTCCATTCCGATCCTTCTAAAACCTCTTCGTTCATGTGCAATCATTGGCTGCTCTCAGAGGAGAATCGAGTACCAAGTCTGGGGATTAGTAGATTTATATTACTACCTATATGTCTATCTATGTATTTTGATTTAAACCTTGTATTTGTATTTGCTTTAGAATTATGCTTATAGATCTATGTATAGTTGTGACGAAGAATAGGATGTTTTTGTTTTCAGCGTTTTGAGTGTTGTGTCTTAGATTACGACGTTGAATTAATGTATTGAGGTTGAGAAAATACAAAACTTAGGTGTGTTAAGTAACGTGTATTGTACCCCTTGGAATTTATATATAAATGTGATGTTTTGTGTTGTAAAAGTTTATATGTGCTAAGTACATCATTTAGTTATTTAAAATTATGTCTATAATGATTAAACGTATGTCGTTTAGGCTTGGAATTGATCAAAATTGCAAAAATCTGGAATTTGGACAAAATCAAAAGAGCCCGCCGACGACGCCCTTGACACCGCCAACGGCGAGAATTTCTCGAGACTTAGGATTTAAATTCCAATTAAGCGTGCCTACGGCGCCATCATCCCTTCCAACAGTGAGCTCACGAAAAACACCTTTAACCGCAATTTTGACCGGTCAACTGCCACTATTCATCATCCCCTTCCTCCTAAAAACACCATTTTCAACTTAGGGCTTGAGATATCTTGGATTAGGAGGCAATTTCAAGGCTTTTTGACATCGGATTTGGTCATCTCTAGGTAAGAGCTTCACTCTAAGTTAAAAATATTTGATTTCCACCATGAATTTCTCCCACATTGAGGAGATCCAAAAAATTTGGGATTAAAAAAAAATTGGGAAGAGATACATGGATTTTATTGTTGAACCCTTAAAATTACTATTAGAAGCCATGATTTACATATTTGAAGTAATATTTGGTATTTTTCTATAATTTGATTAGATTAAAATGGCTCCATGACATAAGAGAAGAATTGAGTTTGATGAGTCTCGCTTCATGAATGTGATGGCTTAAACAAAATTTACTTCCATATTGAAAGGGAAGAAGCGCATACAAGATTGAGTTTTTGATAGTCCGACAGGAGAAATCGAACAGTTATTGCCGAGCGGAGATGGGAAAACTTATGTTACACCACCAATAAAGCTGATACAAAAGTTGTGAAGGAGTTCTACGCCAATGTGATTTATTCTGATGACGGAATCGTTCAAGTGTGTGGATTCCCTATTGAGTTTACTGCTGGCCGCATCAACACTTTTTACGAAGTCCCAGACTCTTATAGCTGCCACTATGAATCCTTTAGTACAATGGAAGACCCCCTCAATAATGTGACCAACTTTCTCACTGATGGGAAAGGAAAATGGAAGATAAAGCAGCGAGAAAGGGTAAATTTTTTGCTTCCATGCTGAATGCCACCTCTAAGGCGTGGCACTATTTCATTTCTTCTACTCTGTTACCGACCTATCACCATAGTGTCACTATTTTATTTCCTCTACTCTGTTACCGACCTATCACCATAGTGAGGTAACAAGAGATAGTTATTCTGAATTTCTGTATTAAGAATAGTAGAACTATAAATGTGGGGAGAATAATTCTTAAGAATATCTAAATTTTTGTATTCAAAATAGTAAAACTATAAATGTGGGGAGAATAATTCTTAAGAATATATTAAATTTTTCTGCTCTGTTACCGACCTATCACCATAGTGAGGTAACTAGAGATAGAGCTATTCTGAATTTCTGTATTTATAATAATAGAACTCAAAATGTGGGGAGAATAATTCTTAAGAATATATTGACTACGGCAAGGAGTGAGACTAGTGGAGAGACATCCGGGACTTATTTATACAATTTGCACTTTCTGGAGTAGAATTTGGAGATGAAGAATGGGTTTATCTTATGAAACTCATTATTAAAGCTAATTTGAAGACTTACGAATCCCATTAGAAATGGAGAATTGGGAGTAGAAGTCAAGAACCTTCTACTAGTAGAGATGTCCCCTCTACACTATGACCTTCCACCTTCTAGTTCCCCTACCCTCTCTGATTTGATGAATGAATTAACTTGCAGCAGAAGAGAATGGGAGTAGAAGTCAAGAACCTTCTACTAGTAGAGATGTCCCCTCTACAAGTTATGACCTTCTCCATGAGAAATGGAGAACTCGAAGTAGGAGTCAAGAACCTTCTACTAGTAGAGATGTCCCCTCTACAAGTTATGACCTTCCATGAGTAGAAGTCAAGAACCTTCTACTAGTAGAGATGTCCCCTCTACAAGTTATGACCTTCCACATTTCTAGTTACAAGAACCTTATACTAGTAGAGATGTCCCCTCTACAAGTTATGACCTTCCACCTTCTAGTTCTAAGAACCTTCTACTAGTAGAGATGTTCCCTCTACAAGTTATGACCTTCCACCTTCTAGTTCCGTACCCTCTCTGATTTGATGAATGAGTTGACCTTGCAGCAAAAAAATATAGACTTAATAAGTGAAAGGATGCTCTCTGATTTGATGAATGAGTTGACCTTGCAGCGGAAGAGCATAGAATTAATAAATGAAAGCCTCTCTGATTTGATGAATGAGTTGACCTTGCAGCGGAAGAGCATAGAATTTATAAGTTAAAGGTCTTTTATTTGATGAATGAGTTGACCTTGCAGCAAAAGAGCATAGAATTGATAAGTGAAAGAATTGGAGGTTTAGAATGCCAACACAATTATGATAGTGAGTACCTGCAGAGGCATTCAAATTTTTAGGTAGCCTATTATGAAGCTCAGGCCCAACACTACAGAGGAGAGCCTGATATTATGTTTCCTGAATGCCCCCGATATACTCAATATCAACCCAATCCACCTACTGATCAAGGCGATGAATATAGCTTGGGATTTTGATATAGAATGAAATTGATGTACTTATGTTTGTATTTCTATTTTATGTAATCTTTTTGTCAGAGAAATGGATGTTTATGTATTTGGATTTTCATTTTGTGTACTTGGATAATTTTAAATTTTTATAAAGTTAGTGTGGTAGTTTTTTCATTTTTGCAATTTTTGTTTGGTATTGTAATTTTGTTAGGAAATGTTGTGCTTATTTTATTTTTATATTTATTTCAAAATTTCATTACCCAAAAATTCCTCTAATGATTTATATGTGTAGAGAGTTCCTAATATTACAGACCAGGTGAAGTAAAAATTTGAGAAGGCCTGCAGAAATTTCAGAAAAAAATACCTACAATACTGAGGTATGATTTATATTTATAATTTTTTTATTTCCACCTGTATTATTTCATATTTAAAAATTTAAGTTTTGGGGAGGGAAGAAAAAGATTAACTATTAGATGTCCTCTATTTCAATATTTTCAAAAATTTATGTTTGGGGAGGGAAGAAAAAGATTAACTATTAGATGTCCTCTATTTCAATATTTTCAAAAATTATATGATTTCATGTATTGAATTTAATTCAGGTAACTATATTTTTATAACTATTTAAATATTCATATTATTTTATGTAGTGAATTTAATTCAGGTAACTATATTTTTATAACTATTTAAATATTATGGTAGATTTAAAGAAATATTTTTGTAATGAAAATTAATTTTGTAACTTAAGATATTTAGTATAAGAGAATAAGATTATAGTTAACTATTTAAAGTAAAGNTATAATTAACTATTTAAAGTAAAGGAAACTATATTTTGAAGTAATAAAAATCTGGAAATTCATTTAGGAAGAAAAGATTGGGGCTCAATGATGTAAAAACTATGAAATCTTATAAGGTAAAGAAATACTTTGAGTTTCAAATTTAGGGAAAGAAAAGTGAGATTCAAAATCATTAATGACTATCCAGATATAATAATCCTCACTTCAAAAAGGAAAAAGAAATGATTGAAAATAATCCCTAAAATGAAAAGAAAAATATAAATGACTGAAAACAATCCAAATGAAAAAGAGAAAAGAAAGAAAAAAAAATTATGAAAGTGAGGAGAAGCTTGAGGATATGCCTAATCAAAAATTGGCTTCAATGGACCTACCTAAAGGGAAAAATTAAATACATTTTTGAACTTATATTTATGGAATAGGTCTTTTACTAGTAGAGTTCTCATGAAGTTCTTATCTTTTGGGTATTCTATGTGAATTAATATTACAACATATAGTCATTCTTGAAATAAATAGAAGACTAGAACTCTTAAAACTTCATGACTAGATAATCTGGTGGCTACAGAGTTAATTTAATTACTTGATTTTTTTCTTAAAATCTCACTATGATATTTATTTAAATCAAACTTATAGTATTTCTGAATTAAAACTTTATTACAGTAGATCATAATTTTTATATAGTACTAAAATTACTTGAGGACAAGACCAAAGGAAAATATGTTGAGATTTTCATACCTATTTTATACTATGTTTAATGAAATTGCACTTTAAAGAAGGTATTTTTGATGTTTTGTTGCAGGAATGATGAATTAGGGTCATTAGAGGAAAAAAATAGAAAAAGGAAATTTGGAGTGAAAAGGACCAAGATGTGAAGATTTGAACTAGGCCGCCGACGGTGCCCTCGACCCCTCCGACAGTTAGTTTTTCCCAAGAGTCCAGACAAAATTCTTCAGAATCTCGTTGACAGCGCCCTCGAGGCTGCCGATGGTGAGATCAACGGTTATGCCTACTCAAGCTTTGGATAAGGCCAAATTTTGAAGGGATGCTTAGGTAACTCTTGGGAAAGCTCATCCACAACTTTAAAAGAACATTTTGGCCAAAAATTAGAGAGGTTTTGGAGGTCTTGAAGCCTGGAGAGCTTAGAGGAGGTGAGAGTCTAGAGGCTCTGGAGGTTAGAGAGGTTCCATTAGTGAGTAACAATTGTGAAGATTTCTTGGAGAAATTGTAAGAGTGGAGGGAAATTGAGAGATTTCTTCCTCCTTGCTACTTCGAAGAGGAATTTTGTGTGCTGTAAAGAAAGGAAGTCTCCTTGCTACTTCGAAGAGGAATTCTGTGTGTTGTAAAGAAAGGAAGAGATTCAGAGGAACTTCCTTGCTACTTCAAAGAGGAATTTTGTGTGCTGTAAAGAAAGGAAGAGATTCAGAGGAACTTTTGTTCTTGGAGAGAACTTAAAGATAAGTTATTTAATTGTTGTAGTTTGTATAACATTGATTTTATATATGAATTCTGAGTTTTGTTGTGTTTTCCCCATGATTTATGAGTAGATTTCTCTGTCTTTCACCTTGTCTCGAGATTTGTGAAATGATGATTTGAATTGGTGAAGCCATGAAAATTTTTAAGAAATTGTGATGATCTTTTCCCTTCGGTCTTAATTTACTTTCAATATGTCCAATTGATTTATTAAAATATGTTGAGTTTTACAACTAAAGTGAATATTACATCCAAGATTCAGGGAGGTCAACCTTGGAAGTTGGGTGCAAATAAATAGGAAAATAATATTATCGGGCGTAGAATTGGAGATTGCATTGGAAGTTGGGTGCAAATAAATAGGGAAATATTATTATCGGGCGTAGAATTGAAGATTTTAGAGTGACAGACTAAAATCCCCAATTCGATCTTATTAGTTGGGTGTTGAAGTGTAGATGTTAGCCCTCAGGTGAGGGGAACGTGGGAGCTCCGAAGTGAGTCCGGTATCCTCCCAGCCTAGCTGTAGATTCAGTAACCAAGCATAGGATTAGTCAATGTTCTTTATTCGGTATCCTCCCAGCCTAGCCGCAGAATCAGAGTGTAGATGTTAGCCCTCAGGTGAGGGGAACGTGGGAGCTCCGAAGTGATCCGGTATCCTCCCAGCCTAGCTGTAGATTCAGTAACCAAGCATAGGATTAGTCAATGTTCTTTATTCGGTATCCTCCCAGCCTAGCCGCAGAATCAGCCAAACATAGGATTAGTCAATGTTTTTTACCTCTCAGCCTAGCCGCAGAATCAGTAACTAAGCATAGAATTAGTCAATGTTCTTTATGCCTGGACCTCCTAGCCGCAGATTCAGTAAACAAGCATAGAATTAGTCAGTGTTCTTTATGCCTAAACCAAAGGGTAAATAATAGGTATGCTCCTATTTGGAACAATATAAATTGAACTAATTCATTTTATCCATTCACTATAGTTTCTTGACAAGGAGAAGGATTCTTTCTTATATATTGAATATCACAATTAAACCCTACTTTATATCATTAGTTATTTATTACTTATTAAATTTATCTATTTATTTCAATTGCTTGTTAGTGACAGATAAGCAAATTGAACGTCATTGTTGTGATTAATATCTTGCTTTTCTAAGGTCTTAGTCCATAATTCTAAACTACTCCCTGTGGGATCGATATCTAGGACTCCATTAGAGCCCTACATTACATGAGCAATGTGTATACTTGTGTTGACAAATTCAACTTTAAGATTATTGAATATTATATTTATGCATCTTAATCAAATTAGACACATCAATAAAGTTGCGATCAAGTCTTTGGATGTCGTTGCTGGAAATTAAATCTTCTAGTAGCACCATTAAATTCTTGTATTTGTCGATTGACAAAAAGTCGATCACCCTTCTGTGGGATGGATAAAAACCACAGAACAATACGTTGGTTCCAAACTACAATGAACAAAGAACAAAACAATAAAACTTAATAATAATAAAATTCAAACAATATACTTTTCTTTGAAAAACCGACCAACAAAAAAAAACTTTAATTTTGAAAAAATATTCTGATATATAAATATGAAAAAAAGAATAAGAAAAGAAAATAAATTTGTTGAGTTGATTCTCTTGATTTCATAGTCTCTTACTCTTTGCTCGCGCAACATGACTATTTTTGTCTACACTAATTCTCTTCACAATCCCTACAGAATTTCATATTCTACACAAAACCTTTCAAAATTCCACATATCTTTCTTACTAATGTCAATCTTTTCACATGACACACATTTGTGAGTTCAACACCACAGACTTCCTGCACAACATTCGGGTCGTTCTCGGAGCCAGTACCAAAATGCTATTTTTCATTCCACTACCTCTTGGGTTGCATATAGGCCACGAAGTATTTCTTCCCAATATAGTGACATCCCTCCATCACTCATTTGGTCGAATGTGAGGAATTGAGCTTCCCTTCCTAATGGAACCCACATCTTTGAGATAGGTGTAAGACTCCCTTGAAAAAAAACACAACATCCTATTCTCATACTTTTTAGATTGGTATAAGACCCCCTTAAATGGGACAAGGATTCCAATTCTCAACACACATCTTCAAGATAGGTGTATGACTCCCTCAAATAAAACACAACATCCTATTCTCAACATTTAGAGATTGATATAAGACCCCCTTAAATGGGACACGACATCCAATTCTCTACACACTTCTTCGAGAAAGGTGTAAGACTCCCTTGAATGGAACACAACATCCTATTCTCAACCTTTCAAGATTGGTATAAGACCCCACTGAATGGGACACGACATCCAATTCTGTCCACACATATTCGAGATAGGTGTAAGACTCCCTTGAACGGAATAGAACATCCTATTCTCAACCTTTCGAGATTGGTATAAGACTCCCTTGAAATGAACTTGACATCCAACTCTATACACATATCTTTGAGATAGGTGTAGGACCCCCTTGAATGGAACGTGAAATCCTACTCTCAATCTTCAAGGTCGGTACCTAAATTCCAACTCTCTTTTCGGGATTGATACCTAAATTTTAATTTCCATCTCGGAGTCAACACCTAAATAATGATTCCCATCCTTTGAAAGCATTTTGAACTTGATAATTTTGAGCCCAATCTTCAATATCCAATGAGAGTTCCTTCTCCTTGATTTTAATTAGATATGCATTTGCTAACTCTTTAGTTGGAACAACTAGCACTCAAATTCTACACTCCTTTTATGTCTATTTACTTAGGAGTATGTATTGGTTTTATTGATCTTGTCGGTCAACACCAATATAAGCGGTGCGCTTGCCTAGCACACCATACCTACTGGGGGTGTATTTGTTGACCTCAGTTTTGGTTGAGGTGTAGGTTTCCCTCTTTATTAGCATAGCGTCTAGATATAGGACTTTCCTGTTGACTATTCCTAGAAAACAAGAAAGAAAACTTTACCATTGGAAACTCTAAACTTTTTATTGCTTAACTTGAAGTTCCACATATTTGTGCTAAAATCAAGCACTTAGTAAGGGGGGTCAGTATGGGGGATCTCAAGGAGAGTCACTATAGGACTGCTTGACCTTAGGATTGATTGTGGGTGTTGGTCTGGAGCTATTTCACTCACTACACTTACTATCACCCACAATCTCTCACAATCTTAAAACCCAAAATTGTAGACTTTGATCCGTGCATCTTTTGTGAGACTCTTGTAAATGTTCCTCTAGACCCACTAGCCCAAGGCTAGGGTTTAGCTAAGAATAGTACATGGAGGACCCAAATGAGGATTTCATTATTCCATAGCTCATATAGGGTGCTTGACCCCGTAATTCTACCAAAATATCCAACTTGGCCTCTTTCCTTAAATCCAACAAAATTACTTAAATACAATTGGCACCTAAAACTTTCTCAAAACCTCCAAAATTACTTCAAATGTCTCCAAATCAAATTTTGACCTTTCAATTGAACCTAATTTGGCCAATTTGACCATTTTGACAAAAACCCTTTAAATTGCAATTAAAGGCCCAATTTCCACAAATCCACCTCAAATTTCCATCAATGTTTCCCCAATTCTATTCAATTTCAATCCTAAACTCAAAGTCTTCTTTCATATGATCAATTCAAACCAAATCCTAGCCTAATTGACCAATGCTTTGAGCTCAATTTTGATCCAAGTCAAACACACAATTTTAGCCCTATGACTTAATGCCACTTAATTCAACCCCATAGCCTACTCAATTTCCCCAATTTGAATCCTAAACTCTTCATAACACTCCTACATACCAAATTTAACTTTCAATTGGCCATGGTGAAACCTCAATTTCATTTAATTTTAACCCAAGTTCAAAATCCCCAAATTCGCTATGTCTCCAAATTCCAACAAACTGAATGCCCTAACCCAAAAATTGACACCCAACTTATGTTGGAAAATATTTATGATATTCCTATACACCATTCTCAACCATCAATTTTGACTTAGCCCAACCTAGACCTCAGTCTAGTCCAACATGCCCAAATTGACCAAAATAAAAAAATCCTTCAAATTGAGCTTCCAATTAAACTTAAAATTACTTCAATCCTTCACAAAAAATTTTCATGAAAGTCATTTACAAAATGTTGATCAATAAATTGAGCTCAAAATCATGGCTAGCCTAACCCAAACCAAACTTTTAGACATGTTGACCCAAATCGGACCCATTCACCAAAATTGACTTAGCCATCCTAAAGTCACAAAATTAAGGTTTCCACCGCCACTAAGAACACCTTATTGACCAGGCTAAATCACCTTAAACCACCCAAGTGAGCTATGGACCAATGGTTTCTTAATTTAAGGTATCTTAACCATATTTGGGTCTTATTTGAAAATACTTTGCCATCATCACTTTCCATTAGGTGTAAACCCTAACTAACTCTCCCCTGACCTCTCTCAGCCAAGAAGTGACGGAACCTTGGCAAGCCACCTCCTTGCCGAGAGGAAATAGTCAGCCCAAAGGAGCCTCAAGTGGCCAAAAACTAAAATTTAACATCCCTGACTTGGTTCACTCCCATTGGCCATTAGAGCCTTTCTTCCCTCCACCTCAACAAGCTTTAGCACCCAATTCCCAACCCTGACCTCCACCAGGTAGCCATGGCTTTAAATGGAGCTCTCCAAGGCCAAAGAGAGGAGTGCTTTGAACCTTAAGGAAACTCTACCAAAATCTCACCAGAGCTTCTTCAAACCATCCCAAGTGCAATCCCCTTGCTCTCAGCCATTGGTAGCCACCCCTTAGAGCCAATTTCTCCACTGAAATTTGCCCTAAAACCGGGATAAATCTCACCACTCCATCACAGTGCACCAAACTTCAATTTATTGTGCACACACCATCCCTACAGTGAAAGAAGTTTATTCCCCACAGAAGCCCCCTCTGAGTTAGCCTCTAACCTAGTTCTAAACCAACACCTGAAATCGAGTTTGATTGAAAGCATACCTAGACAATTTACTAAGACTTTAGACTTCATCCAAAGGTTTGTTGGGTCAAATTGAAGATACCACAACCATCTAATTGAGGCCACCCCTCTCAATACAAGGTATTGAACTCTAACCCTAGATCGAGCTTCTTTTGACTCTCCATAGGTATTTATTGTATTTCATATCGTATAAGGCATATAGTTATGCTTGTCTTAAGTAGATGAAGGTTTAGGAACAAGCCCCATGCAATTTGGTTGAGGCTAAAGAAAGATCTTGAGGTTTAGTGTGAATGGCTCACGGGTTTGGTCACTTGGGGGTGATAACGGAGAGCCGTCCGATCGCGCATGTATCCAATGGACGGAAGACATTAAGTTGGACAAGCTCTTAGTGCATAAAGCGTGGTCCACATGGCATTGAGGGGGATGGCAGCATCAAATGGCATAGCGCCACTTGTTATTTAGGAGCTTCTTAGGATATAGTTAGCATCGCACTAGATAAATAAAAAATAAGGGTTTTTTAATTATTTTAAATACCTAAACTTAAAAAATCCATATTTTTCTCTAGAAAAATCATAAAAATAAAAGAAAAATAACTTCTTCCTCAGTGAATAGTGGAGAATAATGTGAATTAAAAATAAAAATTATTTGACAAACTTATGATTTTTAAGAAATTAAATACCCTTTGTGGTATTTCAATTCTCCATGACTAAATATTACTCACCATGGCTTGAAATTTTTAGAGTTCATTCCTCATCATAGAGGGGATGTCCTCTGATTTTTCCAAGGTCAGACAACATCTCTATACCTCGATCTCTAATTTTCAAGGTAGAGTGACCATTTTGGCTAATTTTAATTATATAAATCAAAATATCACTTGAAAAATTATGATAATAATTTTGGTAGGTTTCTTGTGGTCAGAGAAGTCTAGAAAAAATAATTTGATGCTTTCAATTACCTTGTGAATTTTTATATTTAGTTAATTGCAAGAATTTTGTATTGATTTGTTTAAATTAAATTCTTATCAAAAATTGACAAAATCAATTCCACATTGTTCATAAAAGTTATGTCTATCCACTATAAAAAATTGAAAATTTTTTGACTAAGTTCAAGCACCAAAGTTGATTTTCTAAAAGATCTTCTATTTTTGTGCAAAAATAATTATAATAAATTAAATGCACCTAGGACAATTATGAAAAAGTTATTTTTTGAGTTCCTTGTGATCAGGGGCACTTAGAGAAAATAAAAGTTATTTTTGGTAAAATACTTGATTTTTTAGCCTTCTTTTAAATTTAAAATAATTAAAATAATTAAAAATCCTAAAAATACTAAAATACTTTAAAATGTGCCTAATTGCTCTTTGATCACTTGGGACCCATTAAAATATTTTTCCTAGTTTTCCTAAGTTAAAAATAAATTTTAAAAGGGTTAAAAGTGGATTTTCTTCATTCTACCATGAAAATAATTATAATAATTTAATTCAAAAAATCATGAAATTTTGCCTAAGTATTTCTCTGAGCTATGAAAACCTCTAATAATTTTCTCATAAATAGAAACTTCATTTTGGAAAGTTAAAAAACTTAACTTTTGAAATTCCTTTTTTCTGAATTTAAATAATTAAATTATGAGAGGCCTAAATACTCTCCTCTAAACATTATAGCCACCTCATGGACATGATACTCTAAACCCTCAAAGTCATTTGAGTTGTGTTTAAAGAGTTATGAGGTGAAGTGCTCCAAGGGCAAAGTGGTAATTTTAGACTTTGGTGCCTTAATCAAAATTTAGGATTAACCAAAGAAAAATGGGTAATTTTGATCTTAATAAATATATTTGGATGATTGTAATACAATGAGATTAAAAGGTAAGAAAACACTCACCACCCTTGCACAACATCAACAAAATCATAATCCTCCTAACCTTCATGACATGGAAGTCAATTTAGATCAAATGATTCTTAAGTAAGGGGCTTAAGTCAGAAAGATGATTATTATTCTTAAGCCCAAAGTTGAGGATGATTTGACAATTTGATAAAAATACATACCACTTAAATCAAAATTATGATAATCACCATTCCACTAATCATGATTGTTAAAGGCTTAGTAGTGACCTAAGCTCAATGTATAAACTCAATTAATCAAATTTCAAAGATAATGTAATTGGTGACTAACATCTTTAAACACTACGAACTTAACTTTAATTGTGGGCACCATATTCTTAAATAACCTAGACTTGCCTTTGGGGCAACCATTCACATAACTCATAAATGAAACATCAATTGACTAATCGAGCATCCTATCTTTGGGATAATTAACTTGTTAAGTTTTACTGAGTGACGGGATAGTCACACTCTAGCCTCGGATGATTAATGCAACAATATGATAAGTCCAAAATGAACTCTGAATATTTCAAGAGATCTTCAAAGTGATCTAAGGTAATGCCTCGAGCATTTTGAAATCTATTGGACATTATGAGGACAAATTGGACATGCCATATTTTATTCTAAGATTATCTACTAGATCTTTCGAGATTCAATAGAATCATAGCTTGGGGTTTGGTAGCTAAACCTTCATCTACTCATGTAATTTAAGTTTCTTTCAATATTATATACATGCCTTGCAAGTACTGACCTTTCAGGTGGTGGAACAAGAAGACTCATCAAGTACGCTTTTACAATTTAAAGTAACGTTTTTTCTTATACTTTCTACACTATACTTTTATGCTTATAAAACTTTCATGGTAAACAACGATGACACCCTGCATGAAAACCAATACTGATATGATAACAACCAAACTAAAACCCAAAACTAAAATTAACCAAGATAAAATTCACCTCCACAACATTCAAAATATAAGACAACTCAATATTTCATCACAAACATCACAAAACAACAATTGCAATTAAATTAAGATGTCTCTATCGGATGACCTAGAGTCCCTCAGAAGAGGTAACGTACGGTTGCTAACGAGACTTCTAACGATCTAAATGAAATTACGGAATTCATTAAGTTGAGTTTAGTAAATTAATTTGTACTAAGAAAATCCAATAAAAAATAGTGGTAACTGAACGAGGGAACCGTAGGATCCAAACTAGTGTCGCTCTAATCAACTTTAATATGCCCTCCTAATATTTAAAGAGCCATAACGATAGAGACATTTGATTTGACATTATAACCTGACACCTTAAGAAATTTAAACTCGTCAAGATGAGGAGCTTGGAGCTAGCACTGTGGGCAGCACGACTATCTTCAATAGCAAGAGGATCTACAATAGCACATCCTTTCTTAGGATTAAAAAACAAGTCATGGGATTTTGGGGTTGTTTGCTTGTTCAAGATAAATCCTCACCTTATCTTTAGGCATTTGTATATTTATGCTATATAATATAATCCCTAACTCACCTTAGGATTTCGAGGTCGTTGGTCATTATGGCCTAAACCCTCGCATCTTCCAGCCTATTTGTGTGATCATTTTACATAAATGTAAGCCCTAAATAAATATAATTTGAAGGATGAAACATTTAAATATTTCTCCTCTAAACCAAAGCCAAACCATAGGATAGATTTGGAAGTCATGGAGGTTCTCCTCTGGATCTATGACATCCCCTAGTTCTTCCTCCTTTTGATTTCATAATAAATGCTCCAAATTTGAACTATTCCCCTTTCACACCTCTATGTCTGATTTCGTTCAAAGATCCTATCCTTCGACCTTTTTAAAGATAACATTTCCTGATTTTTATCAAGAGTTCTTTTAGGTTACTTTGGTTCTCTGAAATGTAATTAACTATAGGGGCTCTACCTTATAGGATTCTTTTTCAAACCAAGCTTAACCCTATTTTATTCTTCATATTAAATTAGGGAACTTGTCGGTAAATAAAATGGTTTCGCAGACTAAACGGATGTCATATATTTCTTACTTCATTTGATCGAGCCTCATCCTAAAGTCTTGTATTTATCCTTCACGATAGATATATGGTTTAAGGTATAGTTCTCTTTCATTTAAACTTTGAAAGATATGAGATCAGTTTGATTTCCTATTTTTCTAAAATTATATATATATATATATATACATTAAGCGCCTTTCTGAAGCGGGCGACGGGATTTCGATTCAGGCAGCCAACAGCTTCCAACGGGCAACTCCTCAATTTTTTAGTGCCGATAAATACTAGCTCATCTTAGGAGGTTGCTAGCCAAACTAAGCATCTACGATGCTCTGATCTTATCAAAGGAGATGAGAGTGTCTCTGATTAGTGCTTTACTTGATCCAGATATTTGCTTAGCGTAATTGGTCAGCACATCTTGGATGAAGTTTGTTCTTTAAAGGAACAATCTAGGATAAACTTTACAGATGATAACTTGTTGTCTGACTCCACCGGCCACAACTGACTGCTCTACATCTCTGTTAGTATCGATAGATTTGTGTTGTCCAGAGTTTTGGTAGATTTGAGAGTATCACTCAACTTAATGAGTCTACGGGCGTTGGCATAAATTTTTATTGATGCTTAGGAGATTAGAACCGATAAAATGATGTTAAAAGGATTTAACTCGAAGGGAGAAAGAGCCATTGGATCAATTATGTTGTTAATGAAAGTTTGAGAGCTAGTAATAAATACAAAATTTCATATCATCAAAGAAGAGACCTCTTTCAATGCTTTACTAGGTCAAACATGGATTCACAAGCATAACATGGTTCTGTCATCTCTACACTAGTGCATCATGTATTCAAAAAAAGGACAAGAACATTGCGTCAAAGGGGATTTACAACTATTTTCAGTTCTTGAAGTGGGCATCCACAAAGACGCCAGCTACTAAACACCTCCAAAGAAGACTGTCTTTTTTCGTGAAATTGTGCCATGTGAGATGGAGAATTCAGAAGGATCACAAAAGAAAGGCCATTCAACTTAACTTCAAAAATCCACTTCCATCTCTTTAAAACACGATGGTAGAGGTTTTTTTAGCCTGTGCACCTGAGATTGAGGTCGGGGACGTGGAAAAGGAAGAATCAACTCGATTGTTGAACGGAATAGGCCAGCCATCTACCCTGATGTGGAAGAAAGCTCCGAGGAAGAAATAATGATGAAAAATGAAAAGAAGCCTCAGTTCAAAATTTCCTTGGAAGATGTGGACAAAAGTGAATATGAGTTTCTGTATGTCAGATCAACCACTACGTGTATTTCATGACCCTTATTATGATCCACCCTCAAAAGGTTCAGAGTTTAGAGTTCAAGTGAGTTTGTAGCATTGGTTCAAAGCCAATCAAGTTTTACCATGCTTCCTCTTCTACTAGTTCTGAGAAATAATGTAAATTTGAAGAGGATATTAATGAATTAATGGAATTACCTTTTGGTTAATTTTATCCTTGTGTACAAAAGCTAATTCAATAAGAATATGTGCCGAAGAAAGTGACTAATGATAATCTTCAGGTTTTCAAGAAGTTATGGAATGTTAAAAGTCAAGCACGTAACTCGAAAGAAGTTCTCAAATTTGGTAATATAGGACCAGTCGATGACTCAGAACTTTTCTTGGTTGTTACTAGTGAATTACAAGAGGATTTTATCAATGTGGAGGATGACTCAAGAGATTAGTCGATAGATAATTCTCCATGAAAATTTGAAGAAGAGATTAAGTCAACAGTTGATGAATTGAACAAAGTCAACCTCGAGACCGAGAAGCAGCCTCGACTTACCTTTATAAGTTCTCTACTTACCAAGGAAGAATCCACAAAATTGATAAAGTAATTATCAGAATTTAAAGATTGCTTTTCTTGGAGCTATGATCAATTGTCAGTGCTATCAATAGAAGTTGCATTTTATATGCTCGGGGTGGACAAAGATATGATCCCAGTGAAAAAAGGTCCCAGAAGGATGTGCCTCAAGATAGAGCAGCAAGTCATTGCTGAGGTGATGAAGATAATAGATGCAAACTTTGTGCTGGAAGAGAAATACCCCATATGGTTGGCCAACATTGTACCGGTTATGAAAAAGAATGGACAAATCCATATTTATGTCGACTTCAAGGATTTAAATATAGTGTTTTTAAAATATGTGTTTTTTTTATCGATATCAGAGTTGATGATGGACATCACTTCAACACAAGAAATTTTCTATTTCATGGATGGATTGTCAGGTTACAACAAAATCAAGATGGCTCCAAAAGATGTAGAACTTTCAGCTTTCAGGATGCCAACTGGGATTTTTTACTACACAGTAATGTCATTAGGGTTGAAGAATGCAGGAGCAACATATCAACGAACTATGATGAAGATCTTTGATGACCTCATTCACAAGAAAGTAGAATGCTACGTGGATGATTTGTTAATCAAAATTAAATAGAGAATAGTTCATTTGCATGATTTGAGGACCTTTTTTTGAATGATTATGAAAATACAATCTTAGGATGAATTCCTTAAAGTGCGCCTTCGATGTTACCTCCGGGAAATATCTACAATTTTTTGTTTGTCATTGAGGAATCAAGATTGAACTAGATAAAATTAAAACTATCAAGAAAATGCCTCCTCCCAATACCTTGAAAAAACTACATTCCTTCCAAGGAAACTTGGCATATCTGAGACACTTTGTTTCTAATCTCTCAAGTAGGTGTCCTTCTTGGCATAAGTTAAAAAAGAAGTCAAATTTGTTTGGGAAGATAAATGTCGGTGGGCCTTTGAGAACGTTAAGCAATATTTGATGACACCTCCTACTTTTGCAGCTCCTATCCCGAGAAGACCTCTGATACTTTATATCGCAGCCATAGATGACTCTTTTGGATCCCTATTACTTCAGTTCATTGATGAGGGTAAGGAAAATGCACTCTACTATTAGAGTGGTCGTCTAATACTGACGGAGATAAAGTATCCTCCTCATGAGAAACATTTTCGAGCTTAGACATTATATGTATTCTCATAAAATATCCCTTATTTTGAAAGTTAATGGACTATAATATATTATGACTCCACCAACACTTTCTAGATGTTTAGCAAGGTGATCGATGATTTTATTGTAATTCAATGTAACTTTTGTTCTCCTCCGCGTTATCAAAGAAAACATTTTAGCAGATTTTCTCACAGCACACCCACTTCTAGCTCGATCCCCTGTCAATGATGAGCTACCAGATAAGTAGATACTATAAATAGGTTCATCCAGTGCCAAAAACTGAGAAATGTACTTTAATGGAGCTTCGTCAGGCAGAAGCGATAAAGGGTCAAGAATAGTTGCATTAGGCAAGGTAGGAATTGGTCCTATTTCATCACACTATATCACTGTACGTTGAGATTCTCTTATAACCTCACAAAGCCATGCACAAATAATGAAACAAAATATGAAGCATTGATCACCGGATTGGAGTTGCCAATCTCAATGGATATAACAGACATTGCCTTTAATGGTGACTCACAACTTGACATTCTACAAGTCGTCGGACAATACAAGATCTGGAGGCCAAGGCTAGAAGAATAGCATTGATACACAATGAACTTCTTATAACACAACCCTAGTGTGATTCTAAACTGGATTCCTGAGATAGATAACGCCCATGTAGAAGATCTAAAAAAACTTGCTCAGGAACTCGAGTGTCCACCAAAGGATTCCATTAACATTACAGTACAAGGATGTCAAGTTTGTCTTAGATCGACCTTGATAATTTGCACAACCTCAGAAAAGAAAAAGAGATGATGATTGTAGTAGCTGAAATTAAAGAAGATTGGTGTTGGTCATTGATAGAATATTTATAAACAGGAAAGCTACCAGGAGACAAGTCTGAATCATATCACATTACAAGAAGAGCTATGTCATGCGCTTTTGTGGGTGATGTTCTCTACAAAAGATCATTTGATTAGATGTCTTTGAGATGTCTAAGCAGAGCTGAAGCACAAAATATCATCAAGGAAATACACATCCGATTATATTGAGGTTACCAGCCAGGGCTAAAGAAGAAAATGAAGATTAAAAGACTTAAATATTATTACCTAGCAATGAAATTCGATTGCATGGATATAGCCAGAAAGTAACATCTTTATCAAGTGCTTGGAGTGGTATTGTACCAAACTCCAAATATGCTACATTTGTGGCCATTTGAGTGTTAGGGCACATACATAGTAGGTCCAAGGGACACAAATTTATTCTTGCAGCTACAGATTCCTTCTCCAAATGTGTAGAAGCTGTACCATTACGAAAAGTTACAACACTGCATGTTCTTCAACTCTTCAAGTGTCATACTGTCTACCTTTTTTTTTTGCATCATAAGATTATTTCAGATAACAGGTCAACCTACAAAAGAACTAAGATCAACAACTTCATCAAGTGATATGGAATAGATTGGAGATACTCTAAAATTTATTATCTTTGGGAAAACGGTCTAACCAAGGCCTTTAATAAGACGCTCATACAAATTTTGAAGAAGACGTTGGATGAGAATAAAAGAGGATGGAAAGATAAGTTGTTCAAAGCTTTGTGGGCCTATAGGATGATGTTCAAAACTCCCACTCAATGTACACCCTATGCACTTGTATATGGGTCCAAGGGTGTACTACCATTAGAAGTTCAGATACCCTCTCTCAGAGTCACCATAACCAATCAGATTACAATAGAAAAAAGTCCAAAGCTCATACTTAAGGAATTAGAAGGTCACAAGGGAAAATGATTAGAAGCACAACAAAATTTGGAACTCTACCAAGCAAGGTTGGTGCAGAATCACGACAAGTTGTCCGCTTGGGAGCATTTAAAGTTGGTGATATCGTACTCGTTCTCAGAAGACCTATTATTGCACACTGAAAGATAGACCAAAAATTTGAATCAACTTGGGAGGGACCATTTTTCATAAAGAAGTTCTATTCAGGAGCATCTTACCAGCTGGTGGATTTTTGAGGCAAAAGGCCTATATTTTTTATTAATGGTCTATATTTGAAAATATACTACCCAACATGATATTGCTGGAAATGAATTTTTCAAAATGTTACTTGTTGTGAGGATGTTTGTTTGGCTAGCTAATGCGACTGCGTTCAAGTTTTTGTAAAAGAATTAACCTCAATAAAATGAAAATTTCAATTTTCCTACCTAAATTTCCTTCATTTTAATTTTGAATACTCACTAAATTGAATTAAATAAATAAAAGAATTACACTTCTATAATTCAAAATTTTCTTAATAACCACTTTTTTTTTCTTGTTCGTTATGAATTTCAGAGCACTGGTGTTTTTCTATTTTCTACAGAAAAATGTTGGTGCATGACCTAATTTTCTCCTTTATAGGTGGCTTGAATCTCACACTCAATGGAAAGAACAATTTAGGGCGACATCGTGAAATTTGACCTTGACTATATCAGGTCGATGTTGACTACAAGGGTCCATTGATGAGCATTGTCAGCCACCGGGAGACAGAAGGGTTACCATCACTGCTCAAAATTAGTACTAAGGAAAACTCCTCACTGAAGAGGAAAGAGAAGAGAGGCTAGAACATCCAATGTAAGGAACCTGCTATTTACAGTCCATGATCACCGCACTGACAGGAAACTTGGTCAGTGCCAATGAAGAAAGAGTACCGGATGCACCGCTTAGAAGGGCACAACACTGTAACACCAACCGCCATAAGCATAGAGCTTTCCTACGCCAGGAGTGAAGGCATATAAAAGAAGCAAATGATACACTTACCTAGATTCTTGAGGAGGGGTTCTATGATCCATTTATGAAGGAAACTTTTGCCAGTTTGCCCATCACAGAAGATAAGTCAGATTTTGTCATAGAGCCAACACCGCCATAGATTCCAGATGAGATTTGCATGGGTTGCCCAATTTGCAACACCTAGATTTTGAGACAAGCATCAATAGCAAGGGAATTTGTAGAGAGCCTATGATATAACACCCTCTATTTGGAGCATTACTGTAACTTTGAAGAGTATACAACTATCGAGATAGGGTGTTGGGAGGCCATGCACCAGGACACTGAGTCATACATCCCACTTTATACAAAGCCAACAAAAACATGGTTTCCCATGGAAATTGAAATGAGGGATTAGCCCCAAAGACTGTGAAGGATTCCTACGGCAGTTAGAAAGGATGAGCAAAGTCGAGAAAAGAGAATTTTAGTTTTATGAAGAAATTCATGGGAAATTTGTTAACATCTTAGAAGGTCTGGAACTGCACACAGGGGTTTTCTAAGAAAGTGATGAGAAGAGGATTCTCGACTGCTTGTTTGACTTGAGGGATAGAGGTCGAGCCGACCTATTAATTATAAAGACATACTTAGATCACAAAAATGGATGAGGGCAAGGGAAGAATTACAATTCATTGTGGCTGCTGCTATAACTTTGTAAAGGATATGCTAGAAACCCACGAGTATCCTAAGATATGTGGATGTGGATTCTCTGCCCTCCACGATAAAAGGTATGGCTAAGAGAATGGTTAGGTGGAGTATACTACATAAAAATTGCATCTCAAATAGTTGCATCATCAAAACCTATGAGGAAGGAGACTGCATACATCCACATATTGATCACCATGATTTTGTCAAGCCCTTCTGCACAGTGTCCTTTTTTTGCAAGAGCAATATTCTATTTTGAAAAGCAATTGATATTGTTGGCCCTGGATAACTCCAAGGATCTGTTGAAAATTCACTACTAGTGGGATTAGTTTTAATTTTGCATAGAAATGGAGCAGATTCAACAAAGTATTGCATCCCAAGTGTGTTGCCTCGGAGAGTTTCTGTTAAGTTAAGAGTAATGAATGACAGCAAGATACCACATGTATTCTATCCAGACCCAGAATTGGAAGAACTGTGCCCATATAAGCTATGAGATAGTTGTACCTCTAAGTGTACGTGAAAGGAATTCTTGGCCAGGAGCGTGGCTTACAAGGTCAGCTTGATCATGAACTCGCCACAGTGGACAGATAGATAGTTCTTATCACTTTTTGTACTGCATCAAGATATGACAGATATTATATGTAATCTTTTAGATGTATTTAGTATTTGATATTTATTCATCATTTGTTGATTCAAAATGAATTTAACATGTTATATATTGACAGCATAAGCATGCATTCAGTTTGTAGCACGTATTTGAAGCAGTTTAAAGAAGTTTATTTCAAAATTTAGTATATTTATCAAATTGCCCATTTTTTGGAATGGATAAAGAGCTGTAAAACCACACATTTGTTATAAATTACAATGAACAAAAAAAGATATAATGAAAGCCTGAAAATAAAATTTAAATTAAAAAATAATTTTCTTAAAAAAAAGAATCAATGGAGATTAAATTTGAAAAATACCCTGATAATCAAATGATGATAACAAAAATAATAAAAATGATAAATTTAGAAAATAATTTCTCTTTAATTCAAAGTTCCACACTCTCTTCTTTCACATCACAAATGTCTCCATCTGCACAAATTTGTTGCAATCCCCACGGAGTGCCACACTCCTCACAAAATTTCAACATTCATGATAGGCCTCCTCTCTACTCCCTTCTCAGCAATTCTTCACAATATCAGAAAATATTTCGAAGATTTCTTTGCACTTTTAAAGCTTCTAAGATTAGTACCTAAATTCTGATGCCCAACTTGAAGTTAGGCATAATGTCCCTAGTGGTTGCTATTCTTTGACTATATCCATTTCAGACCTAATGTCTCTAGAGGTTGCCCTAACTAGTGTAGTATTTCATTCTCAAGGCTGGTACCTAAATTCCAGCTCTCCTCTTAGTGTTAGTACTTGAATTCTAATTCCCACCTAGAAGTTTGGCGTAATGTCCTGAGCGATTATCATTCTTTGAATAGATTTAGTTCAGACGTAATGTCCCTAGCAGTTGCTCGAACTGGTATATTTGCTCCTTCTCGAGGCTGGTACCTGAATTCTAGTTCTCCTCATTGGGTTAGTACTTGAATTTTGATTCCCACTTTGAAGTTTGGCATAATGCCCCAAGCAGTGCAATTCTTCGACTATAGCCAGTTCAGACATAATGTCCGTAGCGGTTTCCCAAGCTGGTAGAGTATTTCCTTTTTGAGGTTGGTACCTAAATTCCAGTTCTCCTTCCGCGGTCAATACCTGAATTTTGATTACCCCCTTGAATTTTGGTGTAATGTCCCACAAATTTGCCATTCTTTGACTAGATCCAGTTAAGATGTAATGTCCCTAGCATTTGCCCAAACTGGTATAGCCTTTCCTTCTTGAGGCTAGTACCTAAATTCCAATTCTCCTTTCGGGGATAGTTCTGAAATTATGATTCCCAACTTGAAGTTCGGCGTAATGTTAAGAATGGTTGCCAATCTTCGACTAGAGCCAGTTCAAACGTAATGTCCTCAGTGATTGCCAAAAGTTGTATAGTCTTTCTTTCTTGAGGATGGTACCTGAATTTCAGTTCGCCTCCCAGGGTTAGTACTTGAATTTTAATTCTCCCCCTTTGAAGTTTTATGTGATGTCCTGAGAGGTAACATTTCTTCGACAAGAGCCAGTTTGGAAGTAATGTCTTTCACGGTTGCCCAAACTGGTATAGTCTTTCCTTCCAAAGGCTGATACTTAAATTCCAGTTCACCTCTCGGGGTCAGCACCTGAATTTTGATTCCTACCTTGAAGTTTGGCAAAACGTCCCTAGTGGTTGCCATTCTTCGAATAGATCCAATTTGGACGTAATGTCCCTAGTGGTTGCCCAAACTAGAATAGTCTTTTCTTTCTGGCATAATGTCTTTAATGGTGTCCATTCTCTGCACTATTGCCACCTCTTGAGTTGGATGTAAGTCCTTGTGCTTTCCATCTCAATTTGGTCTCCTCTTACATAATTCTATCGTTCAAAACTATTAAAATTAATATTTTTTAAACATGAAATTAAATCAAATCTTTGCCACGACCATTATTTTTCCTGATGGTTGTTTCCGGAATTGCCTTCATTTTTCTCCAATGGGAGTCTCTGCTTACTCCCATGCAAAAAATATTCTACTCTTTTTCTATTCAGTGTGCTGACTCAGACAGACGTGTTGGTTTTTTTATCTCTTCGGCCAACTCAAATATTTGTGGCGTGTCGGCCCGTCACACCGCACCTATTGGGGTTCATTTGTTGACTTCACTTTTGGTTGAGGTCTAATTTTCTCCTTAGTAGCCTAGAGTCTATCCAAAGAACTTTTATCTTAACTATTCCTAGAGGAATAATAAAGGAATCCTCACCATTAGAAACTCATAACTCTTTTTTTCTCAATTTAAAGTTCCATATATTGATCCTATCCTCTAACATTTAGTAGGTGGGGTCAGTATGGGGGAGAGCAAAGGGAGTCCTCATAAGACTGTTTGGCCTTAGGGTGGACCCTGCCTGGTGTGGCCCTGGTTAGTTTCACACAAACACACACACTTGATACCCCCCTCCCACTTACACTCACACCTCAGTCTTTAGTCAAATACGTTTAGTTGATCGCTCAACTTTTTGTGAAACTCATGTAGATGGTACCCTAGGCCACTAGCTCCAGGCTAGGGTTTAGCTAAGCCAACATATGGAGGACCTAAAGTAGGGAAATCTATTTGTCCATGGCTCAAGTAAAGTGGTTGTGTGGTTGGAAATGCCAAGCTTACTTAAATACCCAATTTAGCCTTTTGCCCCTAAAAACTGCCCCAATTTTTCAAACTACCCTTGAAACCCCAATTTTAACCAAAATCACAAAAATTACCCAAAATACCTAACTTTGTTCAAAAATCATTTCAAACCTTTTCAAATCACCCAATTGCCCAAAGCACCCCAAAATTGCCAAAACTATAAAAATACCCCTGATCCCCAAACTTTCCCAAAACCTTCAAAATCATTTTAAATGTCCGAAAAACCAATTCAGACAACTCCATTGAGCATAATTTGATCAATTTTGACAAAAAGCCCAAAATTTCCCTTCAAGGTCTAATTACCCCAATTCACCCTCAATGTGAACCAATTTGATCCCAATTTTCCAAAATTTCAATTCTAAACTCAAATTCATCAAGCATAAAATTGATTAAAACTATATTCAAGTTCAATTGGACCCATATTAAACCTAAATCTTAAGCCCAACTCAAAACCCCAATTTGACCCTAAGCCAAAATTTTACCAAATTGAACCCCCAATCCTATCCAATTGCCCCAATTTTGAATTCTAAACTCTTTAAAACACTTCCCCACATCAAATTGAACCTTTAATTGGCCTTGGTTAAGTCCTAATCTCACTCAAATTCAACTTGGACCAAAACCCCAAATTTTGCCCCAAACTCCGAAATTCCCCCAAACTAAACTTTACAATAAAAAAATTTGCACTCAATTGGTCTCCAAAGCTCTTCATGGAAATTTTTTGGACCAATTTTAATCATAAGTTGGGTCTAACCAAAGGCCTAGCCCAATCCAAACCAAAGGCTAACCCAAATGAACCAACAATTTCCATGAGCCAAAACTCATCAAATTAAGCTTCCAAATCAACTCAAAATCACTCAACTCTTTTTCTAATCTCCTTATGTCAATGATACCATTTTAACCAATCAGTTAAGCTCAATGCCATGAATAGCCTAACCTAAATCCAACTTCAAGCCAAAATGTTTAAAATTGAACCCTTTCTCTAAAGTTTTCCAAACCAAATCAAATTGATCAAGCCAAAGCCACCACAACCACCCTTTAGATCCTAATGACAAGGTATGATCCATAGAACAATGGTCCCTTAATTTAGGGGATCTCTTCCCATATTTGTCCTAAACCAAAATACACTTGCCATCAGCCTTAAAAATTAAGGGTTAATCATCATTAACTTCCCTCTGGCTCCCCTGACTCCTTTGGCCACCACCCATGGCCCTACTGGCCGATTTTGTCACAAAAAAACCCCAAAATCAAGAGAAACCTTGTTTTAAATCACCCATTCAAGCTAACTCGTCCCAATTCATTACTTACCATTTTCTCCCCTCCATCGAAGCATCAAAACTCACCCACTTTCTTGGCCAATTGAGCCCTAACTCCACATTCATTTGAACTCCCTCTCCTACGTCCAAAAAGAGATATCACCATTTACCATAGGGAGACTCTGTCCAACTACTTCCAAAAGCTCTTCAAGAACTTCTAAGCTGAATCCAACCATTTTCCCCCTCTTAATTCCTCTGCGAGAGCTCAATTTTGAGTTCAAAATCTATGGTTTTTTTTCCACTCAATCCAAACACCACCAAGCTTCAAATAAACTCTTCCTCTAGCTTCCCTGAGCTAAAAAAAGAAGTTTACCATAAAAAACTTCTGGTCCTACCCACTCTAACCCACCTCTAGAACAAAGCTAGTCTAGCTTTTCATTGAACTCATATAAGGAGCCCATACCAGAGTATGGTGACACATCCAGGAGGATCGCCAGATTCACGCGAAGCTTCCACAATAACCCAATCAAGGCCTTACCTTTTGGGTAAAGGTAAAGACCATTAACTTTAATTTTGAGCTCAATTTCACCAATTGTGAAGCAAATTTTGATTTCATAGTATTGTAGCAGTATAGATGTTTTCATTTTTAGTAGACAAAGGTGTACAAACAAACCCTATGTTATTTGGTTAAGTATCGAAAGAAATCTTAGGGTTTGAAGTTGAGCAGTTCACTTGTTTTGGCCGTCGGGGACGATGACCCATGATGCGACAGATTTTTGTGTGTTACTTTTATAAGTATTTTTTAATATTACAAAATACACATGATAGATATAAAAGTAAATATGCAATGTAAACCCAACAAAAATAACTTTAATAAAAATAATTTTATCTTTTAAGAATTTCTAAACTGCCAAATACCCTAAAAATAATGCAAGTATACACTTCGCTTAAAAAATAAAGGTCTCTAATGAAGTTTTAGATATCAATCCCACAGAGAAGTTGGAAATGCTTGTAGATAAATTCTTATGACTATAACGTAAAACACACTCAAACTACAAAAATTTAGTGCAAAATTTTAATCTAAAGTAATTAAGTGTATGATAAATAAAATGTAGGTAAAAGGAACTAGTTTAATTAAACTAACTGCTAATCTTTTGAAAGCAAACTTATAACATATAAACAAAGTTTTTTTGATGAAGAGTTCAAGGTTAAGAAAGCATCATTGCCCTTTACAAAGAGTATATGGATTGTGAAGAAATTAAAATCATTTAAAAATATATAACAATTATTTTGTGTCAAATAAGAGCAATCATATTCCTTACCCTCTTTCAAGTGCATAAAAAATCTAGAGTTTGGCCCCTAATTTTGTGGTTAGGATGGCAGGATACCAGCCGTAACTCTAGGTTTCCCACTACTCTCTAACAATCTCGCAGTAATTTCCAATAACCTGGACCAAATTGTGGATATTAATATGTCACCTTAAAATTTCAAATTCATCAAACAAAGTATATTTCCCTTTTTTTTTGCATTCAACCCCATGGATGAGATCCTTTCCCATTGAATCAATTGTGATTCTCACAATTTTGTAGAAATCATAGCCCTTTTGGATCTTATCTTTCTCAACACATTTTAACATTTCACTTGGTCAAATCAAAAAGTAAATGAAGATCAGAGTTTAAATCATCACAAATTATTGACATATAAAGCCGTATAAACCAAAATCAATTCTTCACAAAACCAAATCTCATTATAGGGATAAGGATAAAGAAGACTATTTAGAATTCATGAGTAGGAAACAACAAAACATGATTTCATATATAAAAATAAGTTTACAAAAATAAAAAAAATGAAAGACACAACTTATCTCACAATCCTTCCAAAGTAAATCCCTAGAAGTTCTCTTTAAACACTTTCCCTCTTTACAAGCACACCCAATTCTTTTTTAGAAGTGTAATGAAGAAGGAATCTCTCAACTTCCCTCTCCTCCTACAAGCCTTGAAGAAAATTTCCAAGCCCTTGACTTTCTCTCTCTCTCATGCCTTAATTGCCTCTTTCAAACCACCTTTCTTGCCACACTCATGGCCTCAACTTCTCTCTCTTTTGTTAGAGGCCACCTCCCTACAAAAAGAATTCACAATTCACTCCAAAAATTTATCCAAAAGTCAACCCTTTTGATTCCCAAAAGATATGTCAATTTATTCAAGATACATATCCCTTTCTAACAAAACTTTCCAAAGCATCTTGATGCATTGAATCACTATATCAAGCATTTATAACAAGTGGACCCTTTGAAATTCTTGTAAAATTCAATCTAAATTGCCATAATTATGAAAAGTCATCTCTAGCATCTGAGGTGCTAGTTCAAGTGTTTCAGGTGCCAAGCTTCTTAAGATGGCGTTGTTCTAGGTTTTGGTGCTTCAGGCACCAACTCTCTATAAAATGGCACTTCAGGTGTCAGCTCTCCGTAAAGCAGTGCTTCAGGGGCCAGAATCAAAAAATTTGTCGTTTTGCTTCCGAATTTCGTCATTTTTGCTACTTTTGCTCCAAATGCCTAAAATTGATATACCTTCAACAAAAGCATGAAAATACCCTTCTTTAAAGTGCAAAATCACAAAGAATATGCATTATATGTATACTTAAAACAACACAATATTTTAGTGTATTAAAATCCCCCAAACTTAAATGTCACTAGTCCTCAAGTGACACTCTAACTTCATAAAAATATATGGCTTTGGATAGAGATTAACTTATAAACTTTTATACTTTAGTTTCATAAATACAATAGTAAATTTAAAAAAAAAACTTTTAATAACTTTGATAAAAACTCTAAGTCTAAGATTACTTAGTAAGCAAATCTAAGATTTATGAATCTCTATTCATTTCTAGAACAATTATAAGGATACTTATAATATCCATATGTAACAGAATTTCATGAAAATTTTACTAGTCCAGGTGTTAATACTCAATTATAAGTTTAGAAAATGTAATAAAGTCTTTTCCTTAAGTTGATTCAAGTGAAGCCAATTTTTTTTAGGCATCTCCTCAAGCATCTTCTCACACATTTTTTTTATTTTCTTTTCTTTTGAGGATCTTTTCAGTCCCCCACCCCCTTTTTTCTTTCTTTTTCCTTTTCAAGTGAGGATTGTTATATCTAGAAAGCCTTTAATAGTTTTCGACTTCACTATCCTCTTATTAAATTTAGAACATATTTCCTTTCTTCACATTATAAATTCAAGTTAGTTTTGGTGATTTTTCATAAAGTCTCATTCTTTTCTTCAAACATGAAACTCTAAAATTCTTAATACTTCAAAAATTACAATTTCCTTCACTTTAAATAGAAAAACATTGTCTTATCCTTTCATATAAAATATCTTTAACTTTAGAATTGTCCTTCATTCTTAATAACTTTTACCTAAATTTACCATAATATTTACAAACATAAATATAGTCATTTAAAATTAAATCTTAATATCTCAGGTAATGTTATATTAATTATAAAAATATAGTTAATTGAGGAAAATAAGATTTTGTTCACTTCTTTTTAAAAGAAATTTTTCTTTCCCCCAAACTTAAATTTGTAAGTATTTAAAAATGTTCAGTACAAAATTTGTGGGTGAAAGAAAACAATAAATGCATAAAAATAAAAACTAACATGTAAAGGATTTTTGAATATGAAACTAGGCTCTAGTGTACTACACATACTAACTTTAATAATACAGATTTTAAATCATTAAATGAAACATAATATTTTATAAAGGATTTGATGAATCTTGAGTTCAAAGCTATATCACTACCTCCACCCCTGACTTTTGGATAGAATTTTGGAGTTAATTTTGAATTATTTTTAGAGGGAGCAAACTTTTAATAAAATAGAGAAATTGGAGAGAGTGTAAGTGTGTGTGTAAGTGTGGAGTGAGAGTGACGTGTAAGAGACAAACAAGAGAGTTTGAGAAAGAGAGAAAGTCAAGGGCTTAGAGATTTTTTTTAAGGATTGCAAGAGGAGGGGGAAGATAAGATATTTCTTTTTCATTACACTTCTAAGAGAGAATTGAGAGTTCTTGTAAAGAGAGAAAGGCCTGAAGAGAACTTCTAAAGATTTTCTTAGGAAGAACTGTGAGATAGCTTGTGTCTTTTATTTCTTTCATTTTTGAAACTTGCTTTTATAAATGAAATCAGTGTTTCATCATCTCCTTCTCATTAATTATGAGTAGTCTTCTTTATCCTTCTCCCTACTTTGAGATATGGTTTTGTGAATAATTGATTTTGTTTTATACGATTTTAAATGACAATGATTTATGATGATTTGAAATCCAATCTATATTTACTTTTGGATCTAGCTAATTGAATTAGTAAAATGTGTTCAGAAACCTCTGTTTTGAAAGGGTTATGATTTCAACAAATTTGTGAGAATCAAGTTTGATTTCATGGGAGAGGATGTCATCCAAGGAGTTGAATGCAAATAAACAAGGAAATATACTTTGTTGAATGCAGATATGGATTTTAAGGTGACAGATTATAATCCCCAATTTGGTTTAGTTGATTGGAAACTGATGCAAGATTGTTAGCTCTCTGATGAGGGAGTAGTGGGAGCTTTGTTGTTGCAGTCTGTATCCTCCCAACCTAACCACAGAATTAGGGACCAAACTCAGGATTAGTCAATATTTTTTATACACTCAGAAGACGTTAAAGAATAAGATTGCTCTAATTTGGCACAAAAAAATATATATATATATATATATATATATATATATATATATATATATATATATATATATATATATAAA
>JXCR01147376.1:139324-165886 GCA_002079205.1 Phalaenopsis hybrid cultivar
ATATATATATATATATATATAAATATATATATTAAATGATTTTAATTTCTTGACAATCCATATATTCATTGTAAAGGGGAATGATGCTTTCTTAACTTTTACTTTCGAAAGTTAAGTAATTAATTTAATTAACTTACTCTTTTTACTACATTTTATTTATCATTCACTTTATTAATTTATATTCAAATTTAGCACTTCACTTTTGTAGTTTAAAATTGTAGTTTACATTATAATCTTAAGAATTTACTTGTAGGCATTTCCAACTTCCCTGTGGGATCGATATCTTGAACTTCGTTAGAGCCCTTTATTAATTGAGCGATACGTATACTTGCATTATTTTTAGGGGATTTTGATGTTTAAAAAATTTTAAAAGATAAAACTATTTTCACTAAAATTATTTTTTTTTGGATTAAATTGAAAATTTACTATTATATCTACCATGTATATTTTTTAACATTAAAAAATATTTACAAAATTAACACACTAAATCCACCTGCGTCAATTGTTTGGCATCGTTTCTAAGGAAGTAACGAAAAGTAGTCGTAAGTTATTTTACAATTTAGATTATTTGTATTTTAATTTAAAAAACTGAAAAAAAAAGAGTGTTACTAGTTTAGTTTGAATATTTTCCTATTTTAGCATGTTTTCTGAATTACTTATTGTGTTTATTTATGCATAGTATAAGATTTCAAGATTTAGCTCCTTACGAATCTGAGTTAGAAAAAACTATAAGAAAAATTTGAAAACAAAAAAAAGAGATTGATCATATTAGTAAAATGTCTTGCAATTTGAGTAATGTTATAAATGAAAATAAACATCAACAGAGACCATTAATAGAATATGCTAATCCTACAATAGATGAAATTCATTTGAGTATAAAAAATCTGTTGTAGCTGCCAGTTCAACCTGCTATTATTCAAATGGTACAAAACAATCAGTTTGGAGGAACACCAACTGAAGATCCTAATTTACACTTTACTAGTTTTCTAGAATAGTGTGCTACTTTTAAATATGTTGGAGTGTTGAATGACGTCGTCATAGTTAGAATTTTTTTTCACTAAGGGATAAAGCTATGGTGTTGTCAAACTCGTTAGCACTTGGATCTATCAGAACATGGGGAGACTTATCTCAAAATTTTTTATCCAAATATTTATCACCTTCAAAAATTGTTAAGCTTAGAAACAATTTTACATCTTTTTGTTAGTTTAAAGGGGAATCAATTTATGAAGCCTGGGAAAGATTTAAAGATCTCCTTAGGAAGTTTCCACACCATGATTTGCCATACTAGTTAATAATTCAAACTTTTTTTAATAGATTGGTTGAATCTCTTAGATCAATAATTGACAATACTGCTGGTGGATCATTGATGTCAAAGCGATTCAATGAAGCATCATCTTTAATTGAATAGATGACTACTAATATTTTTTAATGGCCCTCTAAAAGGTTAAATTTAAAAATAGTAGCTAGTATTCATGATTCTGTTGCAATATCTATGTTAGTTGCCCAAATAGTTACTATATCAAAGAAGATCGATTAATATGGAATGAATTATTCTCAAACATCTCCTGCGATTGTGGAAAACTCAATGAGACAAATGATAGAATTTTAATCTTCTTATGAGACCTTAAATGAAAAAAATAATCGTTATAATAATCCTTACACCAATTGTTATAATCCTGGTTGGAAGAATCATCCAAATTTTAGTTGGAGTAACAATAACTCAAACAGTGAAAATTTGTAATGCGGAGACAACGTTGTAAACCCATTAGGAAACTCCAACAATAAGGGAAATCATACTTATAAATCTTATTGCCCTCTAGGGTTTAATAATTTTGGACTAAAGAAAAAGACTTATCAATTGAAGAATTAATATTGCAAATGAGAAGCCATATACAAAGTTAAGGAGCTGGATATAGAAACATGGAAAATCAATTGGGATGTATTGCTACTACACTCTGCGATAGACATCCAGGAGCATTGCCTAGTAATGTTGAATAAAATCCTAAAGATTAGAACAAAGAGCAAATTATGTCTATTCAACTAAGAAGTGGAAAAAAATTGGAAACCAAAGTTCAAAAAGAAGTGGAAGTTAAAATTGAAAAGATGAGGTTAAAAATTAAAAATTTGGTAAATATTTTCATTTTGAGTCAGAATGTCCTTTCAAACCAATGAAAATCACTGTAGAAAGACCACCACCTCCATTTCCTCAAAGAATGAAGTAGAAAAACAAACATAACCAATTTTCAAAATTTTTAGAAATATTGAGGAAATTAATGGTAAACATTTCATTTGTTAAAGCCTTGTAATAAATGCCAAGCTATGTGAAGTTCATGAAGGATATACTTAATATGAAAAATATGTTTGCATATAATTGACAGTTGCACTCTATAAAGTGTAGTGCTATAATTAAGTGGAAGCTTCTTGAAAAACTTGATGAAACTAGAAATATTACTATTTCTTATGTTATTGGCGAAAGATTTTTTGGAAAAGCTTTATGTAATTTAGGAGTCAGTATTAATCTTATTCCTTTATCAATTTTCAGAAGGTTAGGTTTAGGAAATATTTCACCTACAACTGTAACTCTTCAGTTAGTTGATCATTCGATTACCTATCTTAAAGGTGTTGTAGAAGATGTTTCGTTAAATGTTGATTAATTTATCTTTCCATTAGATTTTATTATGTTAGATATGGAGGAAGATAACAAAATTCCTATCATATTTGTAAGATTATTCTTTCTACTGAAAGAGGTTTGATAGATGTGCAGAAAGGCGAACTAACAATGAGAGTTAGTCATCAAGAGGTTACTTTTAATTTTGCAAAATCAATGAGATACCCCTGCAAAAGAGCACAAGATTAAATGCTTTAGAATAAATATTAACGAATATTTAAGCCTTGAATATTTCAAGAAGACATTTGAAAAAGAATTTGAAAAGTAATATTTTGAATATCAAGATGAGGATAAAATTCAAGATGAATCTACAGAGGTGATTAATGAAGATGTGGATTATGTTAAAGAAAAGTTTGAAATAAGACATTGATTTCATCTATTGAAGTAATAAGACATTTATTTCATCTATTGAGAAACCACTCAAACTTAAAACACTTCCTAAATGTTTAAAGTGTACCTTCTTAGGAGATTTATCTACATTACCTGTTATAGTTTCCTCAGAATTAACTAATGCACAAGAATAATAGTTTCTAAAAACTTTGAGAAGATGTAAAAAATCCTTTGGATGGAAATTAGTGAAATATTTAGAATGATGTGAAAAGAAAAATCTCATATTAATCTGGAAAATGTCAATTTATGGTTACAGAATGAGTTGTGCATGTGCATTAAATTTTAGAAAATGGTATGGAAGTAGATCCTGCAAAAATTTAGGTTATAGCAAACCTACCTCCACCTACTATAGTAAGAGGAGTTAGGAGCTTCTTAGGACATGCTGGATTTTACAAGTGATATATTAAAGATTTTTAAAAATTACAAAGCCTTTATTCCAACTTCTGGAAAAAGATATAAAATTTGACTTTAATCACGATTGTCTTAAAGCCTTTGAAAATTTAAAGGGAAAATTGGTCACTCCTTCTATAGTTGTTTCACCAGATTAGGAGAAACCTTTTGAATTAAAGTGTGATGCACGTGATTATGCAATTGGAGTTGTTTTAGGGAAGAGATATGATAAGATTTTTAAAGTCATATACTATGCTAGTAAGACCCTTAATGATGCTCAAATTAACTATACCACTACTGGAATAGAGTTATTAACAATTGTTTATGTTTTTGATAAGTTTAGGTCATATATGATTTAAGCTAACTGTGCTGTGACTGACCACCCAGCTATTAACTATCTAATGCAAAAGAAGTATGTGAAACTAAGATTAATTGGAGGTTTCTTCTAATGCAAGTGTTTGATTTTGTAGTAGTTGATAGGAAAGTGAATAATAATCAAATTGCTAATCATCTATCTAAGCTAGATCAAGAAGAAATACTTGATGTGGAAAAAGAAATTATTGAAACTTTTCCTGATGAACAACTTTATGATGTAAAAGGATGGGAAATACCTTGGTATGCTCATATTGTAAATTTTATTGTTATTGGCATTTTGCCATATGGACTAACAAAACACAAGAAAAGAAATTCATTCTTGATGCAATATGTTTTCTTTTATTACCCTTATTTCTATAAATACTGCGAAGATTTAATAATGAGATAATATGTGCCTTATAAAGAAATTCAAGAAATTTTCCAAAAATGTCATGATTTTGAATTTGGAGGTCATTTTGGGAATGATAGAACTGTTCAGAAAATTTTGCAATCTGGATTTTGATGGCCTACTCTATTTAGAGATGGTAAGATATATAAAAACATGTGATTGCTGAGAGAGAGTAGGTAATATTTTAAAAATAAATGAAATGCCTCTAAATTTTAATTTGGAAATTAAAATTTTTGATGCAAGGGGATTTGATATTTTAGGACCATTTAAGCCTTCATTTGGAAATGTACATATATTGATTACAGTGGATTATGTTTCAAAATGGATTGAAGCAATTACTTTACCTTGATGAGATTCTTGGGGTGTTTTAAATTTCTAATTAAAAATATTTTTAAAAGATATTTAATGTAAAAAATAATCATTACCGATGAAGGATCTCAGTTTAGAAATGCAACAATTGCATGTTTGGTGGAAAAATATAATATAATGGGTAAAATTACAATTGTTTATCATTCTTAGACTAGTGGTTTGGTAGAAGTATCTGATCGGGAAATTCAAAGAATTTTGGAAACAAGTTTTAATTTTGATAAAATGGATTGGTCTGCAAGATTAGATACTACATTATGGGCATACAGGGCAGCTTATAAGACGCCTACAGGAATGTCCAAGTATAGATTAATTTTGAGGAAAACCTGCCAGTTACCAGTAGAATTAAAGCTTAAAGCTTATTGAGCTATTAAAGAATTTAATAACAATTTAAAAGATTCTGTGAGAAAAAGTTTTGCAATTGAATGAGCTTGAAGAGATTATGATGAATATTATGATAATGCTCAGATTTATAAGGAAAGAATGAATATATGACATGATTGGAAGATAAAAAAAAAGGAATTTGAGCTGGACAGGAAGTTTTATTATATAATACAAGATTAAAATTATTTCCTGGAAAACTGAAGCCTAGATGCAAAGATCCATTTAGAATTGTAAAAGTCTATTCCTATGGAGCTGTTAATTTTGAAGATCTCAGGACTGAAAGGATACATAGTGAATGGGCAAAGATTGGAACCATATTTTTATGGTTAAAGACCAATTGTTAAAGAAACTATAACATGACTCACTTAGAATAAAGACTGGGAATGCCGAGCTGATGACATTAAACCAAGCGCTTTGTGGGAGACAACTCATATTTATCATTGTATATTTTGTTTTTATGTTCTTGTTCAGAATATGTGTTTAGTATTGCTTGTTTTTGTTATTGTGTTATGTTGGATTGCATTTATTTTTATTTTTGAACTCTATTAATGTTTGTGTTTAGTATTTTGATGTTTAGATTTTAGTGCTAGGATGTTTGGTTTGTTTTAGACACTGGATTAAATTTTGTTGGCATAAGAAATGTTCGTTTGTAACAGCGCGGATTTTATATATAAAAGCTAGTTTTGTGTTGTTTGTGAAAGTTTGGTGTTAGAGTAATGTTTAAATTATGATTATAAATGTTCATTTGACTTAATTAAAGGAGGACATATAGTGATAAGCATTAGTATCCACAGAAAATGAAATTTGGAAAAATTAAGGCGTTGGCATCAAATGTGCCAAATTGGGGCCTGAAGAATTAGTTTATAGAGAGTTGGCACTAAAAGAGCCATATTTAGTGCATGATACGCCAATTTCCCGAGAAATGTCAGATTATCAAAAAAGCTTTGAGATCCTACAATAAAACTCAATTTTATTTTTTTGGGTCCTCTCCGACCCTTAAACTGTCACCTAGGGCTTCAATTTGTGCATGTTAGAGAAGATTTCAGAGACAAAAGATCTTAGGTTTCATCTTCTCCTGGTAAGAGCTTCACCTTAAACTAGAAATTTTATACTTTCACCATAGATTTTTTCTACACTATGGAAGATCTGAAATTTGAATTTTTTGGTGGAAAAGCTTGAATAAAACGAATGGTCAAAAGTTTCTTACCAAATAATCTTACTTAGGGAGTTAGATTTTTTATTCTTAATTTATTTGGATCTTCATAAAAATTCCAATGGCTCCACGAGTAAATAGAGGAAAGCTGATAGATGATTTTGATGCAAGAAGATTCATGAATTTTAAGGCACAAGGTTGTTATAACACTCAAATGGAAAGAATAAAATTGATCGACGAACGGGCATTTGCTAACCCGGGTGGCGAGATCGAGAGGTTGATCAAGGCCAAAAATTTAGATAGGCTTTACTACTTCACAGCAGTGGCTATTGTACCAATGATTTAAGAGTTTTATGCTAACTTGAGGGTTACCACTGATAATCACATCTTTGTGAGAGGTAAGCATGTTGAGTTTATAAAGAAATGATCAATTCTTTTTATGGGTTGAGAAATTTATTCCATTACTAATACGCTGCATTCGTGATGACTGATTCATCACTGGATGAAGTTATTGCTTTTCTGACTGATGGAGGAGGATAATGAAAGATTAAAACTAATAAGAATGTTAACGTCTTCCCTTCCATGATGAGTATTTAGTCAAAGGTATGACACCACTTCATTTCTGCTAAATTACTGCCAACAAATCATCCGAGCGAAGTAACGAAGGATACAACTGTGCTAAATTTCTGCATTTAAAAAATGAAGGCAGTAGATATAGGTGCTCTCATATTTCATCGTGCTCGGATTATAGCTAGTAGTGCTACAACTGGTGGTTTGGGATACCCTGCACTGATTTTCACTTTATGTGAGCAATCATGAGTAGAGTCCTATAGTAATGAGGAAAGGCTGCAGCCAAAAAATCCTATCGGGAAGCATATGGTTCAAAGCGTTGAATCATTTGTTGAGTCTAGGATTGGAGGTATTGATAGACCCTCTTTGTCAGTTGCAGGTCATGATTCAACAAATGGATATTTTGAATATGCATAATAGAATTGTAAGATGTGAAGCAAGGAATGCTTACAAAGATTAATATAAGCAAAGGAGAGTTCAACATGATATAGCTTATAAGGAGGATATGTTAGTTATATTTGGGGTGAGTATAATGTGGAATTTCTAACTTGCTCTAGCTTCACTCTTTTCTGCTCCTGGTCATGATTAAGAAGATGAAGAAGAAGGAGAAGAAGAAGAAGAAGATGATGATGATGATGAGGAGGAAGATGAAAAGGATTGATATTCTTAAGAGTCTAGTTTGTTTGTTTTGTTTATTTTTTTTGTTATTTTTGATCGTGCTGTTATGTAGTTGTATTTGAAACTGTTGTGGTAAAAACTTTCATTTTGTGTTGCGGACCTAAATTGTAATAGTAGCAGTAGTTTTTTACTTTTTCTGCATTTTTAATATTTTGTTTTTATTTTTGTTTATGATTTTCAGTAATTCCTTAAAATACATTATGTTTCATTTAATACTTTAAAGCCTGTATGTAATTTTAAAGTTAGTACTTGCATTATACCAAAGCCAAGTTTCATACTAAGAAATTCTCTTCATGTTAGTTTTATTTTTATGCATTTACTATTTTATTTCACCAACTAAATTTTTTCTTAACACATTTTTAAGTTACTTAAAAATTTAATTTGGAAGAAAGAAATATTTCTTTCAAAAAAAGAAGTAAACTAAATTTTATTTGTCCTTAATTAACTCTAGGTTTAAAATTACTTAACATGAATTTGGAAATTAGGATTTAAATTTAAATGACTATACTTATGTTTATAAATATTATGGTATATTTAGGTAAAAAGTTTTTAAGAATGAAGGTCAATTTTTAAGTTATAGATATTTGGTATGAAAAGATAAGACTATGTTTTTCTATTTAAAGGAAATGAAATTGTATTTTTGAAGTATTATAAATATTAGAGTTTCATGTAAGAAAATAAAAAAATGAAACTTTATGAAAAATCATAAACTAATAAGAATTTATAAAGTGAAGAAACATAAGGAGTTTTGACTTTAGGATATTGATAGTGAAGTTCAAAATCATTGAAGGCTATCCAGATACAGTAATCCTCACATGAAAAAAAAGAAAAGGAAGGATTGAAAAGAACTCAATAAAAAAAATAAAAGAAAAGAAAAAAGAGTGAGGAGAAGCTTGAGGAGGCGCCTAATCAAAAATTGGCTTCACTTGAATCAACATATAGGAAAAGGCTTTATTACATTTTTTAAACTTGTATTGAAGTATTAGTAGCATTACTAGTAAAGTTTTCATGAAGTTATTTTTCATATGAATTTTCTAAGTATCATATGACAAATATCAATTCTTCTTGAAATGAATAGAGATTCAAAAATCGTAAATTTGATTACTAAGTACTCTTAGACTTAGAATTTAAATCTAAGTTATTAAACTTTTTCTTAAATTTTACAATTTTATTTATTAAACTAAAGTGTAGAATTTATGAGTTAATCTCTATCATAAGTCATATCTTTTTATGCAGTAAAAGTGTTACTTAAGGACAAGTAACATTTAAGTTTGGGGAATTTTGATACATCAAAATAACATGTTATTTTAAGTATACATTTTATGATTATTTTTTGTGATATTGCACTTTAAAGAATGGTATTTTCAGGTTCTTATTGGTGGTATATCAATTTTAGGCATTTGAAGCAAAAGTAGCAAAAACGATGAAATTTGAAGCCAAAACAGCAAATTTCGGGATTCTGAAAACCGATGCGCCAAATTTGCACAAGAAGAACCCTTTGATAGAGAGCTGGCACTTGATGAGCCAGAATTGGAGCTAGAAGTGTCATTTGATAGAGAGCTAGTGCAAGATGCACCAGATTTTGCGCCTGAAGAACCAAAACCCAAAATAGCTCGGTCTTAAGCATGTTGGCGCCTGAAGTGCCAGAAATAATGCTAGATGCGCTAGAGATGACTTTTTTACATATTAAGGTGGTTCGAGACAAGTTTGGCATGAATTTTGAAAGGGACACTTTTTCTAAACACCCCTTGGAGTAATTCAATGCTTCTAGACTCTTTCAAGGGTTCTTTTAAGAAGGTATATGTCTCTTAGATCAATTGACATGTTATTTGAATTCAAAAGGGTTGACTTTTGGGTAGAATTACTGAGGGAATTTTGAATTCCTTTTAGAGGGAGGTAGCCTTTAAAAAGAGAGAGGTTTTGGAGAGCGTTTAAGTGAGTTGTGTAAGTGTTGCATTAGAGTAGCGTGTAAGAGAGTTTGAGAAAGAGAGAAAGTCAAGGGCTTGAAGATTTTCTTCAACGATTGTAAGAGGAGAGGGAAGGTGAGAGACTTTTGCTTCATTACATTTCAATGAGAGAAATAAGAGAGCTTGTAAAGAGAGAAAGGCTTGAAGAGAACTTCTAGGGATTTTCTTGGGAAGGATTGTGAGATAAGTTGTGTCTTTTATTTCTTTTATTTTGTAAACTTATTTATATATATGAAATTCGAGTTTTTTCATATACCTCTCATGAATTCTGAATAGTCTTCTTTAACCTTCTCTCCAGTTTGAGATATCAAGGTCGGACGTAAAAAATTTCAAATGAGGAATGACTCAAAATAGGAACAGTTATTTTTGAAATCCAAAGGGAGAAAACTAAAAGATGACACGGATCCTGATAAAAACCTCGGTGACTTCCCAATCTATCTGATCCTGACTGTTTATATAATAATATAACAATGTCATTGATGATATTTTTAACTTAACTTTTCCTTTCTTTACAACAAACCAAAAACTTGATCCTGGAGAAAATAAGAATTTAACTTTTTAATTTATATATATTTATTGGGATACTACGCAAGTATACATATCATTTCAAGTAATATAGAACTTTTTTATTTGTACCTGAATTTCGAACCCACAAGAGAAATAAGCAATATGCACTATTTATCAACAAACCTTTTATTTTAAGAAAATAATTATTTAAACTATATATTTTTTTATAGTAAGTAAAATTCAATTCTTTTTGGTATTTTTGATATTTTGACAAAACAATAAAACTTCTAAGGATAACTTGAGCTTATGTAAAAGAAAAGCACTTGATATGAAAATATCTTTCTCCATATCAGGAGTCATTAATAAGTATAGGAATTTATTTATGGAAGTATGCAAATTGTGTTGTGAAAAATAGGAGCAATAATATTATTTACCCTTACTATAGATGTTATAAAGAACATTGGCTAATTTAAAGTTTGAATAGTTCTAAAGACTGACTTGGCAGGGAGGATACTAGCTCTCACTCTAGAGTTCCTTCGATTCCCTCTACCTGAGGGCTAACATCTCGTACATAACCTAAAACAATAAACGAAGTTGGGTTCTTCAACCTGTCACTTTAAGGTCCTCTAACTCTACACCCTTTAAAGATTATTTTTCTATTTATTTGCACTAATACCTATGAATTACATTCTCATTCATACAATCGTATGTGATTATTTCCAATTGTTAACTAAGATAATACCAGCTCGGTTCTTACATATTCTCACAACAATTTTAACATCTAGATAGGCCAAATCAAGAAGTAAATGAAGTACATGAATTTAAATAATCACAACTTTTCCAAACATTAAAGATCAATATTCTCCATAACTTTCATCCAACGCTTTAATTACTTATTATTTTAAGGAGAAAAATAAAGAAAACTACTCAGAATCCATTGAAAAAATAAAACCACACTTTAGTTTAAAAGTAGAAATCATTGTCAAATTAATAAGAAGTCTCGATTAAAATGAAAAGTAGTTTAAAAACAAAAGATAAAAACTTATCTCAAATCCTCCACCAAACTCTTGAAGTTCCTTTGAGTTTAGAAACAAAGATAAAAACTTATCTCAAATCCTCCACCAAACTCTTGAAGTTCCTTTGAATCTCTAAAGATAAAAACTTATCTCAAATCCTCCACCAAACTCTTGAAGTTCCTTTGAATCTCTCTTTTTTATCAAACTCTTACTCTCTAAATAAAACTAAAAATAAAAAGGTAAGACTAAATTTGTGGTGCCAGAAAACCTCTCCAAAAGTATCTCTAACTCTTCTTTGAACTACCCTTTTCTAGGACTTTCAAGCACACTTCAGAAAGTCTCAACTTCTTTCTTTTATAAATCTCCAAGAGGTGCCTTGATAACTCTTCAAAATGTGTCCTAATTTGATATATTCATTAAAGGATGCCTCCTTTCATAAGTCTTCTAACCATATTTTCATTTCTAGTGGACATAATCACCCTCTTTAGCTAATAGGTGCCTCAAATGTCCTTCAAAATTCAGCAAAATGAAGTAAACCGTCAAATAACTACCTCTAGTGCTTAAGTGCGGGGCCTCTGACGCTTAGGCGCGCCTTCTCTGTTTCATCGGTGCTTAAACGTCGGATCTAGCGCTTAGGCGCCAAAACACTTTTGCACCATTTTCACATTTTTGCTCCAAATTTGATCCTTTTTCACTTCTTTTAGCATTTTTCACCTTTTTACTTGTACCTGAAAGAAAAACACACAAATACCTTCCATTAAAGCACAATATCTCAAAAATAGATATAAAATTGTGTCTAAAAACACTATATATTTTAGGTATATCAAAATTCCCGAAACTTAAAATATTATATTTTCTCAAGTGATACTTCAATCATTAAAAAATAAATAAGTATGATATGTATATGAGCTTCTTTAGGAGTTACTAATATTTAGATTTAAAAATATATTAGTCTAATTTAGAAAAAATATTTAGTAAATGAGACCAACTTAACGTTTAGAAATTTTTAATGTACAAAAATATGAAAATATAAGTTCTTATCTAACTCAGAAATTTTATCGATTTTTTCAAATTTAGAATTTAGTCCTTTTATTATCTCTACTTAAAAATTTTCATTAAAAATAATTTTACTTACCATATTATATCATTAAGCTTAAGAGTTTGTCAATTCTTATACTTTAAAAAGTTCAAATGTGCAACCAATTTTTGATTAGGCAATGATCCTCAAGCTTCTTCTCCCATACTTCTTTATTTTCTTTTCTTTTCTTTTTCATTTTTTCATTTTCTTTTTATTTTCTTTTTTTTTTCTTTTATTTTTTTTTCTTTTTCTTTTCTTTTTCTAGCAAGGATTAATATATCTGGATAGGCCTTTAATGGTTTTGAATTCCCCTTCTCTTTTCCTAAAACAAAGTCCTGATATAAATCTTTTACTTATAAATACAACAATAGTTTTAAAAAGTATTTTTAATAAATAAAATTTTAGTATTAAAAATAAAAGTCTAAATTTCTAATTTTTTTAAAAATATAATTTTTCTTACTAAAAATAGTTACACTATGTTTAGCATTTTCTACACTGAAAATTTTTAACTCAAATTTTTTCTTCATTACTCAAAATTTTAACTAAAATTTCTTACTCATTTTTAAAATAAAATTTTACTTCCCTAATATAAATTCATATACATGATCATTTTAAGCCTAAATATACCACCCCTAAATGTTCTCATAACACTTAAATGACTATTTTCCTCTCCCTTAACTCTCCTTTTTCTCAAAATTCTCCGATATAACTCATTTGATTCGAGGCTAAAATAACACAAATTTTCACACAAACAAACAAATACATTCATTCACAAACAAGTACAAGTACATATAATTCTTGAATTTCATTCTAAATAGTATCGGATGAGAAAATCTTTCTAAATATAAACACTAAACAAACTGACATAAACTAAAAAAATAATATTTAACACTTAACACATTAAACAACAACTCCTTTAACACTGAACATAATTCCATTCTTCTTTTTTTGGGACAAATTCCAGTCTTTCATTAGTCTCTCCTTGGGAAATAAGAATATAAAGTTGATAAAACGGACTGTGGTGACGAGCTATGATACTATCTTTTTCTATCCATTTTTGTTAAAGATACATCTCCTTATCTGCTTCCTCTATATAACTAGTATGGCTGAATTACATTTTCAATTGTCATCCAATATGCTTTAGATGTACATGAATCTCAATTACTTTTGTCTCTAGTAAAGCCATGATAATCTCAATTTTGTTGATCTTTTCGATATTCCTTCAATACTAACGGCTAAGAAATCGTTACACATCTCTTGTGCACTTGGACTAATGAATCTCTTCCTCATGGTCTCATCCTTATTCTTCAAATCCATCTCCCATGAAGACATCTTCTAAAAATCTCTTTATCTCTTAGAATTTATGGTTGAAAATGATCTGGGGTGAAATTCCTACTCAAAACCCTTCTATTTACAGGCTTAAATCCCTCAAGTAACTCATAGAAACATCCTAAAACTGCTTTGGCACATTTTAGTCAACCAATTGATGATTAAACCTTTTAGAATCCAAATTTCACACATGGTTTTTAACTCCCGCGCTTAAGCACCAAATATTGGCACTTAAGCGCTAGTGCTTAACTTTGCACCAGTCAACTTAATGTCCAAATTCTCATTTTAGCATTTATAGATCACCAAATAAAGTCTTAAAATAAATACTAACAAATAATAGTCTCAAAAATACTAACCCAAATTTTCTTAATCTCACACAAACAACATTCAAAGAAAAACATAATGATAACTATGGGTTGCCTCCCACAAAGCGCTTGGTTTAACGTCGTCAGCCCGACGCAACCAGAACTTATTCTAGTTGACCCAACATCATTGATTGTTAAATTTATGTTGATCCCCTACTAAAAAAGGTTTTAGTCTATGACCATTCACTTTAAATACTTTCTAAGTTTTAGGATCTTTAATATCAACAACACTGTATGGACTTATGTTTGCCTAGAAATAATCTTAACTTTGCATTATATACCAAACCTTGCTACCCTGGCTGAAAATTTTTAGTAAGAATCCTTCGATCATGCCAAATCTTTATCTTTTCTTTGTAAATCTTAGCACTCTCAAAAAAATTAATTTTTATCATTTCAAGCAAATTTAATTGCAATAATCTTTTCTCACCATCATCTTTCAAATTATAATTGAACTCCTAAATTAACCAATATGCTTTATGCTCAATTTCAACTAGTAAGTGACAAACTTTCCCAAAAATTAGCCTACATGAGGACATTCTTTTAGAAGTTCTGTATGCAGTCCTATAAGCTCATAAAGCATAGTCAAGTTTGATTGACCAATCCATTTTATTGGATTCACAAATTTTTTAATAATTCTTTTAATTTCTTGATTGGATAAATCAGCCTAACCACTTCTCTGAGGATGATACGCAGTAGCAATTCTATAGTTTATATGATATTTCTTTAAAAATTTCTCCATAATAGCATTTCTGAAATGGCTTCCCCCATCAATTATGATAACTCTCAGCATCCAAATTCTACAAAATATGTTCATTTTCAAAAAAATTTCAACACTTTGAGCATCACATCAAGGTAAAGAAACAACTTCTATCCATTTGGATACTTAGTCCACTGCTAACAGTATATATAAATTTCCGAAAGAAGGTATAAATGTTCCCATGAATCTAATCCCCAAACATCAAATATTTCAACTTCTAAAAATTATTTGAGGGGCATCTCATTTCTTCTGAAAATATTGCCTGCTCATTGACATCTATAACAAGTTTTAATATAAACACTAACCTCTCTAAAAATAGTAGGCTAATAGAATCCAGATTGTAAAATTTTGTATGATGTTTTATCAACACCAAAATGTCCCCCAAAATCAGNTCATAATTCTTTTAATTTCTCAATTAGATAATTTAGCCAAACCACTTGTCTGAGGATGATAAGCAATAGTAATTCTATGATTTATATGATATTTCTTTAATAATTTCTCCTTTATGGCATTTCTGAAATGACTTTCTCAATCAGTTATGATAACTCTCAGCATCCCAAATCTACAAAATTTATGCATTTTCAAAAACTTTGCAACACTTTGAGCATCACATTGAGGTAAAGCAACAACTCCTATCCATTTGCATACCACTGCTAAAATTATATATAAATTCCAAAAAGTTGGTATAAATTGTCCCATGAAATCTAATCCCCAAAGATCAAATATTTCAAGTTCTAGCATTTAATTGAGGGGCATCTCATTTCTTCTAGAAATATTACCTACTCGTTGACATCTATCACATCTATCTCTAAAAATAGTAGGCCACTAAAATCCAGATTGTAAAATTTTGTATGTTGTTTTATCAACACCAAAATGTCCCCCAAAATTTGAATTATGACATTTTTGGATAATTTCATAAGTTTCTTCTAATGTTACACATCTTCAAATAATTCATTTTTGGATAATTTCATAAGTTTCTTCTACATCAAAATGTCCCCCAAAATCAGAATTATGACATTTTTGGATAATCTCATAAGTTTCTTCTAATTATGTTGTTTTATCAACACCAAATGTCCCCCAAAATCAGAATTATGACATTTTTGGATAATTTCATAAGTTTCTTCTAATGAAACCTCGAATAATAAGATCATTTCCTTGTTTATATAAAAATGGGTCATCCCAAAAATAAGTCTTAACTTAAGAAATNATCTAAAGATAGTAGGCCAATAGAATCCAGATTGTAAAATTTTGTATGTTGTTTTATCAACACTAAAATGTCCCCAAAAATTATGAATTATGACATTTTTGGATAATTTCATAAGTTTCTTCTAATGTTACACATCTTCAAATAATTAGTTCCTTTCCTTATTTATATAAAAATGGATAATCCCAAAAATAAGTCTTAACTTCGGAAATAAATTTCTTCTTTTCTTGGTATGTCATTCCATAGGGTATAATATCGCTAACAATAAAGTTTGCAATGTCGCATACCACAAAACATGTCACTCATTAATAGTGAACAGTTTTTCATCTTGAAAATTTTCATTAATTACTTTTTCAAAATAGAGTGGTTTTCTTAACTCAAGCCTGGATAAATGATCAGCAATTTGATTTGTAGTCCCCTTTCAATCTACTATTTCAAAATCAAATTCTTGAAAAAGAAGAATCCATCTTATAAGTCTAGGTTTNTCTTTTCCTTATTAATATAAAAATGGGTCATCCCAAAAATAAGTTTTAGCTTCAAAAATAAATTTCCTCTTCTGTTGGTANTCTTAACTTAAGAAATAACTTTTATCTTCTGTTGGTATGTCATTCGAAATGGTATAATATCACTGACAAGAAAGTTCACAATGTCGACATACCACGAAACACACCACTCATTAATATTGAACAATTTTTTATCTAGAAATTTTTCATTAATTTCTCTTACAAAATAGAGTTGTTTTTCAAATCCAAGCCTGGACAAATGATCAGCAATTTAATTTTTCAGTTCCCTTCCTATCTACTATTTCAAAGTTAAATTTTTGCAAAAGAAGAATCCATCTTATAAGTCTTGGTTTAACTGTTTTTAAATAAGTACTTTATAATAGAATGATCTATATGCACTTTGCAATGAGTCTTAATTAAGTACGATCTAAATTTATGAAAGGCATATACTATTGCTAATAACTCTTTTTCAGTTATTGTATAATTAACTTGAGTTTCATTAAGAGTTTTACTAACATAGTTAATTACTTTGAAAACTTTATCATATCTTTATCCTAAAACAGCTCTAATAGCTTAATCACTAGCGTCAAACATCAATTCAAAAGATTTTCCCCAGTCTGGTAATACTATAATTAGTGCAGTGACTAATTTCTCTCTTAATAACTCAAAAGCTCTTAGGTACTCTTCATCAAAATTGAAAATTACATCTTTCTCCAGTAAATGGTATAAAGGCTTAGCAATTTTTGAAATGTTTTTAATATATCGTCTGTAGAATCCAGCATGTCCTAAAAAACTACTATTTTCCCTTACACTTATTGGATAAGGTAAATTAGTGATCACTTGATTTTTAGCAGGATCTACTTTCATACAATTTTTTGATATTTTATGTCCTAATACAATTCCTCCTGCTTTCATAANGATTCCATAGGGTATAATATCACTAACAAGAAAGTCCACAATGTCGGCATACCACGGAACACACCACTCATTAATTTTGAACAGTTTTTCATCTGGATAATTTTCATTAATTTTTTTTTTCAAAACAGAGTGGTTTTTCCCAGATTATTACTAAAGTTTCATGATAGTATGATCAAGGGACACTCAAGGGTATAGAAGACCTAGAGTCATCTAGAGACAGAGCTTTATTGGGCGAGGATGCATAGAGACGTGGAGGACATGGTGGCCAAATGCAATTGTGTGTCGACGACATAATTAATTGATCATGTCACCAGAGGAGTTACTATAACCATTAGCATTACGAGGGAAGATTTGAGAACAAGTAATGATGAATTTTATCAATAGAATGCTATGGTTAGAAGGTTCATGGTGATCATGGTGGTTGTGAACCATCCGAGTAAGTATGCACATTTCATTCCATTACGACATCCTTGCACTGTTGCTCAATTGCAATAGTGTTTATCTAAGAAGTGGTCTATTTGTATGGAGTGTTGGAATCAATTGTATCATATAAGGTCAAGGTGTTCCTGAGCCATTTTTGGAAAGGGTTATTTGGGTTGCAAGACATAGTTCTTAAAGCAGCACAACATATCATCCCCAGACCGATGGGTGTTGACCTCATTTTCGGTGAGGTCTACTTTTCCGCTTAGTACTTAGGATCTAGCCACAAGACTTTCCTTTTGACTATCCTAGAAGACTAGAGATGGAACCCACCTATATAGAAATTTAAATTGCTTCCTTGCTTTCTTTGAAACCATACATGGATGATCATGAACCTCCAGAACATTGAAGGTTGAGACCAACATGTGAGGATTCAAGAATGTGTCCCCATAGAACTGTTGAACTTAGGGCAACCCTGGGTGGCTAGGGTTTGGTCTCTCACACACTCATGCAAATCGAAATTCACCACTTATTCTAAAACCCTAAAATTATACCCATTGAACTTATTTCCCTTTGCTCTTTTGGAAACTCATGTGGGTGGTCTACAAGCTTTTAGCCATTTGGCTAGGGTAGCTAAGACCAACACATGGAGGATCCAAAATGGGCTTCCCCTTAGTTTCATGGCTCAAATAAGGTAATTATCATGATTGGCGTATCCAATGGCCTTTAATTCCACATAAACACCCAATTTTGGCCTTCTAGCCCCTAACTTCTCCAAAATTACTAAAATGTCCCTAAAATCCTAAATTTCTAAAAGTGGCCCATGTCCTCAAATTCTCTTTAGAAATCATATCAAACTACTCCAAACAAATCAAATTGACCAAAATACCCCATTTTCCCCAAAATTCTTAAAGTACCTCCCAACTTTTCCAAAATTACCAAAATACGCCTCATACCCAAAAATTTGTCAAAACCCTAATTCCACCAAATTTCATCGTAAACATCATTTAAAACTTCTCTGCATTGCCCAATTGCCCTAAATTTGCCACATTTGACAAAATTGACTAGTTTTGATCAAAATCCCAATTTTACCCCCAACTTACCAATTTCCACCAAATTCATTTTAATTTCACTCAATTTCAAACCCAAATTATACATCAAATTATCCAATCCCAATCTACACCAATTTGGAGCCTAATTGAATCAACCTCCAAACCCAAACTTCAATTTTGAGCCAAAATCTTCAATTTAACTGTGCCTCTAAATTTCATCAAATTAAACCCCATAACCAACCTAATTCCCTCAATTTTGAATCCTAAAATCTTCATAACAGTCCCTTAAACCAATTTGAACCTTTTATTGGTGAAGACCTAAACTCAAGCCTAGCCTAAATCCAACACAAATCAATTACCCCAAAATTGATCCTAAGCCAAAATTCCATCAAATTGAGCCCTTCAATCAATTCAAATCCCCCAATATCACTTACTAAATTATTCATGACATTCCCCTAGACCAATTGGACACTTCAATCAATTTTTAAACCAAACCCTAGTCAAGCCCAAATCCAAAGTTTAGCCCAAACCCTAATTTTAAGCTTAACATCCAAATTAACATAAACCATTGGAATTAACCAAGCCTAATCATCTTCTACTTTGGTTAGCTCCTTGGGATGCTAACCAAAGGAAAATATGTTGAGATTTTCATACATATTTTATACTATTTTTGATGATATTGCACATAAAATAAAGATATTTTTGATGTTTTGTTGCAGGAATGATGAATTAAGGTCATCAAAAAAATGCAAAAAGGAGCAAACTTGGAGTGAAAAGGACCAAAATGTTCAAAATTGAACTAGGGTTCCGACGGCGTCATTGACCCCACCGACGGTGAGATTTTCCCGAGACTCCAGAATTAATTCATTAAGAAGGTCCACCGACGGCGCCCTCGAGGCCGCCAATGGCAAGGTCAGTGGTTTTGCCCAATTAGGCTTTGGATAAGGCCAAATTTTGAAGGGATGCTTAGGCAACTCTTGGGAAAGCTCATCCACAACTTTAAGAGAACATTTTGGCCGAAAATCAGGAAGGTCCTGGATGTTAGAAAGGTTCTGGAAGGGAGGAAGACTCAAAATTGAAGTGTGAAACAAGTGTAGAGAGTCTAAATTGTGAGGAATTCTTCAATATATTGTAAGAGTGGAGGGAAAGTGAGAGATTTCTTCCTCCTTGCTGCTTCAAAGAGGAATTATGTGTGCTGTAAAGAAAGGAAGAGATTCAGAGGAACTTCGATGAGTGTTCTTGGGGAGAAATTAGAGATAAGTTATTTACTTATTGTAGTTTGTATGACTTTGATTTTATATATGAATTCCAAGTTTTGTTGTGTTTTCGCCATGAGATCTATGTAGTTTTCTCTGTCTTTCTTCTTGTCTTGAGATTTGTGAAATGGTGTTTTGAATTGGTGAAGTCATGAAAATATTTAAGAAATTGTGATGATCTTTTTACTTCGATCTTAATTTACTTTCAATCTGGTCNGCCAAACCAAAGTCTTGGTCATTTATGTTTTGGACCCTATTAACCAAGCCGAACCTCATGGAACCACCCAAATGAGCTATGGACCAAAGGATCACAAAATTAAGGGATTTCATTCCATATTTTCTTAAGCCAAGGATATTTTTGCCAAAAGTAAACACCAGCCCATTTAATTCTTGTGACATATTCCTCTGGCTCACCTGACCTCCTAGCCACCTCCCCTAGCCTGGTCGGCCGGCCTAGTGGCCGAAAAATGTCCAAACCGAGAGCCACCCCCATGGAATGACACCCAATTCAATCGTAGAGGCCACCTCATCCAATTTAAATATTAGAGCCTCTCTGCCCTCCACATAAGCAAGCTTTTTCACCCCCCCCCCCAATTGGCCATGACATCCACCCTTAAGCCATTTTTTTTATAAAAGCTCACCTCCACGACCATGAAGGGAGTGCTAAAAATTTCTCAGAGAGACCCCTCCAAATTACTCCTAGAGCCTCTTTGAGAACTCCTCAGTGCAATTCATCCACTATATTGCCCTGAATCCCCTTGTCGGAGTTCAATTTTTTAGCTCAAAACCTTGCCAGAGACAGGACAGAGCTCTCCAGACCTCTATACTCCACCAAAATCCAACTAAACTCACCCACACCATCACCACAGTGAAAAAATAAGAAGCCCCATCAAATCCCCCTCATACAGAGTCCCTAGCATAGCTCTAGACCAACAATTTGAAATTGAGCTTGGTCAAATTCTTACCTAGGCCTTTCACCACAACAAGAGGCTTAATCCCTAGCCTCCTTAGACCTCCACGAATGTGCCAAGAACCTCTGATCAAAGCTTCCCTTCTCAGATCAAAGGTATTGAACTCCTCCTCTTGAGCCTATTTTGATTCTCCATTTGATTAGGCTTAATTTAATTGCTTGCTTACCATATGGATGTGTTCGTCGCACTTAGACGAGTATTTAGAAACAAACCGCACATTGGTTAAGAAATGAGTGAGATATTAAGCTTTGAAAATGGAGGGTTCTTGGGCTAAGGCATTGGGGACGATGACCGGGAGCCGTCAGATCGTGCGTTTATCTCATTAACAAGTGAGATCTAGCCAAACATCGCCTTCATACAACCGCGAGACGCGTGGCTGACAAATTGAATGGCAGTGCCGAACCAAAAGACGGCGCTTGGAGCTTCGGAGAAGCATAGGATGAGGTGGCGCATTTAAATAGAAAAATAGGGTATTTTCTGATTTAAATAAATAGCCCTAACTTCAAAAATTCATATCTTGGTGTAGAAAAATCACAAAAATAAAATAAAAATATCTTCTTACTCAGTGAACAGAGGAGAACAATGTGGAAATGATTTGAAATTTATTTGAAGCATATTTTATTTTTAATTAATTAAATACTATTTTGAGTCTTTTGATTCTCCATGCATGTAGATATTTCACCATGGCTTGAAATTTTGACATGTTGTTGTCTCTATCTTAGGGAACATTCACTGATTTTTCTAAAGTCAGATGATATCTCTAGAAAGAGATTCATATTTATCAAGTTTATGTCTATTATTTGCATAAATTAATCATAATAATTAGCATGTTGCTTAGAAAAATTCTAAAAATTTTGGAAGGTTTTCTATGACTAGAGAACTCTTTGGAAAATATTTCATGGGTTAAGTCATTAAGAATGCACTTAATTTTCACCAACCCTAAAACACAAAAAAAGTAATTTTGGGAAACACAAACATCTAAATGACTTAATTTTTAATCTCCACTATGATTTAAAGTTCAGAGAACTCCTCATAAAAATTTCAAAATATTTGAAGCTCATTTAATAACTCAAATTGATTCTTCAAGTTAAATGCTACTTTTTACATTAAAATGATTTTTAAAAATTAAAATATAACTCAAAAAATTATAAAAATTAGTTTTTGGAGTTCTCTGTGATCATAGAAATTTTCTAAAAATAAATTTGAAATTAAAATAGAAATTCCATTTTCAAGCCTATTTTTAATATTTAAATAATTAAAAAATGATAAAAATCACAAGAATAATAAGATTCATGAAGATATTCTAAATTGTTTCCTAAGCATTTAGAAACAATTGGAATATTTTTCATAATTTTCTAAGTGAAGATATTGAATTTTAAAGCTAAAATAATTTTTAAAGGCTAAAAAATGGGTTTTCACTAAAATAATTCTAAAAATTCAAAGAAAAATCAGAAAAATGTGAAACTTATTTTTTTGGGTTCCTTGACATCAGAGACATTTAATAAAAATATAAAACTTAATTTTTTTACATTTAAAATATTTTATAATTAATAAATACTCCAAAACTTAAGATAATTTTTAAAATTCAAATATAACTCAATAAATCATGAAATTTAGCCCCAATACTCCTCTAGTCTAAGTTTACCTCTAGTACAAATTCAAGGGATTAGGCTTTTCCTTGGTCAAGTTATGGAATTTTCTTTGAAAATCCTATTTTTGCATTAAAATAAATATGTAAATTAAATTAAATTTCAAAAAATCACATTCTCTCCTCTGATGTCTTAATTGACCCATGAGTGAGGTGAGATGAAAATTCTAAAGTCATTTTAATTAAATTTGACAAATTATGAAGTGATAGAGTATTAGGGGTAAAAATGTAATTTTGGAAATTTGGCCTTAATTAACATTTAGGCTTAATTCAAGGAGGGAAAAGGGTAACNGCAGAGAGTGTAGTGCAATTATTCAGAAAAATCTTCCTAAAAAATTAAAAGATCCTGGCAGTTTCACTATATCATATGCTATTGGTGAAAAGTTTTATAGAAGAGCTTTATGTGATTTGGGAGCCAACATTAGTCTTATGTCTCTATCAATTTTCAAAAGATTATGATTAGGAGAAGTCTCACCTACTTCTGTAACTCTACAGTTAGCGGATTATTCAGTTACATATCCTAAGGAGTTATAGAAGAAGGGTTAGTAAAAGTGGATAAATTTATCTTTCCTGTGGATTTCATTGTTTTAGATATGGAGGAGATTAGGATTAAGAGAAGTTTCACCTACTTCTGTAACTCTACAGTTAGTGGATCGTTCAGTTACATATCCTAAGGGCTGTTGTAACTCTTCAGTTAGTGGATCGTTCAGTTACATATCCTAAGGGAGTTATAGAAGATGTGGTACTTTTGTAACTCTACAGTTAGCGGATCATTCAGTTACATATCCTAAGGGAGTTATAGAAGATGTGTTAGAAGTTGATAAATTTATCTTTCCTGTGGATTTCATTGTTTTAGATATGGAGGAAGAAAAATTAAAACCTATTATTTTAGGGAGACCTTTTTTAGCTACTGGAAAAGCTATGATAGATGTTCAAAATGGAGAATTAACTATGAGAGTTAATGATCAAGAAGTGACTTTTAACATTGTGAAATCTATGAAATACCCTGTTGTTGAAAGAGATAATGAATGCTTTCGCATGAAAATTAGTGAACATCTATTGAAAGAACATTTTAATGAAAACATTTTGAAGAGAAAGAACAATTTTAAGAGTGTAATGAAGTTATTTTGGACAAATTAGAAAATGAAGAATTAGATTATGTTCAGGAAAGATTTTGATGATTGGATATTACGGAAAATGCCGATAAGAATATGTTAACGTCAATTATAAAATCACCTGAACTTGAGTTGAAAGTATTGCCTAGCCACTTGAAGTATGTGTTTTTAGGAGACTCATCTATATTACCAGTTATTATATCTTCAGAATTAAATGATTTGCAAGAGCAAAGACTGTTAGATACATTGAAAAAATATAAGGGAATTAAATGATCTGCAAGAGCAAAGACTGTTAGATACATTGAAAAGATATAAGAAAGCTTCTGAATTAAATGATCTGCAAGAGCAAAGACTGTTAGATACATTGAAAAGATATAAGAAAGCTTTCATAATTAAATGATCTGCAAGAGCAAAGACTGTTAGATACATTAAAAAGATATAAGAAAGCTTTTAGAACTGTAAGAGCAAAGACTGTTAGACACATTAAAAAGATATAAGAAAGCTTTTGGTTGGACCTTATCAGCAAGAGCAAAGACTGTTAGATACATTAAAAAGATATAAGAAAGCTTTTGGTTGGACCTTAGTAATTGCAAGAGCAAAGACTGTTAGATACATTGAAAAGATATAAGAAAGCTTTTGGTTGAACCTTAGCTGATATTCAAATGCTGTTAGATACATTGAAAAGATATAAGAAAGCTTTTGGTTGGACCTTAGCTGATATTAAGGAATCAGTCCATCAATCTATATGCACAAAATTATATTAGATGAACAATATAAATCAAGAGTTGATCCACAAAGGAGATTAAATCTAATGATGAAAGAAGTAGTTAAGAAGGAAATTTTGAAATGGTTAGAGACTTGAATTATATATCCTGTTTCAGATAGTGTGTGGGTAAGTCCAATTGATTGTGTTCCTAAGAAAGGAGGAGTGACTGTTGAAATAAAAGNAACAAAAATTCAAGTTATATCAAAACTAACACCTCTTACTAATGTAAGAGAGGTTGGAGTTTTCTTGAACATGTTGGATTTTACAGGCGTTTTATCAAAGATTTTTCAAAAATTACCAAACCTCTATGCCGCTTTAGAAAAGGACAAGAAATTTGAGTTTACTGAAGACTGTTTAAACACCTTTGAGTTATTAAGATTTTACAGGCGTTTTATTAAAGATTTTTCAAAAATTACCAAACCTCTATGCCAACTTTTACGCTTTATTAAAGATTTCTCAAAAGTTACTAAACCTCTATGCCAACTTTTAGAAAAGGACAAGGTTTGAATTTACTGAAAGCTGTTTAAATGCCTTTGAGTTATTGAAGGAAAAATTAATCACAGCTGTTTTATTATAGATTTTTCAAAAATTACTAAACCTCTATGCCAACTTTTAGAAAAGGACAAGAAATTTGAATTGAAAGCTGTTTAAATGCCTTTGAGTTAATAAAGGAAAAATTAATCACAACCCCTATTATAGTGCCTAACTGGGAGAAACCATTTGAACTGATGTGTGATGCTAGTGATTATGCTATTGGAGCTGATGGGAGAAACCATTTAAACTGATGTGTGATGCTAGTGATTATGTTATTGGAGTTGTCCTTGGACAAAGATATGAAAAGATTTTTAAAGTTATATATTGCGCTAGTAAAACTCTTAATGATGCACAAATTAACTATACTGTTACTAAAAAAGAGTTATTGGTCATTGTGTATGCTTTAGATAAATTCATATCTTATTTAATTAGAGCTAAATGTGTTGTGCATACTGATCACCCTGCAATTAAATATCTGATGCAAAAGAAGGATGTTAAACCAAGGTTGATTAGATATATACTTTTGATGCAAGAATTTGATCTTGTGGTTATTGATAGAAAGGGAACTGATAATCAAATCTATTGATGCAAGAATTTGATTTTGTGGTTATTGATAGAAAGGGAACTGATAATCAAATTGCTGATTAGGAAAACCAAGAATCATCTGACACTGACAACGAAATTACAGACAGTTTCGCTGATGAACAACTTTATAATATTAATGAGTGGAAAATACCATGGTATGTTGATATTGTTAACTATATTGTAAGTGATATTTTGCCACCTATGCTGACATTGCAACAACAAAGGAAATTCATTCATGATGCAAAAGCGTATTTTTGGGATGAACCTCATTTATGTAAATAATGTAAGGATCTGATTATGTGGAGATATGTACCTTATGAAGAAACTGAACTAATCATTCAGAAATGTCATGATTCTGAATTTGGAGGACATTTTGGGATTGATAAAACTGCTTATAAAATTTTACAAGCTAGATTTTATTGGCCTACTATCTTTACAGATGTTTATAGATACATAAAGACTTGTGATCGATGTCAACGAGTAGGCAATATATCTAGAAGAAATGAAATGTCTCTGACTTTCATGTTAGAAGTTGAGATCTTTGACGTTTGGGGATTACATTTTATGGGACAATTTATTCTTTCATTTGGAAACTTATATATATATTAATTGCAGTGGACTACTTTTCTAAGTGGATTGAAGCACAAGCTTTACCTCGTTGCGACACTAAAAGTGTTTTAATATTTTTAATAAAAAATATTTTCACTAGATACGGAATGCCTAGAATGATTATGCTGGCGAAGGATCCCATTTTAGAAATAAATATATTCAAAGATTGGCAGAAAAATTTAATATTATTCATTGAATATCTACTGCCTATCATCCTCAAACCAGTGAGTTAGCTGAAGTTTCTAATAGAGAGATTAAACAAATACTTGAAAAGACTGTAAACCATAGTAGAATAGATTGGTCCACTAGACTGGATACCGCATTATGGGCTTACAGGACTGCTTATAAAACTTCTATTGGAATGACTCCTTACAGACTGATTTTTGGAAAGACTTGTCACTTACCAATAGAATTGGAGCATAAAACATATTGGGTGATTAAAGAATTCAATTATAATTTGAAAGATGCTGGTAAGAAGAGATTGTTACAATTAAATGAATTAGTAGAATTAAGAAATGAGTCTTATGATAACGACATAATTTATAAGGAAAAATTAAAGTTATGGCATGATCGGAAGATTAACCAGAAGAACTTTGAACC
>JXCR01147376.1:167507-205734 GCA_002079205.1 Phalaenopsis hybrid cultivar
TATAATGATTAAACGGATGTTGTTTAGGCTTGAAATTGATCAAAATCACGAAAATCTGGAATTTGGACAAAATCAATAGAGCCCACTGACGGCTCCCTCGACGTCGCCGACGACATTTTTTCCCGAGACTTAAAATTTAATTCTAATAGAGTGTGCCGACGACGCCATCGACCCCACCAACGGTGAGCTCACGAAAAAACACCTTTAACTGTGATTTTAACCAGTCAACTGCCACTATTCATCATCCCCTTCCTCCTAAAAACGTTATTTTTGAACTAGGGCTTGAAAGATCTTGGATTGGGAGGTGACTTCAAGGCTTTTTTACACTGGATTTGATCATCTCTAGGTAAGAGCTTCACTCCAAACTAAAAATATTTGATTTTCACCATGGATTTATTCTACATGGAGGAGATCCGAGAAATTTGAGAATGTGAAGAAAATTTGAGAAGAAATTCATGGATCTTAGTGTTGAACTCTTAGAATTATTATTGGAAGCCATGATTTACATATTTGAAGTAGTTTTTGGAATTTTTATATAATTTGATTAGATTGAAATGGCTCCACGTCAAAAGAGAAGAGTTGAGTTCGACGAGTCTCGCTTCGTCAATGCAATGGCTCAAACAAAATTTACTTCCATATTTAAAGGAAAGAAGTGTATACCAGATAGAGTTTTTGAAAGTCCGGAGGAGAAATTGAATTAGTTATTGTCGAGTGGAGGTGGAAAAGCTTTTGTTACACCACCAATAAAGCTGATGCAAATGTTGTGAAGGAGTTCTATGCAAATGTAATTTATTCTGATGACGGAATAAATCAAGTGTGTGGATTTCCTGTTGAGTTTACTGCCGCCCGCATCAATACTTTTTATGAAGTCCCAGACTCTTATAGCTTCCAATATGAATCTTTTAGTACAATGGAAGGCCCCTTGAATGATGTGATCAACTTTTTTACTGATGGGAAAGGAACATGAAAGATAAAGCAGCGAGAACGGGTAAATTTTTCTGCTTCCATGCTAAATGCCACCTCTAAGGCGTAGCACTATTTCATTTCCTCTACTATGTTACTGACTTATCACCATAGTGAGGTAACTAGAGATAGAGCTATTATGAATTTCTGTATTCAGAATAGTAGAACTATAAATGTGGGGAGAATCATTCTTAATAATATATTGACTACGACAAGGAGTGAGACTAATGGAGGTCTAGGACATCTTAGACTTATTTATACAATTTGCAAACTTTCTGGAGTGGAAATTGAAGATGAAGAATGGGTTTACCCTATGAAACCCATTAGTAAAGCTAATTTGAAGACTTATGAATTCATGATAAATGGAGAACTGGGAGTAGAAATCAAGAACCTTCTACTAGTAGAGGCGTCCCCTCTACAAGTTATGACATTCCATCTTCTAGTTCCCCTACCCTCTCTAATTTAATGAATGAGTTGACCTTGCAGCGGAAGATCATAGAATTGATAAATGAAAGGATTGGAGGTTTAGAACAGTGACATGATTATGATAGTGAGTTCCTTCAGAGGCATTCAAATTTTGAGGTAGCTTATTACGAAACATGCAGAGGCATTCAGATTTTGAGATAGCTTACTATGAATCAAGCCTGACACTACAGAGGTGAGCCTGATGTTACATTTTCTGAGTGCCCCCGGTATACTCAGTATCATCTCGATCCACCTGCTGATCAAGGTGATGAAGATATAGCTTGGGATTTTGATATTAAATGAATGTCTAGTATACTCAGTATCATCTCGATCCACCTGCTGATCAAGGCGATGAAGATATAGCTTGGGAATTTGATATTGAATGAATTGATGTACTTATAGTTGTACTTTATTTTTGTAATCTTTTGTAATAGAAATGGATATTTATGTGTATTTGAACTTTTATTTTTATTATTATGTTGTACTTGGATGATTTTAATTTTTGTTATAAAGTTAGTGTTATAGTTAAATGTGCATGTGTAGTTTAATAGATGGTTGAGTAGTATTTTATAATGTAATGTGTTTTTTATTTCGCGTTTTAGTTTTAATTGTTTAGTATTGTGGTTGTATTAGGAAATGTTGTGTTTGTTTAATGTTTTAGTTTTATACTTATTTCAAAATTTCATTACCCAGAAATTCCTCTAATTATTTATATGTGTAGAAAGCTCCTAATATTATAGACGAGGTGAAGTAGAAATGTTGAGAAGGCCTGCAAAAATTTCAGGATGATGAAAATGCCTAAAATACTGAGGTATGATTTATATTTATAGTTTTTTCTTTCCACTTCTATTATTTTATATTGAAAAATTTAAGTTTGGGGGAGAGAAAAAAAGATTTAATATTAGATGTCCTCTATTTCAATATTTTCAAAAATTATTTATATGATTTTATGTAGTAAATTTAATTCAGNAATTGAGCCTCCCCTGGATCACCTGACCCCTTAGCCAGCTCCCTTGTCCTTGCCGGGCGGCCTAATCACCGCAAAATGGCAAAACCAAGAGCCACCCCCATGGAATCAAATCCAATTCAAACCTAGATGCTACCTCATCTCATTTTAAATTTATAGCCTCTCTGCATTCCACCTAACCAAAATTTTTCACCCCTCAATTGGCCATGACAGCCACCCCAAGCCAATTTTATAAAACCTCACCTCCGTGGTCATAAGAGGAGTTGTTGAAATTTTCTTAAAGAGACCCCTCCAAATTTCTCCTAGAGCTTTTTTGAGACTTCCTCAGTGCAACCCAACCATTACATTGCTCTAAATTCTCTTGTCAGAGTTCAATTTTTGAGCTCAAAACCTTGTCGGAGATAGGACTGAGCTCTCTACACCTCTACACTCCATGAAAATCAAATTAAACTCACCCACACTTTCACTATAGTGAAAGAAGACAAAGCTCCACCAAATCCCCTCCCACAGAGCCTCACACTAGACTTTGATCAACACCCAAATTTGGCCTTGAGCAAATTTGGGTTTAGACCTTTCACTATGACCAGAGGCTCAATCCCTAGCCTCCTTCAACCTCCACAAACGTGCCGAGCACCTCTGATTGAAGCTTCACTTCTCAAAGCAAAGGTATTGAGCTTCCCCTCTTCGCGAGCATATGTTCACTCTACTTTTGATTAGAGTTGATTCCATGGGATCCTAGTCGTATGGATATGTCCTACATGTTTAGACGAGCATTTAGAAACAAACTGTACTTAATTTGGCTAAGAAACGAGCGAGATCTTAAGCTTTAAAAGTGGACGATTCTCGGGCTAGGGCATCAAGACAATGACCACGCGTCGTTGGATCTCTCGTGTATTACACGGACGGCTCTGATCGCGTCGGATGGAGAGTCGGAACAAAATGTCAGAACGCATTGCAGCTGGCGTGCATGACAGCATCATAACAGGAGCACGCCGCGTGTAAAGCTTGGAGCGGACGAGGATGTGCAGCATCACTTAAATAGAAAATAGGGGTTTTCTGATTTAAATAAATAGCCCTAACTTCAAAAATTCATATCTTGATGTGAAAAATCAAAAAAATAAAAGAAAAATATCTGAGTGCTCAGTGAACAGAGAAAAATAATGTGGAATTCATTTGAAGTTCATTTGATGTATATTTTATTTTTAATTAATTAAATACTATTTTGAGTCTTTTGATTCTCCATACATGTAGGCATTTCACCCTGGCTTGAACTTTTGGCATGTTGTTGCCTCTATCTTAGGAAATATTCTCTAATTTTTCCAAAGTCAGAGGAGACCTTTAGACAGAGATCCATATTTTCAAGTTTATGTCTATTATTTGCATAAATTAATCATAATAATTAGCATGTTGCTTAAAAAATTCCAAAAAAAATTTGAAAGGTTTGACATGACCAGAGAACCCTTTGAAAAATGTTTCATGAGCCAAGTCATTAAAAATGCACTTAATTTTCAAAAACTCTCACAAAGAAAATCAATTTTGGGAAGCATAGACATCTAAATAACTTGATTTTAACTCTCCACTATAATTTAAATTTCAGAGAACTCCCCATAAAAATTTCAAAATTTTTAGAGCTCATTTGATAACTCAAATTGATTTTCTATGTTAAGTGTCATTTTTAACACTAAAATGATTTTTAATAATTAAAATATAACTCAAAAAATTATAAAAATTAGTTTTTATAGTTCTTTGTGATTAGAAGAATTTTTTAAAAATAAAATGATAGTTAAAATAAAAACTTTATTTTTAGCCCATATTTAATATTTAAACAATTAAAAATGATAAAAATCACAAAAATAACAAAATTCGTGGAAATGTTATAATTTGTTTCCTAAGAATTTAGGAAAAATTGGAATATTTTTCCTAATTTTCTAAGTGAAGATATTGAATTTTGAAGCTAAAAATAATTTTTAAAGGCTTAAAAAAGATTTTCACTAAAATAATTCTAACAATTCAGATAAAATAGAAAAATCTGAATTGTTTAAATATTTGAATTATTGAAACACATGGGATTGATAGGTAGAAACAAATCTCACTTTTATTAATTAAAGGATAAATTTGTAAATTCCTTAAATTATCAAACTTTGGGAGTTTATCAAATTAAATGATCCTAGACATAGGGGTATGATTTTGGGTGATGATAACTCACTAATTTAACACCTCTATTTGATGTTCAAATGACATTCAAAAATGAATCATTATCACTTAAAATTCAATCTCTTTCAAAATATAACTAAGACATCTACTAAAACCTTAAGAGCTTAGTAGTGACTTAAGCTAAATCAAATCCGATTAAATGAAGATTAGAAATGTGAACATATTTAAAAATTGAACATCTTTAAAACACTATAAGTCCAAATTAAGAAGTTGGCTAAGTGTCTTGACAACATTAACTTTCCCCTTTAAGTGTCTTCACCCGCATAATCCTTAACTTAAATTATAAGTGATAATTACCTAACTGTTAGCGATAACTGAAATATATATGTTCATTGAGCATTAAAGGTATTTACAGGATGGGTTATTAAGCAACGTAATAAGTTTAAAGAGCTTGAGACTTTTCACCAGGCAGTGAGAGGGAAGCATGGACCTGCTTCCTTCTCCAGATCTGTTGGATACCTCGGAGGTCTACTAAACTTAATATGTTTTGCTTGATAAAAATCATCCTTAATCAAATTAATAGGGGCCCACCAAGATATGACCTAGAGTTGGGTAGATTACTAAAACCTTATATTTCTGCTTCATATAAATTCCACTCACATGCATTTTGAGTTTCAGGTGGTGGAACGAGAAGATTTGCCAAGTATGCTTTTTATAGTTTATAGCGCCATCTTCCTTGTACTTTCATACTACACTTTTTATGCTTACAAAACTTGTTTGCTAAACAATAATGCCACCTTGCATGAAAACCAAAACTGCTAGGATAGCCACATAACCAAAACCCAAAACCAAAATTAAAATCAACCAAGATAAAAATCAGCTCACAACATTCAAAATATAAAACAACTCAAAATTTAATCACAAACATCACAAAAAAGACAACTACAAATAAATTAAGACATCTCTATCGGATGATCGAGAATCCCTTGAAGGATGTAACCTACGGTTACAAATGAGGCTTCCCATAGTCTAAATGAAAGTATGTAACTCATTAAGTTGAGTTTAGTAAATTCATTTGTACTAAGTGAATCCAATAGAAAATAGTGGTACAGAAACAAGGGAACCGTAGGATTCTAACTGGTGTCGCTCTAATCAACTTTAAGATGCCCCATAATATTTAAAGAACTACAACCATAGGGTCATCTGATTTGACATCATAACTTGACACCCTAGAAAACTTAAATTCGTCACAGTAAGGAGCTTGGAGCTAGCATGATGGGCAGCACTGTCATCTTCAACAGCAAAACATGTCTTCCCCAGCTAAACAATTTCCTTCCCTAGAATTAAACAACCAAGTCATAGGACTTCAAGGTTGTTTGCTTAGGCAACATAAATCCTCACCTTATCTTTAAGCCTTTGCACAATCATGTTGTGCAATATAAGCCCTAACTCGTTTTAAAATTTTGAGGTTATCGTTCGTCACGACCTAAATCCTCACATCTTCCATGTTATTTATGTGATTGTTCCACACAAATGTAAGCCCTAAATAAATAAAATGGGCAGGTTAAAACATTTAAATAATTTCTCCTCAAAAATGAAGCCAAATAATAGGATAGTTTGGGAATTCACCGAGGTTCTCCTCCGAATCTATGATATCTCCTAGTTCTTCCTCCTTCGGATTCTACAACAAATGTTCCAAATTTGAGCCAATCCCATTTCACACATCTTTGTCCAATCTCATTGAAAATCCCTATCTTTTTTATCTCTTTGAAGATAATATTTCCTGATTTTTATCGAAAGTTTTCTTATGTAACTTTGGTCATTTAAGATGTAATTAACTATAAGGGTTTGCCCTTATAAGAAGCTTGTCCAAACCCAGCTTAATATAAACCATATTCAATTCTTCATATGAAATAGGAGAAATTGTCTGCAAATAAAACAGTTTTGTAGACCAAACAGATGTCATATATTTCTTAGCTTATTTGATCGAGCCTTATGCTCAAATCTTATGTTTATCCTTTGGGATAGATACAAGGTTTGAGGTATAGTGCTCTTTCATTTAAACTATGAAAAATATGGAGTGAATTTGATTTCATATTTTTTTAAACTTAAATCTATATGTAAAGTAAATGTCCTTCCGAAGTGGGCGTCGGGATTTTGATTTCAATGATCGACAGCTTCTTACGGGCAACTCCTCAACCAAAATAGTGCTGACAACTTCTGGCGACTCCGTTGGGGACAAACTTTTCTCTCCATTTAAATAAGGAAATATTATCTTCACACATCGGTAATGTGTCAATGTCCCTCTTGGACCAAATTACTCTTCTTTCGTTGACATACTTTGCCCATTTCTATCTTGGAAAAGTATGACCAACTCCTTGGACTTCAAGACTGTCTGTTGAACAAAGGGGTTCAGGAGACCATTAAGGACTCTTTTAATCTTCATGTGGGGTCGGACCCCTAATAGGTGTGTTGGTGGACTAGTTCCACCTAGGCATTGTGTGTTGCTAAATGAGTCCCACACTGGGTCCTAAACACTTCACATCTCCCTTTCAAGTTTGATTTGCTATTTTGCAAAGTAAATCAAATTGTGTTGTGTCGCACGCATTTTAAAATTAATTAATTTTTTCTACTTTTAAATTATCATTTTACTAAAAATTTTAAAATCCCCACAAACTAAGACTAACCCGGTCTACAGATCAACCTCTGTTAATTTTCAGTACTTGCACTAAGATTACAAGGTTTTAACTATATAGCTAACCCCAGAGCTTTCTATTTCAAAGCTACTACAATGGCGTACCCAACACCAACTTTTTATTACAAATTGTGGACAAGCCATGAAGCCCGCAATGTCGTTCCTACCATTAAGTTTGGAGTTAAATTTGAAAACCTCAAGGTTATCGTCGGGAAGGCCCCGTTCGCCATAATGAAAGTCACTGCTCCAAAAATTCAGGAGGCGTCTACTGAGTTCAACCTGAACTGTCTTCAGGACTTCTCTTCTTATAAGAAGGCCAAGACTACTGTTGCCACTATAGTAACCACCAAGCCCGCTATTCTCGCTGCTGCTAAGGGGAAGAAAGTAATGATCATTAAAGATCCGACTGAGGGATTAGCTTTCCCACCATTAGTATTCAAAATCTTATCGAGTTCAAGAATTGCACCACTAACCGGAACTTAAAGGAGAAACCGTAACAGGAGAGTTTGGAGGGCCACTAAAGTCCAGGCTCTTGAGGAGATACCCGTTAATGAAGATCCTCACCAAGATGAATCATGATTACTGGAAACATATCCACTTCTGCGGGGAAGTAGATTCCATCCCTTAATGAATGCCGATGGATACGAGAGTATTTGTAAAATTGCTGTCGCATTACCGACACTTCATGAATAGGGTGTGGAGAAAAAGAAACCTACTCCTGTCACCCGAGTCAATTCAGTTTTTTAGAGACTAGCTGTTAAAGAGGGTTGATCAATTAATGAACTACTTAAACGAGTGGGACATGCAATTTCCTATCATATAAAGAAAGAAATTTTAAAGGACATCAGGTCTTCCAGACGATCTCAAAAGTCAACTAAAAATCTGACGGCTCCCATTCCCATTTGGTTTCACTTAAGAAGCAGAGTCGACACTGCTATTATCGCCACAGATTCTACCGCTACCAGGATTATAGGTCATTGGCCAGTTAAGTTAAGACTGGGTCCGAGAATCCTATCAATCACCCACTGCAATGACATTCCTAAAATTCTGAAGGAAAAGATAAAGAAATTGTCTGGTGTTGTAGTCGGTCTACACTATTGGGAGCATACTTCTCTTTGACATATCAATGTTTATGCTAGGACTTGATATATCATCATCAAAGAAAAAGGTGTGGATACCCATAGTCGTTGTACCAATACAGCCCAATAAGCCCGCAGGGCAAGATCGTGGAACGAAGCTAGGGTTCGAAGTATCTGACATCATCACAGTTATTACAAGTGGGATGGAAGAGCCAGAAGAGGACGTCTAGTAGGGTCCTCAAGATCTTAAGACAATTTTAGAATCAATAATTGAAGAAAAAGTTGAAAGCTCAGAGTCAATATTTTCGAGTTGGCTCGGGAATAAGGAATTTTCATCGATAATGATGATGAAGATTTTGACTACAATAATTACCTCAAAGAAGATTTGATAGATGTCAATGTCATCGAAACCAAGGTCGTTGCATCTGCGCGCAACACTCAACCTCTCATTGAAGAGAATGCTATAGATGAACTACATAAGGCTATCCTCCTAAAGAATGTACAAGTCAGCCAATTGCAGAAAAGGATAGAAGAGCTGGCCGCAGCCATGACCTTCAAGGACAATCTCAAGTGCCACAGTTAGCATCTCTAGAGGCCAACCAACTGGAGATAATATACATTATAAATGAAGAAATAGAACTTGCCTCAGCCAACAGAGATGAGCAACAAAAGAAGTATTCTCCATCGGGTGTCATGCCAAAGAAAGAATTTAAACAAATGGTTGAGTAGGTTCGAGAGGCCTTAACCCAATCTAAGAGTGGTGCCTTGATTTTGACGGGTAGACCTTACCTTGAAGAATTTGATGCTGTAACTTTCCTTAAGGGTTTTGTGGCCCCAAATTTTAAGATATTTTATAGGACTTGAAATCCCAGACAACATATAGCACACTTCCGAGCCAGTTGTGGCAACACAAGGAGTAACAAAGCTTTACTCTTCCAACAGTTTCTCAGTAGGCTGTTAGGGATTGCTTTTGATTGATATGTTGATCTGCCCAACAGATTAGTTAAGACATTTGCCGAACTGGAATAATTATTTGTGAAGAGATTTGTCGGAGCGCAACACCATGTTTCTATAGGAGAGTTCATGATGGAAAAGCAAAAGCCCAACGAGACTTTGGTGGACTATATTTTAAGGTGGAGAAACCTTAGCATGAAGTGTAAACCTCAGCTATGGGAACATCATGCAATTGAGATTTTACTCAAAAGCATCCATGGGCCAATAGCTTTCATGCTCAAGGGACTCACCATCAAATCCTTTGAGAAGCTACTCAATAAAGCCAACAGTCTTTAAGAAGAAATCAAACATATGGATTCACATGAAAAGTCTAAGACAACTATAGTGACTGTCGACAAAGGAAAACATCAGTTAAAATATATCTAGAAAATCTTCGCCAATCTTCATCATAACATGCTCAAAAACAGAGTAGCCAGTCTAACCAGCGACCACCTCAAGAAGGATCACCTCAAACAGAGAATAAGAGAATATCTTTGGCAGAGTGGTAGAAAGTGGTGTATTCCTTCAAAAATGAAGTCATATCCAAAATGTTCAAAACTCTGATGAAAAAGCCTGAGTTCAGACAACTAGATCCAAAGAAACCAGAAGAGGTCAACAAGAAAGATCAACCAAATTATTGCCCGTATCATAGATTGCTTGGGCACACAATAGAAGAATGTTTCATCTTTAAGGGCTGGCTCGAGAAGAACCTTAAAGAAGGGAATATAACGATCCCGAAAGAATATTTAAAAGAACCTGAAAAAGGTTCTATAAATGTTATTTCAGTCGAACTGATCTCTCTGCTTGATCCATATACTAGAGAAAATGGATGGAGTACGACTTAAATGAGCTCAAGAGGGTCCCAAACCAAATCTAGAATTCATTGAAACAATCTTCCACACACATTAGAAAAGATAGAGGGAATGAAGTTTGGAGCAAATCATCCAAGAAAATATTAATCCAAATCTAGAACGCGTCAAAACAAACTTCCATTTAAAATATTAAGCCTGTCAAGCCCGAGATGAAGATTTCACCACAAGATCCGTCATCTTCAAGGACAAAGAAAAAGAAGAGCACTACTATAAAGATTGATAGCATGGGGGGTAGGATAGAGGCTACCTCTACTAGATTGGTTGTCTCAAATTTGGGGAAGAAAATCCTCGAACCCCTGACTTTGTATGATTATCTTTTTGCCCCTCTGAGGTCTTATGAATATAATGATTGTGATTTCGGCTACATTTTTAATTATTTATAGTGATGATGTAATTGATTATGAAAAATCTAGCCTTGATCTTGATTCTCAAAATGATCCTCAAATTGTACTTGAGTTCGATGAACTCGCTAACAAGACTGAAGAAGACATCGATAATACCGCTTATGATAGCACCGGGAGTGAGGAACAAATCCTCGAGTGCCAGGGTGCATCGTTTGCAATCAACTTAGATCTTTTCGACAAATAAGAAACACCTGAAGATTCAACAATGATGTCACATGAAGAAGAAATTACATAAGTGAACTTAAGAAGTGGGAGAGTGTTACCCCCGAGAACAGCTCCAACAGATAAAGAAAAATAGATATTAATTCGAGAAAAGCTACCTCCACCTCCACCAGTGGAAGAACCACACAACCAAGAGAAAATTGGAGGATCATACAAAGTAGATTACAACGTGCTAGCTCATCTTAGGAATTTGCCTACCCAATTAAGCATTTACGATGCTCCAATCCTATCAAAGCAGATGAGAGAGTCTCTGGATACAGCTTTCCTTGACCCAGAGATTTGCTTAGCCTAGTTGGCAAGCACATCCTCAGATGAAGTTTGTTCATTGAAAGAATAGCCTGGGGTAGCCTTGAAAGATGAAGACTTGCTGCTCGGTACCTTCAACCATAATCGTCTACTCTACTTCTCTGTTAATATCGCAGGTTTGTGTTGTCTAGAGTTTTAGTAGATCCGAGAGCATCCTTAAACTTGATGAGTCTATGGACATTACCCTATTTGGACATCAAGGCTTGGGAGCTTACAACCGATGAAATGATGTAAAGAGGATTCAACCAAAAGGGAGAGAGAGCCCTTGGATCCATTACATTGCTTATGAAGGTTGGAGAACTAGAAACAACCGTCAAGTTTCATATCATCGACGCTGAGACCTCTTTCAACATTCTACTGGGTTGATCGTGGATTCATTAACACAATATGGTTCCATTGTCTCTACATCAATGCATCAAGTACTACAAAGAAGGACAAGAACCATGCATTAAAGGAGATCTGCAACCATTCTCAATGCATGAAGTTGGTATTCATCAAGATGTAGCCTACTACGCGCCTTCGAAGAAAATTGTCTTCTCTTGCAAAATTGTGACAAATAAAAGTGAAGATTCAGAAAAATCACAAAGAGCAGACCATTCAACTCCGTTTCAGCGATCTTCCACCACTCATTTGCAACAAGTTGGTGGAGGTTCTTTTAGCTTGCTCACCCGAGGTCGAGGCCGGGGACGTGGACGTGGAGGAATCAACTGAATTGTTAAACATACTAGGCCAACCATCAACATTGGTGATGAAGATAGTTCTGAATATGAAATAATGATGATAAAATAGAAGAAACCTCAATACGAGAAATCCTTAGAAGATACAGTGAAAAGCGAATATGAGACGATGTATGATAAGATAAACCATTATCTGAACACTATGACCCTTACTATGATTCTCCCCCAAAAGGTCGAGAGTTTAGAGGGCAAGGAAATCCGTAGTTTTGGTTCAAATCCAATCAAATTTAACGTGCTTCTCCCTCTACTGATCTTAAAAATCATGTAAACATAAATGATGATCTTAATGAATTAATGGAATTATCTTTTAGTTACTTTTCGCCTTGTATACAAAAGTTAATTCAACAAGGAAATTTTCCAAAACAAATGTCAAAAGATAAATTACAACTTTTTGAAAAGTTATGGAATGTAAAAAAGTCGAACTCCCAACTCAAAAGAGGGTCTCGAATTTGGTACAGTCGGACCACTCGATGATTCAGAATTTTGCATGATTGTTACTAGTGAATCAGGAGAGGATTGCCTTGATATGGAGGATGACTCTATTGATCACCTAATAGAAAAGGTTTCACTAAAATTTGAGGAGGAAACTAAATCAACAGTTGATGAGTTGAAGGAAAATAACCTAAGGACTGGAGAACAACCTCAACCTAGATTTATAAGTTCTCTACTTAACGATGAAGAATATCTATAGTTGATTAATTTGTTAACTAAATTCAAAGATTTCTTTGCATGGAGTTATGACAAAATGCCAGGACTGTCAGCAGAGGTTGCAATTCATAAAATCGGGTTAGACAAAGATATGACCCCAATAAAACAAGCTCCCAGAAGAATACGCCTCAAAATAGAGCAACAAGTAATTGCTGAGGTGAAGAAACTAATAGATGCTAACTTTATAAAATAAGAACAATACCCCACATGGTTAGCTAAAATTATACCTGTCAAGAAGAAAAATTGACAAATCCGTGTTTGTGTTGACTTTAGAGATTTGAACAAAGCATGTCCGAGGGACGAATTTTCGCTACCAATACCAGAAATGATAGTGGATATCGCTTCTACACATGAAATCTTCTCTTTCATGGACGGATTGTTGGGATACAACCAAATCAAGATGGCTCCCAAGGATGCAGCACTTACAGCATTCAGAACACCGATCAAAATTTTCTGCTACATAGTGATGTCGTTTGAGTTAAAGAATACCAACGTGCAATGAAGAAGAATTTTGACAACCTCATTCACAATCAAGTGGAATGCTATGTAGATGATTTGGTCATCAAGAGTAAAAAAATAGACCATTTGTACAATTTTAGGATTGTGTTCAAATGGTTACGATGATACAACCTTAAAATTAATCCCTTAAAGTGCGTCTTTGGCGTTACCTCTGGGAAGTTTCTAGGATTCGTTGCCCTTCATCGAGGAATCGAGATTGACCTGGATAAGATTAAAGCTATCTTGGAAATTCCTCCTCCTAAAATCTTGAAACAACTACATTCCTTTTAGGGGAAGTTGGCATATCTAAGACGTTTCATTTCCAATCTCTCATGTAGGTGTCAGCCCTTCTCTGCATTAATTAAAAAGGACGTCAAATTCGTTTGGGAAGAGAAATACCAACGGGCATTTGAGGACATTAAATAATAGTTAATTACATATCCTATTTTGTCAGCCCCTATCCCAGGGAATCCGTTTATACTTTATACTATGGTCTTAGATGACTCTCTTGGAGCCCTCTTAGCCCAAGTCAAAGATGAGGGTAAAAAAAATGCGCTCTATTTTTTGAGTCATCGTCTAATACTGACGGAAGAAAGGTATCCACCTATTTAGAAGCATTGTCTAGCCTTGATTTTCACCGCTCAAAAACTTAGTCATTACATGCTCTCTCAAACGATTACCCTAATTTCAAAAGTTAATCCGATGCAATATTTGATGACCCGACCAACACTCTCCGGACGCCTAGCAAGATGGCCAATGATATTATTGCAATTTAATATAACTTTTGTTACCCTCCATGCTATCAAGGTACAAATTCTAATAAACTTTCTTGTTGCACACCCACTGCCAGCTAGGTCCCCTCTCAACGATGAGTTACCAGACAAGCAAATACTACAAATGAACTTCACAAGTGTGCAATGCTGGGAAATGTTCTTTGACGGTGCTTCTTCAGCCAGAAAAGACAAATGATCAGGCACTATCATACTAGGCAAAGCAGGGATTGGTTTGATCTTTATCACACCAGATAAGGATATGTTGAGGCAAAGCAGAGTCATGCACCAACAATGAAGAAGAATATGAAGCCCTAATCACCAGATTGAAATTTTCAATCTCAATGGATATGACAAATATTGTCATCTATGGCGACTCTCAGCTCGTCATCCAGCAAGTCGTCGGACAATACAAAATTTTCAAACTGAGATTAGCAGAGTACCAACAGTACACGATGAAGGTGCTGGAGCAGATCCCCAATGTGACTTTCTACCAGATTTCTAAGGGAGATAATGCCCATGTCGACGCTCTAGCAAAACTTGCAAAAGAACTAGCATGTCCCCCAGAGGATTCCATTGAAATCACAGTACAAGGAAGACAAGTTTTGTCTCGAGCCGACCTTGAAACTCTACACAAGCTTGGAAATGAATAAGCAATAAATGCAGTTGTTGATATAAATGAAGATTGACGTAAGTCATTGATAGAATATTTGCATACTGGAAAGCTACCAGAGGAAAAGTCTGAAGCATATCAAATTACAAAAAGGGTTATGTCTTACACTCTAGTAGGTGACGTCATGTACAGAAGATCATTCGACCAGATGTGGCTACAATGTTTAAGCAAAGCCGAAGCACAAAGTATTGTTAAAGAAGTACATGCCGTATTATGTGGCGCTCACTAGTCAGGGCCAAAAATGAAAATGAAGATCAAAAGACTCAGATATTATTGGTCAGCAATGATGTCTGATTGCATGGATACAACTAGAAGATGTCACCAATGCCAAGTGCATGGGGTGGGCTTGCACTAATCTCCGAATGTGCTACACCCAACCGTTCCCATGTGGCCACTCGAGTATAGGGGTACAGACATAATTGGTCTGATAGACCCTCCATATTTTAAAGGATACAGTTTTATACTTGCAGCTACGGATTACTTCTCCAAATGGGCAGAGGTAGTACCGTTACAAGAGGTTACGGCATAGCACATCCTTCAATTCTTCAAAAGCCAAATCCTCTACCATTTTGGAGTACCACGAAGAATAATTTTTGACAATGGGATAGCCTTTAAAAGCAAAAAAATCAACAATTTCATTAAAAGACATGTGATAGAATGGAGATACTCTACAATTTACTATCCCATAGTAAATGGCTTGGTTGAAGCCTTCAATAAGACATTGGTACAGGTTTAAAAAAAAAAACACTGGATGAAAATAAAAGGGATTGGCACAACAAGTTACTAGAAGCCTTGTGGGCATACTGGACAACATTCAAGACTCCCATTTAGTGTACACCCTATGGCTCGTGTACGGGTCTAAGCCCGTGCTACCGTTAGAAATTCAGACGTTGTCTATCAGAATCACTTTTACCAATTAACTCACAACAGAAGAAAGTGCAAAACTCAGAATTGAAGAACTGGAGAGTCTTGAGGGAAAACAACTTAAAGCACAATAACACTTAGAACTTTACCGGTCAAAGATGGTACAAGCTCATGAAAAATTGGTCCGCCAAACATTCAAAGTTGGTGACCTCGTACTCGTGCTTAAAAGGCCTATTCTTGCACGCCGCAAGATAGGTAGAAAATTCGAGCCAACTTGTGAGGGACCATTTTTTGTTGAAAAGATCTATGCAGGAAAAGCCTACCAGTTGTAGATTTCTGGGGTGAAAGACCCATGCTACCAATCAACGGACGATACCTGAAGACATGCTACACAACCTGACATTGCTTCCAATCACTTAATTTGAAATTTTGAAATTTGGATTGTTTTTGGGTTATCTACGTGGTCAAATGTCTGTGACCAGGTCCAAAATTTTTGTACTAAGATTAACCTCAACATAATGAAAATTTTTGAAAATTACACACTTCAATTTTCTCTTTTAAAACTTTATATCTTAATAAATTAAAACAAAATTCATACACAAATAAATGACTACTTCACCAAAATAAACTAAAATTTCCTTTAATAAATACTTGACTTTGTTCTTGTTCACGCTAAGTTTTAGCTCACTGACATTTTTCCTATCATCTGCAGAGACATGTCATGCCAGAGGCTGATCTTCACCTTTAAAGATGGCTGGAACCTCGGACTCAACAAAGAAATGGCACCGCAAGGCGGCACCATAGACTTTGACATGGAATTTAGTCAAGTTGACATGGAATATGAGGGGCCTCTAATGGATGTTGTCAGCCAACAAGAAAAACAAGGGATGCCCTCATTGCTAAGGTTGAACACCAAAGATAATTCATCACTAGAGGGTAAGAATGTGATGGTACAATAAGACCGGATGGAGGGGCCCAGCCACCTTCCGTCCATGAAAGCTATGCCGACAGGGTGCCTAGTCGCTGCAATTAATGAAAGACTACCTATCAGCGCTATTTTTGGGTGGGGGGAGTTGCCCGTAAGAAGTTATCGGTCACCGGAATCGAAGTCTCGTTACCCTCTTTGAAAGGACATTTTAATTTACATATATATTTAGTTTTAGAAAGATATTAAATCAAACTGACCCCATATTTTTCATAGTTTAAATGAAAGAGCACTATACCTCAAATCCTATTATCCTGAAGGATAAACACAAGACTTGAGGATGAGGCTCTATCAAATAAACTAAGGAATATATGACATTCGTTTGGTCTGCAAAACCTTTCTATTTGTGAACAAGTTCCCATATTTAATATAAAGGATTAAATATGCTTTATATTAAGCTGTGTTCGGACATGCTTCCTATAAAGGCAAGCCCCTATAATTAATTACATCTTAAATAACCAAAGTTATTTAAGAAAACTCTCGATAAAAATCAGGAAATATTATCTTCAAGGAGTTTCAAAGGGTGGGACTCTTCAATGAGATCGGACGTAGAAGTGTGAAAGGGGATTGGTTCAAATTTTGAATATTTTATTGTAGAGTCCAAAGGAGGAAGAACTAAGGATGTCATGAATCCATAAGAGAACCTCGGTGACTTCCCAAGCTATCCTAATGTTTGGCTTCAATTTTGAGGAGAAATATTTAGGTATTTCATCCTGCCAATTTTATTAGTTAGGGCTTACATTCATGTGAAATGATCACACAAATAGCCTGGAAGATGTGAGGATTTAGGTCGTAACAAACGACAACCTCATAATCCTAAGACGAGTTAAGGATTATATTATATAATAGGGTTATACAAAGACCTAAAGATAAGGTGAGGATTTACGTTGCATAAGCAAGCGACCTCGAAGTCGTATTATTTTGTTGTTTATATCTAAGGAAGGAAGATTGGTTTAGTTGAGGAGACAGGTTTTGCTATTGAAGATAGCCGTACTTCCCACCATGCTAGCTCCAAGCTCCTCATCGCGATGAGTTTGAGTTTTCTAGTGTGTCAAGTTATAATGTCAAATCAGATGGCCCTATGGTTGAAGTTCTTTAAATTTTATGGGAGCATGTTAAAGTTGATTAGAGCGACACTAGTTAGGATCCTATGGTTCCCTCATTCAGGCACCACTACTTTCTATTGGATTCAGTTAGTCTAAATGAACTTACTAAACTAAACTTAATGAGTTCCATAATTTCATTTAGACCGTAGGAAGCCTCGTTAGCAACCGTAAGTTATCTCCTCAAAGGAATTCCTGATCATCTGATAGAGACATCTTAATTTAGTTGTAATTGTAGTTTTGTGTGATGTTTTTTATTAAATTTTGTATTCTTTTATATTTTGAATGTTGTGGCGTTGAATTTTATCTTGGTTCATTTTAGTTTTAGTTTTGGTTTTACTTTTGTTTTTGGTTTTGTGGTTATCCTGATAGTTTTAGTTTTCCATGCAAATTTGTATAAGCACAAAAGTATAGCATAAAAGTACAAGAAAGACAATGCTGAAAACTGTAAAAAGCGTACCTGGCGAGTCTTTTCGTTCCACCACTTGAAACTTAAAATGCATGTCAAGGCAATTTATATAGAGGCAAAAAGTAAGATTTTTGTAGTTTTCCTAATCCTATGTCATATCTTGATGGGTCCTTAGGAGTTTAATTAAGGATGATTTTGTCAAGCAAAACATATTAAGTTTAGTAGATTTCGAGGTATCCAACATATCTAGAGAAAGAAGCAGGTCCGTGCTACTCTCTCGCTTCTTGGTGGAAAATCCCGAGCTCTCAACAAATCTAAAGAAGCAACAGGTCCGTGCTACTCTCTCGCTGCCTGGTGAAAAATCCCGAGTTATTTTAAATTTATTATTTTGCTTAATAATTCATCCTATAAAACATTCTAATGCTCAATGAACATTGATGTCTTGATTATCCCTAAGAGTAAGGTAATTATCATCTGTAATTTAATTTTGAAAAGTATGTGAGTGAAGACCCTTAAAGAGGCAAGTTGGTGTTATTGGAACACTTAACCAAATTTTGTTCCTAATTGGGCTTAAAGTGTTTGAAAGATGTTTTAATTTTAAATGATGTTTACTTTCCTAATCCTTATTTAAATTAAACTTTATTTAGCCTAAGTCACTACTAAGCCCTTAAGACCTAGGTGAGTGTCTTAATTAGTTTTGAAATGTTAAGCTTTAGGTGGTTATAATTCATGATTTGAATTTTATTTGAAAATCAAAATAGGGGTAATTTAAATGAAACTTGATTTAGCCTAAGTCACTACTAAGCCGAAGACCTAGGTGAGTGTCTTAATTAGTTTTGAAAAGGTTAAGCTTTAGGTGATCATGACTCATATTTGAAATTCATTTGAAAATCAAAAAGGGGTAAAGCTTTAGGTGGTATAAATCATGATTTGAATTTTTTTTGAAAATCAAAATAGGAGTATTAAATTGACAAATTATTGACTTTAAAAGTCATACCCCTAAGCCCTAGGTTCATTTTATTTTAATAAACTTCCAAATTTTACTAATAAACCCCTAAGTCCTGGGTTCATTTTATTTTAATAAACTTCCAAATTTTAATAATTTAGAAATTTTATCTTTTTAATTAAGAAAGTGAGGTTGGTTTCTACCAATTAACCCCTAGTGTTTCAAACATCACTCATTTTATTTTAATAAACTCCCAAATTTTAATAATTTAGAAATTTATTAACTTATCTTTTCAAGGTTGGTTTCTACCAATTAACCCCTTGTGTTTCAAACCTCAAATAAATTGATTAAGATCAGAGGTTACCCATCTATCTATTAACTCCTTGTGTTTCAAACATCAAATAAATTGATTAAGATCAGAGGTTACCCATTTTCCTTCTTGAAATTAACCTAAAGGTTAATTAAGGCTAATTTCTAAAATTACACATTTTCCCCTAAGGCTTAACACTTCATAATTTATCAAATTTAATTCAAATAACTTTAAAAATTTTATCCTACCTCATTCATGGGTCAATTAATACATCAGATGAGAAAATGTGATTTTTCAAAATTTAATTTAATTTATATAATTATTTTCATGCAAAAATAGGATTTTTCAAATAAAATTCCTAACTTGACCAAGGCAAATCCTAATTCTTTGAAATTTTTAATGGAGGTAGACTTAGACCAGAGAAGCCTTTGGACCAAATTTCAAGATTTTTTGAATTTTATCTGAAATTTAAGAATTATTGTAAGTTCTAGGGTATTTATTAAATATAAAATATTTTAAATGGGTAAAATTAAGTTTTCTATTTTTGAAAAGTCTCCCTAAAGTCAGAAAACTTAGAGAAGAAGATTTTATATTTTTTTGAGTTTTATTTGATTTATTGGAATTATTTTTAGTCAAAAATCTTTTTTAGCCTTTAAAAATTATTTTTAAGATTTGAAATTCAGTTTCTTTATTTAGAAAACCAGGAAAAATATTCCAATTATTTCCAAGTGCTTAGGAAATAATTTAGAACATTTTCATAAATTTTATTATTTTTGTAATTTTTATGAATTTTTAATTATTTTAAATATTTAAAAATAGGCTAAAAATGAAGTTTTTATTTTAAACATCATTTTATTTTTATAAAATTTCCTTGATCATAGAGAACTCCAAAAACAAGTTTTCATAATTTTTTTGAGTTATATTTTTATTTTAAGAAAAATAATTTAAGTGCCAAAAAAGATATTTAACTTGAAAAATCAATTTAGAACATTAAATATACTCAAAATGCTTTGAAATTTTTATGGAGAGTTCTCTGCATCTTAGAAAATAGTGGAGATCAAAAATCAAGTCATTTTTATGTTTATATTTTCTAAAATTAATTATCTTAGTGATTTAGTGTTTGTAAAAATTATGTGCATTTTAAATGACTTAACTCATGAAAAATTTTCCTAAAGGTTTCCTGGTCATCATAAACCTTCCAAAATTTTCTTGAGATTTTCTAATCAACATGCTAATTTCCATGATTAATTTAAGCAAATAATGTGCATAAACTTGAAAAATATAGATCTTTGTCTAGAGACTTCCTATGACCTTGGAAAAAATTACAGGATGTTACCCTTGATAGAGGATATAACATGTTAAATTTTCAAGCCTTGGTGAAGGGCCAATATGCATGGAGAATACAAATATTCAAATCAGTATTTAATTAATTAAAAATAAAATTTTCATCAAATGGACTTCATATTATTTCCACATTATTTTTCTCTGTTCACTGAGCAAGAGGTTATTTTTATTTTATTTTTTTTTATTTTTCTACACCAAGATATGAATTTTTGAAGTTAGGGTTATTTAAATAAATAGAAAAAATCCCTATTTTATCTATTTAAACAGCGCGACACCATGTAGATCCTAGGCAGCTCCAAACTCCACGTGACGCGCTCCCATTTGAGGCTGTCATCCACCTCAGTGCTGACTCAGCCCGCAGTTTATGTTCCGAAGTGCTGTCCAGCTTGATCTCCTTCGTTCATCCGATACACGCACGACTGGACGGCTCCCCGTCATCGTCCCTGATAGAGTGATCCCATGACCATCCACACTAAAACCCTAAGATCTCTTCCTAGACTCGACCAAATCATTTCGGGTTTGATCCTATTGACTCGTCTAAGTGAGACGAACATATCCATATGGTAATCATGCAAATAAATTAAGCTTAATCAAATAGAGAGTCAAAATAGGCTCGAGAGAAGAAGAAGTTTTATACCTTTGCTCTGAGAAGTGAAGCTTCAATCCGAGGGTCTTGGTACGTTTGTTGGGGTCCAAGGAGGCTAGGGATTAAGCCTCTTTCTGTAGTGTAAGGCCTAGGTGTGAATTCAATCAAGCTCGATTTTAGGTGTTTGTTTAAAGCTATGGTAGAGGCTATTTTAGAGGGTAATTTGATGGGCTTTGTCTTCTCTTGCTATTGTGAAGATGTGGGCACAAGCAATTAAAGTTTGGTGGATTTTTCAGAGATGTCCTGTTTCTGCCCTAATTTTCAAGCTCAAAATTAGGGTTACACAGGGGGAATTAAGGCATTGGAGTGATTGGAATGGGCTGTGGAGGTCTCAAGGAAGCTCTATGAGTGATTTGAAAAGCTCTCTCTGAGAAAATTTTAGCACACATGCCATGGCCGTGATCGTGACTTTTTATAAAAATGGCCATCGGGTGGCTCTCAAGGCACAGGTTTAGGTGCATTGTTGTCCTTAGGTGGAGGTCAGAGGAGCTCTACAGTTTGTTTTGGATGAGCTGGCCTCTAGGTTTGATTTTGATGAAGCTCCATGGGGGTGGCTCTCAATTTGGCCATTTTTTTGCCACTAGGCTGGTCGGTCAGCTAGGAGGAGGTTGCTAGGACCTCAGGGAACCCAGGGGAATATGTCACAGCAATTTAATGGATTGAGGTTTAATTTTGGCAAAAATATCCTAAGCTTAAGCAAAAATGGAATGAAATCCCTTAATTTAGAGGACCTTTGTTCCATGGCTTATATTAGGTGGTTAGATGAGTTTTGTCTTAGTGTTAGGGTCTAACCAATGGCTGAGGTGGAGTTAATTTGGTGACTTTGGTGTAGTTAGGCTATCTTTAATGCATAGGTTCAATGTGGGTTCAAGTGATCAACGTTTGGGTTTGGTCTAGGTTAGCCATGTAAAATAACCCAATTGATTGATCAACATTGTGTATATGATTGTTATGAATATTTTTGGTGAAGGGTTGAAGTGATTTTGAGTTCAATTGGTAGGTCAATTTGAGGGATTTTTGAATTTGGTCAATTTGGGCATGTTGGGCTGGAAATGGGTCTGGGTTAGGCTAGCCTTGGGTTAAGTCCAAATTAAGTGGTCCACATGATCAAGGGAGGTGTTGTGAATATTTTTCATGAAAGGATGGAGTAGAAATTTTGGGGTTCAGGCCCTCAATTTGGTGAAATTTTGAGAGATGGTCAAATTGGGGCAAATTTGGGGCTTTTGAACTTGGGTTGAAATCAAATGAAATTGAGGTCCTACCAAGGCCAATTGAAGGTCAAATTTGATGTTTAGGAATGTTATGAAGATTTTTCAACACAAATTTTGGCCAATTGAGTGGGCTATGAGTTCAATTTGGTGGAACCAAGTCATGGGGCCAAAATTGGGTTCAAATCATGGATCAATTGGGCTTGGATTTGGTCATCTTTGGTCATATGAAGAGTGAATTTGAGTTTAGAAGTGAAATTGGGGAAATTGAGACCAATTGAATAAACATTTGAGGTTATTTGGAGAAAATATGGGCCTTTAAAGGGCAATTTGGGGGTTTTGAACAAAGATGGTTAAATTGGCCAAATTGGGTCATGTGATAGTTAAGAAAAAAAAAATTGGGAATATTTGGGAGGTTTTGAAAATTTTTTGGGATTTTATAAAATTTTGGAATTTCAGGCCAAAGATGGGTATTTTGGTAATTTGGCCAATTTGGGTGTTTTCAAGGTGTTTGAAATAATTTTTGAACAATTTTGGCTATTTTGGCTAGATTTGGAGATTTTGGTCAAATTTGGGATCCCAAGGGTATTTGGGTAATTTGGGGGAATTTATGAGCAATAAGGTAGGTTGGGTATCTTGATAGAGTTGGATTGCCAACCACCATAAATAAGCCATAGATCAATGGAAACCCCATTTTGTGTCCTTTATGTAGTGGTCTTGGCTAAACCCTAGCCTAGGCCTAATTGGTTTAGGGAACCACCTACAGGAGTCTCCCAAAAGTATCAAGGGACCAAAGCCTAGAAGTTCTAGGTTTAGAGGTAGTGAGTGATTGTGAGTGCAAGTGATTGTAAGTAAGTGCCTTAGCCCTAGACCAACACCCAGGGTGAACCCTAAGGTCCAGCAGTCCTAAGGGTGACTCATCTTGAGTTTCCCTCATAGTGATGCCACCTACTAAGTTCTAGAGGTTAGGACTAATATGTGGAACTTCATGTTGAGTAGAGAAGAGTTTGAAATTTCTAATGGTGAGGGTTCCTTGTCTAGTTTTCTAAGAATAGTCAATAGGAAATTCCTATGGCTAGACCTTAGGCTACTAAAGAGGAAAAACTGAACCTCAACCAAAAGTGAGGTCAACAAATGGACCCCCAATAGGTGTGGTGTGTTGGGCAAGCACACCGTGCGCATTGGCGTTGACCGACGGGATCAACAAAAACCAATACAAGCTCCTAAGTCAACAGACCCGGAAGTATGTGTAGAGCTGTGTGTGTGTGTTTTTTTTTATTTCTTTCAGGGAAACTGGCAGGTGCATATTTGATCAAGTCAAGAAGTAAGGACTCTCGCTGGGGACTGGAGAGTGGATTTCGAGTTATGAAATTTTAGAGATTTTTAGAGGATGGGAATCAATACGCAAGTGCTGACCCCGAGGTGGGAATTGAAATTTAAGTATCAATTCTGAAAAGAAAGAAAGAGTCAAAATTTAGGTACCAATCTCAAAAGATGAGAATCAAAATTTAGGTACTGATCCAAAAATGAGATTTGAAATTTAGGTAACAATCTCAGGGAGAGAGTCAAAATTTATGTATCGACCTCGAAAGATGAGAATCAGAATTTAGATATTGATTCAAAAATGAGATTTGAAATTTAGGTATCAATCTCAGGGAGAGAGTCGAAATTTAGATATCAACCTCAAAAGATGAGAATCAGAATTTAGGTACTGATTAAAAAATGAGATTTAAAATTTAGGTATCAATCTCAGAGAGAGAGTCAAAATTTTAATATCGATCTCGAAAGATGAGAATCAAAATTTAGGTACTGATTCAAAAATGAGATTTAAAATTTAGGTATCAATCTCAAGGAGAGAGTTGAAATTTAGGTATCAACCTCGAAAGATGAGAAACAGAATTTAGGTACTGACTCGAAAATGTGAGAATTGAAATTTAGGTATCAATTCTGATAAAAGAGTCAAAATTTAGTTATTGATCTTGAAAGATGAGAATCAAAATTTAGGTTCTGACTCGAAAGGAGAATTGAAATTTAGGTATCAATTCCGAGAAAAGAGTCAAAATTTAGGTATCGACCTTGAAAGATGAGAATCAGAACTTAAATACTGACTCAAAAATGTGAGAATTGAAATTTAGGTATCAATTCTGAGAAGAGAGTCGAAATTTAGGTATCGACCTCGAAGGATGAGATTCAGAATATAGGTACTAACTTAAAAGGAGAATTGAAATTTAGGTATCAATTCCGAGAAGAAAGTCAGAACTTAGGTATCGACCTCGAAAAATGAGAATTAGATTTTATGCACTAACTCGAAAATGAGATTTGAAATTTATAAAGAGCTTGTGGTGTAGAATTTTTAGAAGTGTGTCATGTGGAAAGGTTGATTTTGTTGAAGAAGATTTGTGGAGCTTTGTGGAGTTTTGTACAGAATGTAAAATTCTACGATGATGTGAAGAGAGTTAATGCAGATAAATATGGTTGTGTTGCGCACACAAAGAGTAAGAAACTCTGAAAATGAGAGAATCCACTCAACAAATTTTTATCACATTAAATTTTTCAAAATATGTCTTTAAAGTTTTAATTTTAATTGGTTGATTTTCCTAAAAGAAATTTGTTTTGTTATTTATTCATTGGTGATTATTTTTATTTAAATTTTGTTTATTGTTAAAGATTTGTTGTTTCGTTCTTTTTCATTAAAATTCTGAACCAACGTGTGGTTCGTGGCTTTCTTCCATCGCACAAAAAGGCAACTGCAGAAAGGCACATTCTTGAGAAAAATCTTCATTAATGTGCTTCAATAAAAAGATGTCACAGATCGAACATAGGCTAACACCTCAAAAAGGTACAATATATAGTCCATATCAAAGTACATCCAAAACATCTCATGTCGAGTATACATTATAGGCTGAGTATGTTTTATACATATCATGTCGCTGTAAAAAAAAGTGAACCCTCTGAACATTTGTATCAGGTATGATGAGCTGCTGATCGAGTAGACCTTTTAAGCCATGATCCAGGAAAAGTGTTCCCTTCGCATGAACTTAGAGGTACAACTCTCTCATAGCTTGTACGGTAGCAGTTCTTCTAGTTTTGGGTCTGGCTGAAATCTGTATGGTGCTTTGCTGTCGTCCATCCAATGGAAGGTCACAGACACCCTACAGTGTCGTACCCCTGGAATGCAATGTTTGGCAACGTTTGCACCGTTTCCTTTAAGAACAAGTACTGAACTGATTGGTAGAGGAATCTCCACAAAACCTGAACTCACTAGGGCCGACGACATCGATTTCTTTCCCAAATAAAATATTGCTCTTGCTCATAAATGAGATCGTCCAGAAGGGCCGGGCGGGTCTTAATTTATGGGTAATTTAAAATATTATTTAAAATTTAGTTAATGTAAGAAAATCTCAAAGTGTGCGCAACACAACACGATTTGGTTTAATTTTCGGAATAGCAAATCAAATTTGGAAGGGAGATGTGAAGTATTTTAGGACCCAGTGCGAGGCCTGTTTAATGGCAAAAAATGCTCAGGTGGAGCTAGTCCACTGACACACCTATAGAGTCCTTAATGGCCTTCTGAACCCCTCTGTTTAAAGATGGTTGAACAGCTAGTTCTGAAGTCCAAGGAGTTGGTTGTACCTTCCCAAGACATAAATGGGTAAAGTATGCCAACGGAAGAAGGTTAATTTGGTTCAAGAGGGACATGGACACATTACCGATGTGTGAAAATAATATTTCTTGAAATGTATGGAGAGAAAAGCTTGTCCCCAGCGGAGTCGTCAGGAGCTGTCGGCGCTATTTTTGGGTGGGGGAGTTGCCTGTAAAAAGCTGTCGGTCATCAGAATCAAAGTCTCATTGCTCGCTTCGGAAGGACATTTTAATTTACATATATATTTAGTTTTATAAAAATATGAAATAAAATTGACCCGATATTTTTTATAGTTTAAATAAAAGAGCACTATACCTCAAATCCTGTATCTATCCTAAGGATAAACACAAGACTTAGGATGAGGCTCGATCAAATAAACTAAGGAATATATGACATTCGTTTGGTCTCCGAAACCTTTGTATTTGCCGACAAGTCTCCCTATTTAATATAAAGGATTAAATAGGGTTTATAATAAGCTGGGTTCGTACATGCTTCCTAAATGGGCAAGCCCGTATAATTAATTACATTTTAAATAATCAAAGTCATTTAAGAAAACTCTCGATAAAAATCAAGAAATATTATAATTAATTACATTTTAAATAATCAAAGTCATTTAAGAAAACTCTCGATAAAAATCAGGAAATATTATCTTCAAGGAGTTTTAAAGGGTAGGACTCTTCAATGAGATCGGACGTAGAGGTGTGAAAGGGGACTGGTTCAAATTTGGAACATTTTATTGTAGAGTCCAAAGGAGGAAGAACTAGGGGATGTCATGGTTCAGAGGAGAACCCTGGTGACTTCCCAAGCTATCCTAATGTTTGGCTTCAGTTTTGAGAAGAAATAGAGGAGAACCTCGGTGACTTCCCAAGCTATCTTAATGTTTGGCTTCAACTTTGAGGAGAAGTAAGAGGAGAACCCTGGTGACTTCCCAAGCTATCATAATGTTTGGCTTCAGTTTTGAGGAGAAATATTTAGGTCTTCAGTGACTTTCGAAGTTATCCTAATGTTTGGCTTCAGTTTTGAGGAGAAATATTTAGGTGTTTCATCCTGCCAACCGGTGACTTCCCGAGCTATCCTAATGTTTGGCTTCAGTTTTGAGGAGAAATATTTAGGTGTTTCATCCTGCCAATTTATTCTAATGTTTGGCTTCAGTTTTGAGGAGAAATATTTAGGTGTTTCATCCTACCAATTTTATTAGCTATCATAATGTTTGGCTTCAATTTTGAGGAGAAATATTTAGGTGTTTCATCCTGCCAATTTTATTAGTTGGGGCTTACATTCGTGTGAAACAATCACACAAATAGCCTGGAAGATGTGAATCTTTAGGTTGTGATAAATGACAACCTCGAAATCCTAAGATGAGTTAGGGCTTATACTATATAACAGGGCTATACAAAGGCCTAAAGATAAGGTGAGGATTTACGTTGCATAAGCAAGCATCAAAGTCCTATGGCTTTGTTGTTTAAGTCTAAGGAAGAAAGATTGGGTTAGCTGGGGAAGAGGTCCTATGGCTTTGTTGTTTAAGTCTAAGGAAGAAAGATTGGTTTAGCTGGGGAAGATAGGGTTCGGCTATGCAAAGGCCTAAAGATAAGGTGAGGATTTACGTTGCATAAGCAAGCAACCTCAAAGACCTATGGCTTAGTTGTTTATATCTAAGGAAGATTGGTTTACTTAAGGAAGACAGATTTTGCTGTAAAAGATGGTCGTGCTGCCGACCATGCTAGCTCGAAGCTCCTCGCCGCGACAAGTTTGAGTTTTCCAGTGTGTCAAGTTATAATGTCAAATCAGATGACCCTATGGTTGAAGTTCCTTAAATTTTATAGGGGAATGTTAAAGTAGATTAGAGCAACACCGGTTAGGATCCTATGGTTCCCTCGTTCCAGCACCACTATTTTCTATTGGATTCACTTAGTCAAAATGAACTTACTAAACTCAACTTAATGAATTTTATTTAGACCGTGGGAAGCCTCGTTAGCATCGTAGGTTACCTCCTCCGAGGGGTTCCCGATCTTCCAATAGAGACCTTTTAATTTAGTTGAAGTGTAGGTTACCTCCTCTGAGGGATTCCCGATCATCCGATAGAGACGTCTTAATTTGGTTGAAGTACTAAACTCAACTTAATGAGTTCCATAATTTCATGGATTCACTTAGTCCAAATGAATTTACTAAACTCAACTTAATGAGTTCCATACTTTCATTTAGCAAATGAACTTACGAAACTCAACTTAATGAGTTCCATAATTTCATTTAGACCGTGGGAAGCCTCGTTAGCAACCGTATTTACCTCCTCCGAGGGGTTCCCGATCTTCCAATAGAGACGTATTAATTTAGTTGAAGTTGTCCAACTTAATGAGCAAAATGAACTTATCAAACCCAACTTAATGAGTTCCATAATTTCATTTAAACCGTGGGAAGCCTGAATGAATTTATCAAACCCAACTTAATGAGTTCCATAATTTCATTTAAACCGTGGGAAGCCTCGAAACCCAACTTAATGAGTTCCATAATTTCATTTAAACCGTGGGAAGCCTCGTTAGCAACCGTAGGTTACTTAATGAGTTCCATAATTTCATTTAGACCGTGGGAAGCCTCGTTAGCAACCGTAGGTTAATCCTCCGAGGTATTCCTGATAATCCGATAAAGACATCTTAATTTAGTTGTAAATGTAGTTTTGTGTGATGTTTGTAATTAAATTTTAAGTTGTTTTATATTTTGAATGTTCTGGTGGTGAATTTTATCATGATTGATTTTAGTTTTAGTTTTGGTTTTGGTTTTGGTTTTGGTTTTGTGGCTATCCTAATAGTTTTAGTTTTCCATGCAAATTTGTTTAAGCATAAAGTATAGCATAAAAGTACAAGAACGACAACGCTGAAAACTGTAAAAAGCGTACTTGCCGAGTCTTTTTGTTCCACCACCTGAAACTTAAAATGCATGTCAGGGCAATTTACATAGAGGCAAAAAGTAAGGTTTTGGTAGTTTTCCTAATCCTATGTCGTATCTTGATGGGTCCTTAGGAGTTTAATTAAGAATAATTTTGTCAAGCAAAACATATTAAGTTTAGTAGATCTTCAAGATATCCAACAAATCTAGAGAGAAGCAACAAGTATGTGCTACTCTCTCGCTGCCTGGTGGAAACTCCAGAGTTCTTTTAAGCTTATTATTTTGCTTAATAATTTATCCTATAAGACACCCTAATGCTCAATGAACATTGATGTCTTGATTATCCCTAAGAGTAAGGTAATTATCATCCATAATTTAATTTTGAAAAATATGTGGGTGAAGACCCTTAAAGAGGCAAGTTGGTGTTATTGGAACACTTCACCAAATTTTTGTCCTAATTGGGATTGTAGTGTTTGAAAGATGTTTTAATTTTAAATGATGTTTACTTTTCTAACCCTTATTTAAATGAAACTTGATTTACCCTAAGTCACTTCTAAGCCCTTAAGACCTAGGTGAGTGTCTTAATTAGTTTTGAAAAGATTAAGCTTTATGTGGTCATAATTCATGATTTAAATTTTATTTGAAAATCAAAATAGGGGTATTAAATTGATTAATTATTGACTTCAAAAGTCATAATCCCTAAGTCAGGATCATTTAATTTTAATAAACTTCCAAATTTTTAATGATTTAGAAATTTTCTAAATCCAGGATCATTTAATTTTAATAAACTTCCAAATCTTAATAATTTAGAAATTTATTACTAAGTTCAGGATCATTTAATTTTAATAAACTTCTAAATTTTAATAATTTAGAAATTTATTAACACTTGGATTTTATTTGAAAATCAAAATAGGGGTATTAAATTGATTAATTATTGGCTTCAAAAGTCATACCCCAGTCCAGGATCGTTTAATTTTAATAAACTTCCAAATTTTAATAATTTAGAAATTTATTAACTTATCGAGGATCATTTAATTTTTATAAACTTCCAAATTTTAATAATTTAGAAATTTATTAATCTTAATGAGGATCATTTAATTTTGATAAACTTTCAAATTTTAATAATTTAGAAATTTATTAATCTTAATTTGGATTCATTTTATTTTAATAAACTTCCAAATTTTATTAATTTAGAAATCTATTAACTTATCTTTTTAATTAATAAAGTGAGGTTGGTTTCTACCAGTTAATCCCTTGTGTTTCAAACATCAATTAAATTGATTAAGATCAGAGGTTACCCATTTTCCTTCTTGATTTAAGCCTAAATGCTAATTAAGACTAAACTTCCAAAATTACACATTTGTTCCTAAGGCTCTAACACTTCATAATTTGTCAAATTTATTTTAAATGACTTTAAAATTTTTATCCTACCTCATTCATGGGTCAATTAATACATCAGAGGAGAAAATGTGATTTTNCATGTTTCAAGAATCAAATAAATTGATTAAGATCAGAGGTTACCGATTTTTCCTCCTTGAATTAGGCCTAAATGTTAATTAGGGCAAGGTTTCCAAAATTACACATTTGCCTTTAAGGCTCTAACACTTCATAATTTGTTAAATTAAATTCAAATGACTTTAAAATTTTTATCCTACCTCATTCATGGGTCCACTGAGATATCAGAGGAGAAAATATGATTTTTCAAATTTTAATTTAATTTATATAATTGTTTTAATACAAAAAATAGGATTTCTCAAAGAAAATTCCTAACTTGACCAAGGTATATTATAATCTCTGGAATTTTTTTTTGAAGGTAGACCAAGACTAGAGAAGCCTTTGGATCAAATTTCATAATTTTTTAAATTATCAGTGATTTATTAGAATTAATTTAATTTTTGGGCTATTTAATAAAAATAAAATATTTTTGGTGGTGAAAATTAAATTTATATTTTTTAAAAATCTCCCCAAGGTCAAAGAACTCAGAGGAGAAAATTTAATATTTTTTTAATTTTTCCTTGATTTATTGGAATTATTTTAGTGAAAACTTATTTTTAGCCTTTTAAAAATTATTTTTAAACTTTGAAAATAAATATCTTTATTTAGAAAATCAGAAAAAATATTCTAATTGTTCCTAAGTGATTAGGAAATAATTTAGAACATTTCCATAAGTTTTATTATTTTTGTGGTTTTTTATGAATTTTTAATTATTTAAATATTTAAAATAGGCCAAAAATCAAGTTTTTACTTTAAATATAATTTTATTCTTAGAAAATATCCATGATCACATAGAACTCAAAAAACTAAGTTTCATAATTTTTTGAGTTATATTTTAATTTTTAGAAAATCATTTAAGTGTTAAGAGTTGTATTTATTTTTAAAAATCAATTTAAGTTATGAAATGAACTCAAAATATTTTGAAATTCTTATGATGAGTTCTCTAAATCATAGATCACAGTACAGATCAAAAATCAAGTCATTTAAATGTTTATATTTTTCAAAATCAATTATTTTAGTGATTTAGTATTTGCAAAATTTAAGGATGTTTCAAATGACTTGACCCATAAAATTATTTCTAAAGGTTTCTCTGGTCATGGTAGATCTTCCAAAATTTTATTAGGATTTTATAATCAATATGCTAATTTCCATNAAGAGACTTCCTATGACTTTGGAAAAAATCAAAGGATGTTTCTCTTGATATAACATGTTAAAATTTCAAGCCATGGTGAAGTGCCAATATGCATGGTGAATCAAAACATTCAAATCATTATTTAATTAACTAAAAATAAAATATTCATCAAATGGACTTCAAATTATTTCCATATTGTTCTCCTCTATTCACTGAGCAAGAGAGTATTTTTATTTTATTTTTGAAAATTGCTTATCTAACTTCTGCTGACGAAGTCTCTGAAGAAATGGAGGTGGTGGTTTTTCCAAATCAATTTTTAGTGGAGAAATAGGTCTTTTAAAATTTTTTGGAGCGCCCTCTTTTGATTCTTCAATTTCTTCTCTCTCTACTTTAATTTCTTTTTAAACTCTACTTCTTCTAAGTTGAATGGCTTTTATTTGCTATTTAATCTAATCTTTTTTAACTCTAGTTCATCGCTTCTAAGTTGAGCAACTTTTACTTGCTCTTTAATCTAGTCTATTGGATTTGATTCAGTATTACTAGGAAGTGTTCCTTGGGATCTATTACTTAATAAATTTATTATTTTTCCAAGTTGATTCTTAGTATTTCTAATTGTAGCTCCTTGACTTTGTAATTGATTTCTCATTTGTAACACTACTTCTTCTCTAGACAACTTATTCTCCTTAAATTGTGTATTACTGTTGAAACCTCAAGAATAAGTAGATCTATAATTATTATTCCCTTGATTGTTCCAGTTTACCAATGGGTTTACTTGGTCGTTCCCCCATTCCTGATTATTACCACCTGAATTGTTATTTTAGTTAAAGTTTGGATGGTTTTTCTAACCTAGGTTATAATAATTTGAATATGGGGTATTTTGCTTATTATTTATGGCATTCAAAGTTTCTAATGATGCTTAAGAATCTACCATTTGGCAAATTCTCTTCAATAATGGAAATTGGTTAAAAAATTTCATTTCAAATTGGTCAAAATTCCTTAAAATTGCAGCAACTTTATTTGCTAATATAGTAAATGCATTAGATTCATGAATATTGGCTACTTTCTTAGGATTCACCCTCTCTGAAGGCCGTTGAAAATTATTGAAAGTCATTTCTTCAATTAAAGCATAAGCGTCATAAAATGGTTTTGACATCAATGAACCAGCAGCAGCAGCATCGATAATTGATCTAAGAGATCCAACTAATCCATTTTAAAAAGTTTAAATTATTAACCAATCTGGTATAGCATGGCGTGGACACTTTCTTAATAGTTCTTTAAATCTTTATCATGCTTTATAAATAGATTCCCCTTCAAATTGATTAAAAGATGTGATATCATTTCTAAGCTTTGCAGTTTTTTATGTTGGAAAATATTTAACAAGAAATTTTTGTGCTAAATCACCCCAAGTTCTGATAGATCCAGGTGTTAATGAATTCAACCACATCTTAGCTTTATCCCTCAGTGAGAAAGGAAATAACCTAAGTCTTATGACATCATCTGATACACCATCATATTTAAATATAGTGCACAATTTTGGAAAATTGGCAAGATGTAAATTTGGATCTTCAGTTGGTGATCCTTCAAATTGATTATCTAATACCATCTGGATAGGAGCAGGTTTAAGCTCAAATTAATTAGCCACTATAGTAGGTTTTTGAATACTACAATGAAGTTCATCTACAGTAGGGTTGGCATAATTAACTTCTACAGTAGGTTTTTGAATACTACAATGAAGTTCATCTACAGTAGGGTTGGCATAATCTCCAAAAGGTCTAAACTCTAGATGAATTTCAGCATTTTGATCATTTTGGTTTGCCATTTCTATAATTTTTTTGACTTTTTCAAGATTTTTAATTTTTTTAGTTTTTCTGATTTTTTTAACAGTTCTCTCTAATTCAGAATCGTATGGCACTAGTCCTTCAGAACCTGAACTACGCATAGACTAACATAAAATAAAATAAAACTAAATACACACAAAATAAAATACAATAACTTAAAATTTAAATAAGACTTTCTAAAAATAAAAATTTACTTTTAAATCAATAGATTCTTTACAATTCTCATTTCACTTCTCCGGTAAAGACGCCAAAAACTTGATCCCGAAACTGCTAATATGCAACTATATAACAATAATTCTGATTATATTTTTCACTTATATTTCCTTATTTCGCAACAAAACCAAAAACTTGATCATGAAGGAAAATAAGAATTTAAATATATATATAGGGATACTACGCAAGTATATGTATTGTTATCAAGTAATATAGGACTTTTTGATTGAATATCAAACCCATAGGGAATATATGCAATATGCACTTTTTGAAAAACTTTCTATTTTTAAAAAGACAATTATATAAACTAAATATGTTTTTGCAGTAAAGAAAGTTTAAATATTTTTGGTAATTTTAATATTTTGACAAAAACAGAACAAACTTAAAAAGATAACTTGAGTTTTTGTAGAAGAAAAGCACTAAATATGAAAATATCTTTCTCTTTATCATGAATTAGTAATATGTATAGGAATTTTGTCGTGGAAGTATGCATATTGTGTTGTGCCAAATAGGAGAAATAATATTCTTTACCCTTACTAGAGATGTTATAAAGAACAATGGCTAATTTAAAGTTTGAATAGTTCTGAAGACCGACTAGGCGGGGAAGATACTAGCTCTCACCCTAGAGTTCCCTCGATTCCCTCCACCTGGGGGTTAACATCTCGTATCAGAACCTAAAACAATAAACCAAGTTAGGGGCTTTAACCTGTCACTTTATTTCTAACTCTACACCCTTCAATGAATATTTCTCAATTTAATTGCACACAATCATATGAACTACATTCTCATTCATACAACCTCATCTGATTCTTTTTAATTGTTGACTAAGACAATACTAGCCTGGTTCTTACATGTTTTAAAAATAAATTTTAACATCTAGATTGGTCAAATCGAGAAGTAAATGAAGTACATGGATTTAAATCATCACAATTTCTTCCAATATTAAAGATCAATACTCTCCACAACTTCCATCCAACACTTAATTACTTATCAATTTTAAGAAGCTTTAAAGATCAATACTCTCCACAACTTCCATCCAACACTTAATTACTTATCATTTTAAGAAGAAAAAAATACTCAGTATCCATGGAGAAAACAAAACCACACTTTAGTTTAAAAGAAGAAATCATTGTCAAAAATCATGGAGAAAACAAAACCACACTTTAGTTTAAAAGTAGAAATCATTGTCAAACCAACACATCTATGGAAAAAACAAAACCACACTTTAGTTTAAAAGTAGAAATCATTGCCAAACCAACAACAAGTCTAAATTAAATTCAAAAGTAGTATAAAATAAAAGATAAAAACTTATCTCAAGTCCTCCACCAAACTCTTGAAGTTCCTTTGAATCTCTTCTCTTTTACAACACTCTTAATATAAAAAGGATAAATATGTGGTGCCTGAAAATCTCTTCAACTAACTCCTCAATTTTAGAACTTTCAAAACTTTCCCAATACTTTCAGAACCCCTTTCAAAGTCTCAATCTTCCTTCTTTTATAATTCTCCAAAAGGTGCATTGGTATCTCTTCAAAATATGTCTTGATTCGATGTATTTCCCCATGCAATGCATCCTTTCGTAATGATTTTCGTCCATGGTGGTTGTAACCACCTATTAAGTCAATAGGTGCCTCAAACACCTCTTCAAAATTTGCAAAAATCAAATTTACTCATCCAATAACTGCCACTGGCGCTTCAGCGCGGGGCCTCTGGCGCTTAGGCGCGGCCTTCTCTGTTTAACAGGCGCGTAAGCGCCGGATCTGGCGCTTAGGCGCCAAAACACTTCTACATATTTTTCACCTATTTACTCTAAATTTAATCATTTTTCATTTTTTTAAGCATTTTTCACCTTTTTTACCTGTACCTGAAAGAAAAACACAAAAATATCTTCCATTAAAGTGTAATATCTCAAAAATAGGTATAAAAATGTGTCTAAAAACACTATATATTTAGGAGTATCAAAATCCCCCAAACTTAAAATGTTACTTGTCTTCAAGTGACACTTCAATCTTTAAAAACTAACTCAAGTGACACTAATCTTTAAAAACCACAAATAAGTAATCTCCCAAACTTAAAATGTTACTTGTCCTTAAGTGACACTTCAATCTTTAAAAACCAAATCTATCTTTCCTCAATTTCTCCATTTTTCCTTCCACATGGCTAGCCAGTCTGGCTTTGCCACTATTATTTATGCAGGTTGTACCAAAAGTGCTAGAATGGAGTTGTGGCTTGCACACTCACAATTAGCAATTCTATAAATAAAAGTTAGTTGGTAGGAGGGGATTTGAGCTGTATTGATTCCCCCTCTGAAAAGATCAATGGCAGGCCTCCTAATCTCTCCACATTGACTAATTTTATTGACAGTATTCAATCAACTGAATTATTGGATTTGGCATTTAAAGGTCCTCAGTTCACTTTACAAAGAGGCTAGTTATGTGAAAGGCTAGACAGATTTTTTGGTGAATGATGGATGGTTCTAGGCTTTTCTGAATACTTCAGTCACCCATCTCAGTCTTGCTGGATCAAATCACAGACCTCTCCTCTTTTCAATTGCTGCTTCTTCAGTTCATGGTCCTTTCCCATTCATATATTTAAATATGTGGTCTGGGCATTGTCAATTTCTCCAAATTGTCTGAGCCAGCTAGAGTGGTATTGAACATCCTAACCCGTGAATTAAGCTTTGGAGGTTGTAGAAGAAAGTTGGTTTGGCGCTTAAACACTGGAATTGGACTAAATTTTGTGATGTCTTCAAATTAATGGACCAAGCTGAGAGGGATTTGTTAACTTTAGAGCAGGATGTTGCTTCTGGTTAGGTGGATGAGTCCTCCTTGTTTGAAGCAAATGAGAAGTTCCTAACCATAGTGGCTTGGTGATGGTCGTCAACATGGGAAAAAGATATTTAATATATATATATATATATATATATATATATATATATATANATAAGGAAACAGTTCCTCCAACACCGGGTCTTGCTGGAATCCATATGGTATCTTACTGTCATCCATCCTGCGGAAGCTCACGGACACCCTAAGGTGTCGTACTCCTGGTATGCAGTGCTTGGCCACGTCTGCACCGTTTCCCTTGAGAACAAGTACTGAACCAACTGGGAGAGGAATTTCCACAGCTCCTCTGAATTCACCAAGGCCAATTACATCTATTTCTTTTCCAAACAGAATATTGCTCTTACTCATGAATGAGACCGTGCAAAAAGGCCTCACAAAGTCATGATGGTCAATGTGCGGGGGAATGCAATCACCTTCTTCATAAATATTGATGATGAAACTGTTAGGAATGCAAGTGGCGGGTAGGATATTTCACTTGACCATTCTCTTTATCATCCACTTTATCATCGGGGGTAACGGATCCACCTGGTCGTATCTGAGGGTCCTAGGCGGATTCCCTTGTCTATCGTTTGTAAAATTGTAGCAACATCCGCACTGGATGGTGATTCTTCTCTTTCCTCGCATCCATTTCTTCGACTCAAAGTACGTTCTTTCCATGAGAAGGCCTGCTCGACCTCTATCCTCAAATCAAAGATGTAGTCCAGGTTACTTCTTTCATTAGTTTCAGAGAAAACCCTGGTATATAGCTCTAGGCCTTCCAATATGTTGATAAACTTTCCTTGAACCTCTTCGTAGAACTCAAATTCTATTTTGTTTACCTTGAGTATTTTGTAGTATTCTACCATTCCGGGAGTCAGCAGCTGTCTAGGACGTTCTTTCCTCCGATCCTCGGCAGGAATCCAAAACGGTGCTTGCCGATCCGGAATATGAGATTCAGCCTCAAGAGGGATGTATGATCCTGGGCTCCGCGGTGCGCGTTGATCCGTCCCCAGTGGGACATACGGCTCATTTGCCATGGAATCTGGAGTCTGAGACTCGTTGGTGCTTGTAGTGTATTCTTCTAAGGTACTGAAACACTATATATGTAAAACGTTGTAGTCCGGGCATTCTACAAATGCGCCCGCGATTAGTGTCTTGGCTGGTATCTTGACGTTGCATGTTGGGCAACCTTTGCACAAGATTTCTGGTACCAGGTGTGCATCTGATTCTATCAGAAATCCTGATTCTTCATCTATAGTAGGCCGGCTGGCAGAAGTTTCTCTTAGCTTTGGATCGTAGATATGTCCCTCAGGGATGGGGGTAAGAAAACCGCTTACGTTTATTTGGTGCTTGCGCTCCTGTCGCAGAAAGGCTCTCTGTTTCTTTTGGCTTGCATTTCTGCGTTGCGTTCTGGGAAGTGGAGTATTTAGTAGTTGTTCACTGTGGGCAGCTATTAAGCCCCTTGCTGGAGTAGCTATCATGGAGGGCAGTCGGCTGGGCCCCTCCATCAGATCTTGTTCTGCTATCACGTTTTTACCCTTACATGACACATTGTCTTGAGTGGTCATCGTCAACAGTGAAGGTAGTCCATTCTTTTCTTCATTGCTGACTACACCCATTAGAGGGCCGTCATAGTCCATATCAATCTGGTTGAAATCCATGTCAAAATCTATGACACCTCCTTGTGGCGTCATCTCTTCATTCAGTGCAAGGTTCCAGCCGTCCTGGAAGGTAATGATCAGCCTCTATCTTGACATTTTTTCTGCAGATGACAGAAGGAAACTTCAGTGGGCCAAAGTTTGGTATGAACAAGAACAAAACAGAGTATCCATTAAAGTAAATTTTAGTTTATTTTGGTGAAAAGGATTACTCATTTTATGTGTG
>JXCR01147376.1:209731-245516 GCA_002079205.1 Phalaenopsis hybrid cultivar
TTTGGTAATTTTTTGAGTTATATTTTGATTTTTAAAAATCACTTAAGTGTTAATTTTAATAATGATCTTTAAAAATCAATTAAAAATACTAAACGATCTCAAAATCCTTTGAAATTTTTATAGTGAATACTTTGACTTACAATTCACAGTGGAGAACAAAAATCAAATGATTTTGATATTTATATTCTCCAAATTAAATATTTTAAGCAAATTGGAGTTTGCTTAAACTAGTGATATTTTGAATTTTAAAAATTATAAAATTATTTCCTAAGACTACTCTGGCCATAGGAAACTCACATGAATATTTGTAGNTGAGATTTTTCAGATAATTATTAAGGAGATGTTCTAGCATTGCCTGGATCAGCGAGAGACTTTGTGGGAGAGATAATTGTCTTTCTTTCAAAGGGAAAATGCTAAGTATTGTGTTCTTCATTATCTTTTGATTTTTGTAAACACTTATCTAGTGGATTTGTTTTGGTTAAATGATGTTTCTGTTGTGTTTTCTTCGTGCTTTGTGATGGGCTTCTCTTACTCTCTCTTCTTGTTTGGGAATAATGGTATGAAAAGATTATGCCGTTGTTTTCATTTTACTTTTCTTTTTGTAATGAGTAGAATTCATGTTTAGGATTTTGTGATGCATGTTAGAAGCAAATTTAATTATAAATTTGATGGTTTTTACTTGCACTTTATTTACATTACAATAAAGGCCTGTTATAGTATTAAAATTTGTTGTAATTGCATTAAGACCCGAGAGGGGTGTGTAATTCTCAACAAAGTAGAACCACATTCAGATTCTATGGATGGTTAAGTTCATGGGAGTTGAATGTAAATAAATAGGCAAATATACTTTGATGGGCGTAGAATTGGAGATTTTAGGGTGACAGACTAAAATCCCCAATTCGGTCCTATTGTTTGAGTACTGAACCAGAGATGTTAGCCCTCAGGCGAGGGGAACATGGGAGCTCCGAAGGGAGAGCCGGTATCCTCCCAGCCTAGCCACGGATTCAGTAAACAAGCATAGGATTAGTCAATGGCTGGTATCCTCCCAGCCTAGCCGCAGATTCAGTAACCAAGCATAGGATTAGTCAATGTTCTTTACAGTATCCTCCCAGCCTAGCCGCAGATTCAGTAAACAAGCGTAGGATTAGTCAATGTTCTTTATAACTGGACCAAAGAGTGAAGAATATGATTGCTCCTATTTGGCACATACAATATTTAATGCATCTCATTCCTTTACACATGGACCAAAGGGTAAAGAATAGGATTGCTCCTATTTGGCACATACAATATTTAATACATCTCATTCCTTCACATTATCCAATTCATTACATAAGAATAGTAGTTTTTAATATCTCAAAATTCTCCAAATAAATTCATCCAAAAAGGGTTATCTTTAAAATTAATATTTGTATTTAGGAGTAGTTATTAGTTGTGTTAAACTTAAGACTTACATTTAGGAGTATCTGTTAGTAAAACATCTTAAATCGCACTTCCAAACTAAGGACTAATAGTAGTATAGTAGAATTTGACTAATGACCTCTTACCTCGCTTCCCTGTGGGATTGATAAACGGGACTCCACTAGAGCCCCGTATTACTTGAGCGATACGTATACTTGCGTTTGAAATTGCTACTTTACAAAATCATTATAAATTTATAAATCTGACTTTTTAAATTCTTGCATATTAAAAGTCGCGGTCAAGTTTTTTGCGCCGTTGCCGGGGATTTAAATCTTCCAGTAGTGGTGTCAAATTCTTGTATTTTTAGGTATATAAAAAAGTCGTGATCAGATACAGTCCTCGAACTTGATCTGATTTCAAACACGGGTGGTGGGATAGTTAATCCCTCAATCGTCCTCAATAATCATCACTTCTTTCCTCTTAGTAGCAGCAGGGCTAGTAGGTTTGGTGGGTGTCGCGACTGCAGTAGTTTTAGACTTCTTGCAGGTAGGGAAGTCTTGAAGGTAGTTCAGGTTGAATTCTGCAGGCGACTCCTGTATTTCTGGAGCGGCGATCTCATTACCACGAACGGGACTTTCCCGAGGATTACCTTGAGATCTTCAAATCCAGTTCCAAATTTGATGGTAGGAGCGAGGATACGGGCTTTGTGACTCGTTGGCAGGTTACAGGAAAAGGTCAGCATTGGGTATGCCATTGCAGCAGGCTTGAAAACAAAAAGTTTTAGGGTTAGCTATATGGTCAAAAACCTCGTAATTTTTAGTGTAAGAACTGAAAGTAGAGGTTGATTTGTAGACCGGGCGGGTCTTAATTTATGGGTATCTTAAAATCTTATTTAAAATTTAATTAATGTAAGAAAATCTCAAAGTATGTGCAGCACAACACGATTTGGTTTAATTTGTGGAATAGCAAATCAAATTTGGAAGGGAGATGTGAAGTATTTTAGGACCCAGTGCGAGGCCTATTTAATGGCAAAAAATGTTCAGGTGGAATCTAGTCCACCGACACACCTATAGAGTCCTTAATGGCCTTCTGAACCCGCTGTTTAAAGATGGTTGAATAGCTAGTCCTGAAGTCCAAGGAGTTGGCTTTACCTTCCCAAGACATAAATGGGTAAAGTATGCCAACGGAAGAAGGTTAATTTGGTTCAAGAGGGACATGGACACATTACCGATGTGTGAAAATAATATTTCTTGAATTGTATTGAGAGAAAAGCTTGTCCCCAGCGGAGTCGTCAGAAGCTGTCGGTGCTATTTTTGGGTAGGGGAGTTGCCCGTAAGAAGCTGTCGGTCATCAGAATCAAAGTCTCGTTGCCCGCTTCGGAAGGATGTTTTAATTTACATAAATATTTAGTTTTAGAAAAATATGAAATAAAACTGACCCCATATTTTTTATAGTTTAAATGAAAGAGCACTATACCTCAAATCCTGTATCTATCCTAAGGTTAAACACAAGAATTGAGGATGAGGCTCGATCAAATAAACTAAGGAATATATGACATTCGTTTGGTCTCCAAAACCTTTGTATTTGCCGACAAGTTCCCCTATTTGATATAAAGGATTAAATAGGGTTTATAATAAGCTGAGTTCGTACATGCTTCCAAAATGGGCAAGCCCCTATAATTAACTACATCTTAAATAATCAAAGTTATTTAAGAAAACTCTCGATAACAATCAGGAAATATTATCTTCAAGGAGTTTCAAAGGGTAGGACTCTTCAATGAGATCGGACGTAGAGGTGTGAAAGGGGATTGGTTCAAATTTGGAGCATTTTATTGTAGAGTCCAAAGGAGGAAGAACTAGGGGATGTCATGGATCCAGAGGAGAACCTCGGTGACTTCCAAAGTTATCCTAATGTTTGGCTTCAGTTTTGAGGAGAAATATTTAGGTGTTTCATCCTGCCAATTTTATTAGTTAGGGCTTACATTCGTGTGAAACGATCACACAAATAGCCTGGAAGATGTGAGGATTTAGGTCCTGACAAACGACAACCTCGGAATCCTAAGATGAGTTAGGGTTTATATTATATAGCAGGGCTATACAAAGGCCTAAAGATAAGGTGAGGATTTACGTTGCATAAGCAAGCAACCTCGAAGTCCTATGGCTTTGTTGTTTATATCTAAGGAAGGAAGATTGGTTTACTTGAGGAAGACAGATTTTGCTGTTGAAGATGGTCGTTTTGCCCACCATGCTAGCTCGAAGCTCCTCGCCGCGATAAGTTTGAGTTTTCTAGTGTGTCAAGTTATATGGTCAAATCAGATGGCCCTATGGTTGAATTTCTTTAAATTTTATAGGGGAATGTTAAAGTTTATTAGAGCAACACTGGTTAGGATCCTATGGTTCCCACGTTCCAGCACCACTATTTTCTATTAGATTCACTTAGTCAAAATGAACTTACTAAACTCAACTTAATGAGTTACATAATTTTATTTAGACCGTGGGAAGCCTTGTTAGCAACCGTAGGTTACATCCTCCAGTGAATTCCCGATCATCTGATAGAGACATCTTAATTTAGTTGTAATTGTAATTTTGTGTGATGTTTGTGATTAAATTTTAAGTTATTTTATATTTTTAATGTTGTGGCGGTGAATTTTATCTTGGTTGATTTTAGTTTTTGTTTTGGTTGGTTTTGGTTTTGGTTTTGGTTTTGTGGCTATCCTAATAGTTTTAGTTTTCCATGCAAATTTGTTTAAGCACAAAAGTATAACATAAAAGTACAAGAACGACAACGCTGAAAACTGTAAAAAGCGTACCTGGCGAGTCTTTTTGTTCCACCACCTGAAACTTAAAATGCATGTCAGGGCAATTTAAATAGAGGCAAAAAGTAAGGTTTTGATAGTTTTCCTAATCCTATGTCATATCTTGATGAGTCCTTAGGAGTTTAATTAAGAATGATTTTGTTAAGCTAAACATATTAAGTTTAGTAGATATTCAAGATATCCAACAGATCTAGAGAAAGAAACAGGTCTGTGCTACTCTCTCGTTGCCTGGTGGAAAATCCAGAGTTCTTTTAAACTTATTATGTTGTTTAATAATTTATCCTATAAGACACCGTAATGCTCAATGAACTTTCATTTCTTGATTATCCCTAAGAGTAAGGTAATTATCATTTGTAATTTAATTTTGAAAAGTATGTGGGTGAAGACCCTTAAAGAGGCAAGTTGGTGTTATTGGAACACTTAACCAAATTTTTGTCCTAATTGGGATTGTAGTGTTTGAAAAATGTTTTAATTTTAAATGATGTTTACTTTTCTAATTCTTATTTAAATGAAACTTGATTTACCCTAAGTCACTACTAAGCCCTTAAGACCTAGGTGAGTGTCTTAATTAGTTATGAAAAGATTAAGCTTTAGGTGGTCATAATTCATGATTTAAATTTTATTTGAAAATCAAAATAGGGGTATTAAATTGATTAATTATTGACTTCAAAAGTCATAATCCCTAAGTCAGGATCATTTAATTTTAATAAACTTCCAAATTTTTAATGATTTAGAAATTTTCTAAATCCAGGATCATTTAATTTTAATAAACTTCCAAATCTTAATAATTTAGAAATTTATTACTAAGTTCAGGATCATTTAATTTTAATAAACTTCTAAATTTTAATAATTTAGAAATTTATTAACACTTGGATTTTATTTGAAAATCAAAATAGGGGTATTAAATTGATTAATTATTGGCTTCAAAAGTCATACCCCAGTCCAGGATCGTTTAATTTTAATAAACTTCCAAATTTTAATAATTTAGAAATTTATTAACTTATCGAGGATCATTTAATTTTTATAAACTTCCAAATTTTAATAATTTAGAAATTTATTAATCTTAATGAGGATCATTTAATTTTGATAAACTTTCAAATTTTAATAATTTAGAAATTTATTAATCTTAATTTGGACTCATTTTAATTTTAATAAGCTTCCAAATTTTAATAATTAAAATGTATTAACTTATCTAGATCATTTAATTTCAATAAACTTCCAAATTTTAATAATTTAGAAATTTATTAACTTATCTTTTTTCAAGATAGGGGTATTAAATTGATTAATTATTGGCTTCAAAAGTCATACCCCACTTGGATTTTATTTGAAAATCAAAATAGGGGTATTAAATTGATTAATTATTGGCTTCAAAAGTCATACCCCAGTCCAGGATCGTTTAATTTTAATAAACTTCCAAATTTTAATAATTTAGAAATTTATTAACTTATCGAGGATCATTTAATTTTGATAAACTTTCAAATTTTAATAATTTAGAAATTTATTAATCTTAATTTGGATTCATTTTATTTTAATAAACTTATAAATTTGATTAATTTATAAATCTATTAACTTATCTTTTTAATTAATAAAGTGAGGTTGGTTTCTACCAATTAATCTCTTGTGTTTCAAACATCAATTAAATTGATTAAGATAAGAGGTTACCCATTTTCCTTTTTGAATTAATCCTAAATGTTAATTAAGGCTAAATTTCCAAAATTACACATTTGCCCCTAAGGCTCTAACACTTCATAAATTTAGTAAAATTAAATTCAAATGACTTTGAAATTTTTATCCTACCTCATTCATGGGTCAATTAAGATCCTCCTTGAATTAAGCCTAAATGTTAATTAAGACTAAATTTCCAAAATTACACATTTGCCCTTAAGGCTCTAACACTTCATAATTTATCAAATTTAATCTAAATGACTTTGAAATTTTTATCCTACCTTATTCATGGGTCAATTAAGACATTAGAGAAGAAAATGTGATTTTTCATTTCAAATGACTTTAAAATTTTTATCCTACCTCATTCGTGGGTCAATTAATACATCAGAAGAGAAAATATGATTTTTCAAAATTTAATATATTTTATATAATTATTTTCATGCAAAAATAGGATTTTTCATATAAAATTCCTAACTTGACCAAGGTAAATTCTAATCCATTAAAATTTTTACTGGAGGTAGGTTTAGATTAGAGAAGCCTTTGGACCAAATTTCATGATTTTTTGAATTTTATCTGAATTTTAAGAATTATTGTAACTTCTAGAGTATTTATTAAATATAAAATATTTTAAATGGGGAAAATTAAGTTTTGTATTTTTGAAAAGTCTCCCTAAATTTAGAGAGCTCAAATAAGAAGATTTTATATTTTTTTGAATTTTATTTGATTTATTGGAATTAATTTTAGTGAAAACTCATTTTTAGCCTTCAAAAATTATTTTTAAGCTTTGAAATTTAGTTTCTTTATTTAGAACACCAAGAAAAATATTCCAATTGTTCCCAAGTTCTTAAGAAATAATTTAGAATATTTTCATTATTTTTATTTTTTTTGTGATTTTTATGAATTTTTAATTATTTTAAATATTTAAAAAAAGGCTAAAAATGAAGTTATTATTTTAAATATCATTTTATTTTTATAAAATTTCCCTGATCATAGAAAACTCCAAAAACAAGTTTTCATAATTTTTTTTTAGTTATATTTTGATTTTTAAAAAAATCATTTAAGTGCCAAAAAAGATATTTAATTTGAAAAATCAGTTTTGACCATCAAATGTACTCAAAATGCTTTGAAATTTTTATGGGGAGTTCTTTGAATCCTAGAAAATAGTGGAGATCAAAAATCACGTCATTTTGATGTTTATATTTTCCAAAATTAATTATCTTAGTGATTTAGTATTTGTAAAAATTAGGTGCATTTTAAATGACTTGACTTTTGAAAAATTTTCCTAAAGGTTCCTTGGTCGTCATAAACCTTTCAAAATTTTCTTGAAATTTTCTAATCAACATGCTAATTTCCATGATTAATTTAAGCAAATAATGTGCATAAACTTGAAAAATATAGATCTCTGTCTAGAGACTTCTTATGACTTTGGAAAAAATCAAAGGATGTTTCCCTTGACAGAGGATAAAACATGTTGAAATTTCATGCCATGGTGAAGTGCCAATATGCATGGAGAATCAAAACACTCAAATCATTATTTAATTAACTAAAAAGAAAATATTCATCAAATGGACATCAAATTATTTCCATATTGTTCTCCTCTATTCACTGAGCAAGAGAGTATTTTTATTTTATTTTTGTGATTTTTCTACACCAAGATAAGAATTTTTGAAGTTAGGGGTATTTAAATAAATAGGAAAAATCCCTATTTATCTATTTAAACAGCGCGGCGCCGTGTAGATCCTAGGCAGCTCCTAACTCCACGCAGCGCGCTCCCATTTAATGTCATCATCCACCTCAGCGCTAACTCGGCCCGCGGTTTATGTTTTGAAGCGCTGTCCGGCTTGATCTTCTCTGTCCATCCGATACAAGCGCGATCGGACGGCTTCCCGTCATCATCCCCGATAGAGTGATCCCATGACCATCCACACTAAAACCCTAATATATCAGGCTAGACTCAACCAAATCACTTTGGGTTTGATCCTATCGACTCATCTAAGTGAGACGAACATATCCATACGCTAATCATGCAATTAAATTAAGCTTAATCAAATGGAGAGTCAAAATAGGCTCGGGAGAAGGAGAGGTTTTATACCTTTGCTCTGAGAACTGAAGCTCCAATCAAAGGGTCTTGGCACATTCGTTGGGATCCTAGGAGATTAGCGATTAAGCCTCTTGTTGTGGTGTAAGGCCTAGGTATGAATTCGACCAAGCTCGTCTTCAGGTGTTGTTCTAGAGCTATGGTGGAGGCTATTTCAGAGGGTAAATTGGCGGGGCTTTGTCTTCTCTTACTGTTATGAAGGTGTGGGCACAAGGAATTCAAGTTCAATACAGTTTTTAGAGATGTCATGTTTCTACCGTAATTTTTAAGCTCAAAATTAGGGTTACACAAGGGGAATCAAGGCAGTGGATGATTGGAATGGGTTGTGGAGGTCTCAAAGAAGCTCTGTGAGTGATTTGGGAAGTTCTCTCTTAGAAAATTTTAGCACACCTCTCATGGCCGTGGAGGTGAGTTTTTATAAAAATGGTCATGGGGTGGCTCTCAGGGCACAAGTTTGGGTGCACCTCTCATGGTCGTGGGAGGTGAGTTTTTATAAAAATGGACATGGGGTGGCTCTCAGGGCACAAGTTTGGGTGCATTACCTCCCATGGCCGTGGAGGTGAGTTCTTATAAAAATGGTCATGGGGTGGCTCTCAGGGCAAATGTTTGGGTGCATTGTGGTGCTTAGGGGTGATTTTAAATAAAAATGGCCATGGGGTGGCTCTCAAGGCATAAGTTTGGGTGCATTGTGGTGCTTAGGTGGTTTTTATAAAACTGGCCATGGGGTGGCTCTCAGGGCACAAGTTTGGGTGCATTGTGGTGCTTAGGTGGAGGGCAGAGGAGATCTACAGTTTGATTTGGATGAGTTGGCCTCTAGATTTGATTTGGGTGAAGCTCCATGGGGGTGGCTCTTAGTTTGGCCATTTTCCGGCCACTTGGCTGGCCGGCTGGCCAGGGGGAGGTAGCTAGGAGCTCAGGGAACCCAGGGGAATATGTCACAGCAATTTAATGGATTGAGGTTTAATTTTGACAAAAATATCCTAAGCTTAAGAAAAAATGGAATGAAATCCCTTAATTTAGGGGACTTTTGGTCCATGGCTTAGTTTAGGTGGTTAGATGGGTTTCGGCTCAGTGTTAGTGTCTAACCAATGGTTGAGGTGAAGTTGATTTGGTGACTTTGGGGTAGTTAGGCTATCTTTAATGCATAGGTTCAATGTGGGTTCAAGTGATCAAAGTTTGGGTTTGGGCTAGGCTAGCCATGTCAATTAATTCAATTGATTGATCAACATAGTGTATATGATTGTTATGGAGATTTTTGGTGAAGGGTTGAAGTGATTTTGAGTTCAATTGGTAGGTCAATTTGAGAGATTTTTGAGATTTGGCCAATTTGGGCATGTTGGGCTAGACATGGGTCTAGGTTAGGCTATCCTTGGGCTAAGTCCAAATTAAATGGTCCACATGATCAAGGGAGGTGTTTTGAAGATTTTTCATGAAGGGATGGAGTGGAAATTTTAGGGTTAAGCCCCTCAATTTGGTGAAACTTTGAGACATGGTCAATTTGGGGCAAATTTAAAGCTTTTGGACTTAGGTTGAAATCAAATGAAATTGAGGTCCTAACAAGGCCAATTGAAGGTCAAATTTGATGTTTAGGAATGTTATGAAGATTTTTCAACACAAATTGTGGCCAATTGAGTGGGCTATGGGTTCAATTTGGTGGAACCAAGTCTTGGGGACAAAGTTGGGTTTTTGATCTAAATAAAAATTGGGTTCAAATCATTGATCACTTAGGCTTGGATTTGGTCTTTGTTGGTCATATGAAGATTGAATTTGAGTTTATAATTGAAATTGGGGAAATTGATACCAATTGGATAGACATTTGAGGTGATTTGGAGAAAATATGTGCCTTTAAAGGGCAATTTTGGGGGTTTTAATCAAGGATGGTTAAATTGGTCAAATTGGGTCATGTGATAGTTGAGGAAAATAAAATTTGGAATATTTGGGAGGTTTTGGGAGTTTTTGGGATTTTATAAAATTTTTTGAATTTTGGGCCAAAGATGAGTATTTTGGTAAGTTGGCCAATTTGGGGATTTTGGGTAATTTGGGTGTTTTCAAGGTGTTTGAAATGATTTTTGAATAAGTTTGGGTATTTTGGCTAGATTTGGAGATTTTGGTCAATTTTGGGGTCCCAAGGGTATTTGGGTAATTTGGGGGAATTTGTGGGCAATAGGGCAGGTTGGGTATCTTGATAGAGTTGGATTGCCAACCACCATAAATAAGCCATGGATTAATGGAAACCCCATTTTGGGAACTCTATGTAGTGGTCTTAGCTAAGCCCTAGCCTAGGGCTAATGGGTTTACGGAACCACCTACAGAAGTCTCCCAAAAGTATCAAGGGACCAAAACCTAGAAGTTCTGGGCTTAGAGTAATGAGTGATTGTGAGTACAAGTGATTGCAAGTAAGTGCCTTAGCCCTAGACCATCACCTAGGGGCAACCCTAAGGTCCAACAGTCCTAAGGCTGACTCATCTTGAGTTTCCCCCATAGTGACCCCAACTACTAAGTGCTAGAGGTTATGACCAATATGTAGAACTTCAAGTTGAGTAGAGAAGAGTTTGAAATTTCTAATGGTGAGGGTTCCTCGTCTAGTTTTCTAAGAATACTCAATAGGAAAGTCCTATGGCAAGCCCTTAGGCTACTAAAGAGGAAAAACTGAACCTCAACCAAAAGTGAGGTCAACACTACCGGACGCTCCGCTACGAAGAACTCAGCGCAGAAATGCTAGTCGCCAAAAGCAAAGGGCTTTCTAGGAGAAGAAAGAAGATGCCATAAAAAGGCGGAGAATTTACTTACTTCTACTCCTAAAGGGAACATTTATGATCCAGGCATGAGAGAAAGCTCTTCCAGCTTGCCTGCTACAGATGAGGAGTCCGAGTTTGTTACAGAATCGGAAATACCACAAGCTTCAAATGTTCTTCACATGGGTTGCCCAACCTGTGACGTTGAAATACCTGCATGAGCGTAAGCCACAGGGGCATTCGTGAAATGCCCATACTGTAATGTCCTACACCTACAACACTACAGCACCTTAGAGGAGTATGCATCTACCGATGATGGGTCTTAGACTGTTGATTGCCCAATGGGGGAGCCATATATCCCACTAGGAACAGATCAATATGTCCCGTGGAGTCCAAAGCCATATGTTCCTTTAGATGCCGAGTCACACATTTCGTTATCCCCAGAATCAGCACCAGCTTGGGTTCCCGCTAACGTTAAAATGAGGGAATATCTTTGACAGCCATTGATTCTCAGTACGGCAGAGTACAAGATGAGCAAAGTGAACCAAAAAAATTTTGAATTCTACAAAGAAGTGGAAGGGAAATTCATCAACATATTAGAAGGGTTCAAACTATATACCGGTGTCTTCTCAGAAAATAATGAACAAATCATTCTTGATTGCATTTTTAACCTGAGGGATAGAGGTCAAGTAGGCCTGCTTATGGAAAGAACCTATTCCGAGCCAAAAAAGTAGATGCGAGGAAAGGGGAGGATCATTATCCAGTGCGGCTGCTGCTATAAGTTTACCAATGATACATAAGGAAATCCTCTTGGGATTCTCAGACATGATCAGGTGGATCCATTGCCTCTAATGATAAAATGGATGATTAAAAGAATGGTCAGATGGAGTATACTGCTAGCTAACTGCATCCCTAACAGTGACATTATCAACATATATGATGAAGGAGACTGCATACCTCCGCACATTGATCATCATGACTTTGTGAGGCCTTTCTGCACGATTTCATTCATGAGAAAAAGTGATATCCTATTTAGAAAAGAAATTAATATCATTGGTCCTAGCAAATTCAGAGGAGCTGTAGAAATTACGCTACCTATTGGTTCAGTGATAGTCCTAAAAGGAAATGGGGTGGACGTCGCCAAACACTGTATTCCAAGGGTACGACACCGTAGGGTGTCTGTGACCTTTCGACAAATGGACCACAACAAAATGCCATATAGATTTCAAACAGATCCAAAATTGGAGGAACTGCTACCATACGAGCTATGAGAGGGTTGTACCTCTAAGTACATGCAAAGGGAACTCTTGTCCTGGAGCGTGCCTTAGAAGGTCTGCTCGATCAGGAGCTTGTCACACCAGGAACAAACATTCAGAGAGTTTGTTTTTGTTTTACTGCACTACATTATAGCAAATATGATATGTATTAGACATGCTCAGCTTATGATATATACTTGGCATGGAACATTTATGGATACTTTGATGCAGTTAGCATATTGTACTTTTTGAGGCTTTCGCCTACATTCAATCTGTAACATTTATTGGAACATATTAATGAAGTTTATTTCAAAAATTTGTCTTTTTGTCAATTGCCTTTATATGCGATGGATAAAAGCCATGGACCATGCGTTGGTTCGAGATTATAAAGAACAAAGAACAAAACAACGAAACAAAAAAAAAAGGTTGACATCAATAAAATTTAAATAAAAATAACAAACAAGCAAACAACAAACGAGCTCTCATTTAAAAAATCAACCAACTAAAATTAAATTTTTGAAAATATATTTTGAAAATTAAACATGATAAAAACAATAAGAAAATAAAATAAATCTGTTGAGTTGATTCTCTCAATTTTGAGGTCTCTTACTCTTTGCTCGCGCAGCATAACTATCTTTGCCTGTAATAATTCTCTTAACATCCCCGCGGAGTTTCACGTTCTGCACAAAACCTCACAAGAGTTTCACAAATCTTCTTCAGCAATGTCAACCTTTTAACATGACGCGTATCTTTGGATTCAACAACACCAATTCTATTTATTATTATCAGTCTCTAACTTCTGATTCACTTCTTTTCGAGGTTGATCCTTAACTTCCAACTCTCTTTTGAGATTGATCATTAACTTTCAATTCTCATTTTTGGAATCAGTCCCTAACTTCTGATTCATTTCTTTTTGAGGTCGTTCCTTAACTTCCGACTCTCTTTTGAGATTGATCCTTAACTTTTAATCTCATTTTTGGAATCAGTCCATAACTTCTGATTCACTCTTTTTGAGTTTGTTCCTTAACTTTAAACTCTCTTTTGAGATTGATCCTTAACTTTCAATTCTCATTTTTGGAATCTGTCCCTATCCTCTGATTCACTCCTTTCGAGGTCAGTCCTTAAACTTCTGACTCTCTTTTGAGATTGATCATTAACTTTCAATTCTCATTTAGAATTAGTCTCTAAGTTCTGATTCACTTGTTTCAAGGTTGGTCCTTAACCTCTGACTCTCTCATCGAGATTGATCCTTAGCTTTCAATTCTCATTTTTGGAATCAGTCCCTAACTTCTGATTTACTTCTTTTCAAGGTCGATTCTTAACTTCCGACTCTCTTTTGAGATTGATCATTAACTTTCAATTCTCATATTTGGAATCAGTCCCTAACTTCTTATTTACTCTTTTGGAGGTCGGTCATTAACTTCCGACTCTCTTTTGAAATTGATTCTTAACTTTCAATTCTCATTTTAGAATCAGTCCCTAACTTCTGATTCACTCTTTTCGAGGTCGGTCCTTAACTTCTGACTCTCTTTTGAGATTGATCATTAACTTTCAATTCTTATTATTGGAATCAGTCCCTAACTTTTGATTCACTCTTTTCCAGGTTGGTCCTTAACTTTTGACTCTCTTTTGATATTGATCATTAACTTTCAATTCTTATTTTAGAATCAGTCCTTAACTTCTGATTCACTCTTTTTAAGGTCGGTCCTTAACTTCTGACTGTCTCTTGATATTGATCCTTAACTTTCAATTCTCATTTTGGAATCAGTCCTTAACTTCTGATTCCTCACTTTTTTAGGTCGATCCTTAACCTCCGACCCTCTTCTGAAATTAATACCTAAACTTCAGTTCCCACCTTGGAGTCAGCACCTAAATATTGATTCCCATCCTCAGTAAACATCTGAAACTTGATAACTCAAAAGCCACCCTCCAATCCCCATTAAGTGTTCTTACTTCTTGGCTTTGATCAAATATTCATCTTCTAATTTCCCAGCGGAAACAAATAACACACACAATTTTACACCTCCTTCTAAGTCTCTTGGCTTAGGAGTCTACGTTCGTTTTGTTGATCTCATTGGTCGACGCCAATACGTGCGGTGTGCTTGCCCAGCACACCACACCTATTGGGAGTCCATTTGTTGACCTCACTTTTGGTTGAGTTCTAGTTCTTCCTCTTTAGTAGCCTAAGGTCTAGCCATAGGATTTTCCTGTTGACTATTCCAAGAAAACTAGAAAAGAAATTCTCACAATTAGAAATTCTAAACTCCTCTTTACTCAACTTGAAGTTCCACATAGTGGTCCTAACCTCTAGCACTTAGTAGTTGGGGTTAATATGGGGGAGCTCAAGGTGAGTTCCCATAGGATTGCTTGCCCTTAGGGTTGACTTTGGGTGTTGGTCTGGAGCTAAGGCACTCACTAACTCACCTCACTCACAATCACTCACAAATACAAACCCAAAATTCCTTGACTTTGATCCCTTAATCCTTTGGGAGACTCATGTGGATGGTCTCCTAAACTCACTGGCTCTAGGCTAGGGTTCCCATTGGTGCATAGCTCATTTATGATGGTTAGCTTCCTAATTCAACAAAAAATACTTAATTTGGCCTTTTGCCCCAAAATTCCCCAAATTAGCTAACTACCCTTGAACCACTAAATTTGGCCAAACTTTCAAAATTTATCTAAAATATACAATTTTTTTTTTAAAAATCATTTCAAACCTCTTGAAAACATCCAAATTACCCAAAATCACCAAAAAAATTGCCAAATTACGAAAATGCCCCTCCTTATCCCAAAATATAAAAAATTCCAAAAAATCCCAAAACCTTATAAAACTTTCCAAATATTCTCAATTTTGTTCTTCTCAACTACCACATGACCCAATTTGACCAATTTGACCGTATTGACCAAAACCCCCCAAATTGCCTTTAAAGGTTCAATTTCCTTAAATTTACCTCAAATGTCCATCAATTTGGTCTCAATTTCCCATAATTTCAATCCTAAACTTAAATTAACCTTCCATATGATCAATTTAAATCAAATACAAGCTCAATTGGCCCATGTTTTGAGCCCAATTTTGATATAGGTCAAACCCCCAATTTTGGCTACATGACCTAATCCCACCAAATTGAACCCCATGGCCTACTCTATTGGCCTCAATTTAAATCCTAAACTTTTCATAATAATCCTACACATCAAACTTGACCTTCAGTTGGCCTTGGTGAGGCCTCAATTTCATTTAATTTCAACCAAAATCCAAAAATCCCTAATTTTGCCCCAAATTGGCTATGTCTCCAAATTTCACCAAACTGATTGCTTTAACCCCAAAATTGGCACCCAATTTATGTTGAAAACTCTTCATGGCATTCCTATTGACCATTCTAAATAATCAATTTGGACTTAGCCCAAGACTAGGACAATTTAGACCCAAGTCAAGCCCAACATGCCCAAAGTGATCAAATTTCCAAAATCCTTCAAATTGGGCCCCCAATTGAACTCAAAATCATTTCAAGTCTTCACCAAAAATCTTCATGAAAATCATCTACACATGTTGATCAATTAATTGGCCTCAAAATTATGGCTATTCTAATCCAAACCCAACCTTTAACCATTTTGACCCACATGGATCCCTTCAACAAAAATTGACCTAATCAAACCAAATTGGCCAACCGAAGACAACCACAACCCCTAAGCTTTCCCTTTGGACCAGACTAAACAATACAAAACCCACCAAATTAAGCTATGGACCAATGCATCCCCAAATTAAGGGATTCATGCCCATTTTTTGGTCTTAAGCCAAATATCCTCACCATTATGACTAACCCCTAGGGGTAACTGATAATTGAGTCTCCCCTGGCTCACCATACCCCTTAGCCAGCTCCCCTATCCTTGTCGGTTGGCCTAGTCATCGAAAAATGGCCAAACTAAGAGCCACCCTCGTGGAATCAAATCCAATTCAAACCTAGAGGCCACCTCATCTCATTTTAAATTTAGAGCCTCTTTTCCCACCACCTAAGCAAACTTTTTCAGCCCCCTGCTGGCCATGGCAGCCACCCCAAGCTAATTTTATAAAACCTCACCTCCATGGCCACAAGAGGAGGTGCTGAAATTTTCTTAAAGAGAGCCCTCCAAATTGCTCCTAGATCCCTTTAGAGACTTCCTCAATACAACCCAACCACTACATTTCCCTAAATCCCCTTATCGGAGTTCAAATTTTCAGCTCAAAACCTTGCCAGAGATAGGACAGAGCTCCCCACACCTCTACACTCCACCAAAATCAAATTAAACTCACCCACACCTTCACCATAGTGAAAGAAGACAAAGCCCCATCAAATCCCCTTCCCACAGAGCCTCCACACTAGACTTATATCAACACCCAAATTTGGTCTTGATCCAATTTGGGTCTAGTCCTTTCACCACGACCAGAGGTTCAATCCCTAGTCTCCTTAGACCTCCGCAAACGTATCGAGTACCTCTGATTGAAGCTTCCCTTCTCAGAGCAAAGCTATTGAGCTTCCCCTCTTCCCGAACATATCTTCACTCTCCATTTTATTAGCGTTTACTCCATGGCATCTTAATTGTATGGATATGTTCTACATGTTCAAACGAACATTTAGAAACAAACTATACTTAATTTGGCTAAGAAACAAGAAAGATATTAAGCTTTGAAAGTGGACGGCTCTCGAGCTAGGGTATCGGGGACGATGACCACGCATCGTTGGATCACGCGTGTATTGCACAGACAGCTCTGATCTTATCGGATGGCGAGACGAAATGAAAAGGCAGGACGCGTGGCAGCTGGTGTGAATGGCGGCGTCGAACGGGAGCGTGCTGTGAGTAAAGCTCGGTGCGGAGAAGGATGCGCTGGCGCCGCGTCATTTAAATAGAAAAATAGGGGTTTTCTAATTTAAATAAATAGCCCTAACTTCAAAAACTCATATCTTGGAGTAGAAAAATAAAAAAAATAAAAAAAATATCCTAGTGCTCTATGAATAGAGGAGAAGAATGTGAAAATGGTTTGAAGTTCATTTCATGCATATTTTGTTTTTAATTAATTAAATATTATTTTGAGTTTTTTGATTTTTCATACATGTAGAAATTTCACCATGGCTTAAAATTTTGGGATGTTGTTGCCTCTGTCTTGGGGAACATTCTCTAATTTTTCCAAAGTCAGAGGATATCTCTAGATAGCGATCCATATTTTTCAAGTTTCTATCTATTATTTACATAAATTAATCATAATAATTAGCATGTTGCTTAGAAAATTCCAAGAAAATTTTGGAAGGTTTGTCATGACCAGAGAATCCTGTGAAAAATGTTTCTTGAGCCAATTCATTAAAAATGCACTTAATTTTCACAAACCCGAAAACATAAAGAAAATCAATTTTGGGAAACATAAACATCTAAATGACTTAATTTTAACTCTCTAGTGTAATTTGATGTTCAGAGAACTCCCCATAAAAATTTAAAAATATTTTGAGCTCTTTTGATAACTCAAATTAATTTTCTAAGTTAAGTGACATTTTTAACATTAAAATAATTTTAATAATTAAAATATAACTCAAAAATTTATTAAAATTTGTTTTTGGAGTTCTCTGTGATCAGATGAATTTTCTCAAAATAAAATTGTAGTTAAAATAAAAACTTAATTTTTAGCGTATTTTTAATTTTTAAACAATTAAAAAATGATAAAAATTACAAAAATAACAAAATTTATGGAATTGTTCTAAATTACTTTCTAAGCACTTAGGAACAATTGAAATATTTTTTTTCTAATTTTATAAGTGAAGATATTGGATTTTGAAGCTTAAGATAATTTTTAAAGGCTAAAAAAATATTTTTACTAAAATAATTCTAACAATTCAAAGAAAAATAAAAAAATATATATGAAATTTGTTTTTCTAGGTTCCTTGACCTCAGAGTGATTTAATCAAAATGTGAAACTTAATTTTTCATATTTAAAATATTTTACAAATAATAAATACTACAGATCTTAAAATAATTCTAATAATTAAAATAAAAGTAAAAAATAATGAAATTTGGTCCCAATGATTCTCTGGTCTGAGGTTATCTCCAGCAAAAATTTCAAGGGATTAGACTTTACCTTGGTCAAGTTAGGGAATTCTCTTTAAACAATCCTATTTCTTGCATATAAATAAATATATAAATTAAATTAAAATTTAAAAAATCACATTTTCTCCTCTGATATCTTAATTGACCCATGAGTGAGGTGGGATGAAAATTCCAAAGTTATTTGAATTAAATTTGATGAATTATGAAGTATTAGAGTCGTAGGGGCAAAAGTGTAATTTTAGAAATTTAGTCTTAATTAACATTTAGGCTTAATTCAAGAAAGGGAAATGGGCAACCTTTGATCTTGATTAACATATTTGAATGATTGAAACACAAGAGATTAATTGGTAGAAACTAATTTCTTTCAGTAATTAAAGGATAAATTTGTAAATTCCTTAAATTATCAAACTTTGGGAGTCTACCAAGTTAAATGATCCTAGACATAAGGGTATGATTTTGGGTGTTGATAACTCACTAATTTAACACCCCTATTTGATGTTCAAATGACTTTCAAAAATGAATCATCATCACTTAAAATTCAATCTCCTTCAAAATATAACTAAGACATCTACCAAAACCTTAAAAGCTTACCAGTGACTTAAGCTAAATCAAATCTGATTAAATGAGGATTAAAAAAGTGAACTTAATTAAAAATTAAACATCTTTAAAATACTACAAGCCCAAATTAAAAAGTTGGCTAAGTGTCTTGACAACATTAACTTGCCCCTTTAAGGGTCTTCACCTGCATAATTCTCAAATTAAATTATAAGTGATAATTACCCTACTCTTAGCAATAATTGAAACATCAATGTTCATGGAGCATTAAAGGTATTTACAGGACCGGTTATTAAGCAACATAATAAGTTTAAAAGAGCTCGAGACTTTTTACCAAGCAGTGAGAGGGAAGCACGGACCCGCTTCTTTCTTCAGATCTGTTGGATACCTTGAAGGTCTATTAAACTTAATATGTTTTGCTTAATAAAAATCATTCTTAATAAAATTAATAGGAACCCACAAACATATGACCTAGAGTTGGGTAGATCACTAAAACCTTACTTTTTTGCTTTATATAAAGTGCTCTCACATGCATTTTAACTTTCAGGTGGTGGAACGAGAAGACTCGTCAGGCATGCTTTTTATAGTTTATAGCGTCGTCTTTTTTATACTTTCATCCTGTACTTTTTATGCTTACAAAACTTGCATGCTAAACAACAATGTCACCCTGCATGAAAACCAAAACTGCTAGGATAGTCACAGAACCGAAACCCAAAACCAAAATTAAAATCAACCAAGATAAAAATCACCTCCACAACTTTTAGAATATAAAACAACTCAAATTTAATCACAAACATCACAAAAACAACAGCTACAACTAAATTAAGACGTCTCTATTGGATGATCAGGAATCCCTCAGAAGAGGTAGCCTATGGTTGCTAACGAGGCTTCCCACAGTCTAAATGAAAGTATGGAACTCATTAAGTTGAGTTTAGTAAATTCATTTGGACTAAGGATCGATAGAAAATGGTGTCGGAACGAGGGTTTAGTAAGTTCATTTGGACTAAGTGAATCCAATAGAAAATAGTGATACCGGAACGAGGGAGCCGTAGGATCCTAACTGGTGTCGCTCTAATCAACTTTAATATGACCTCATAAAATTTAAAGATGCGTTTGATAAGTTCATTTGGACTAAGTGAATCCAATAGAAAATAGTGATGCCGGAACGAGGGATCTTAGGATCCTAACCGATGTCGCTCTAATCAACTTTAACATGCCCCATACTATTTAAAGAACTACAACCATAGGGCCTTCTGATTTGACATCATAACTTGACACCCTAGAAAACTTAAACTTGACACGGCAAGGAGCTTGGAGCTAGCATGATGGGCAGCATTGCCATCTTCAACAGCAAAACCTGTCTTCCCCAGATAAACCATTTCCTTCCCTAGAATTAAACAACCAAGCCATAGAACTTCGAGGTTGTTTGTATATGCAACATAAATCCTCACCTTATTTTTAGGCATTTGCACAATCATGTTGTGCAATATAAGCCCTAACTCGTCTTAAGGTTATGAGGTTGTCGTTCGTCACGACCTAAATCCTCACTTCTTTCAAGCTATTTGTTTGATCGTTCCACACAAATGTAAGCCCTAAACAAATAAAATGGGAAAGATTAAACATTTAAATATTTTCTCCTCAAAATTGAAGTCAAACAATAGGATAGCTCGGGAAGTCATCGAGGTTCTCCTTCAGATCTATGACATCCCCTAGTTTTTCCTCCTTTTGATTCTATAATAAATGTTCCAAATTTGAGCCAATCCCTTTTCACACCTCTTTGTCCGATCTCGTTGAAAAGTCCTATCCTTTTAAGCTCTTTGAAGATAATATTTCTTGATTTTTATTGAAAGTTTTCTTAGGTGACTTTGGTCATTTAAGATGTAATTAACTATAGGGTCTTGCCCTTATATGAAGCTTGTCCGAACCCAGCTTAATATAAACCCTATTTAATTCTTCATATTAAATAGGGGAAATCATCGACAAATAAAACAGTTTCGCAGACCAAAAAGATGTCATATATCTCTTAGTTTATTTGATTGAGCCTTATGCTCAAATCTTATGTTTATCCTTCGGGATAGATATAAGGTTTGAGGTATAGTGCTCTTTCATTTAAACTATGAAAAATATAGGGTTAGTTAGATTTAATGATTTTCTAAACTTAAATTTATATGTAAATTAAATGTCCTTCCGAAGCAGGGGACGAGATTTTGATTCCGATGACCGACAGCTTCCTACGGGCAACTCCTACACTCATGCACTATTTGAAATAGGGTAGATAATTCCAACATCTAACCACTTCAAAATTTCTTTTTTAACAACTTCTTTCATAATATGATTCAGTCTCCTTTGAGGATCAGCCCTGGGTTTGCGTTCTCTTCCATATGAATTCTATGCATACAAATTGAAGGATTGATTCCTTTAATATCAGCAGGTCTCCATCCAAAGGCATTCATAAAATTTTTCAAAATTTTCATCAACCTTTCTTCCTCTTTCATCGTTAATTTTAAGGAAATTATAACTGGTAAAGTAGAGGAATCTCCTAAAAAGACATATTTTATATGTTCAGGAAGTAACTTCAACTCAAGTTCTAGAGGTTTTTCAGTTGATGGACAAAATAATTTATTTTTTTCTATCGTGTCCAAAATTTCAAACTTTTTCAAATATAGTTTGAATCTTCCTTAAAAAGTTCTTCACATCGATGTAATTTCTCTTTATGCTCGTGTTCTAAATCTTTTTCTTTGGATTTTTCTTCATAAGTTGTTTTGAAATGACATTCACTTAGATATCTTATAACATCCATCCTATAACATTCATCATCTTTACCTTTTGCAGGATATTTCATTGATCTTGAAATATTGAAAGTAACAGTTTGATCTTTGACGCGCATTGTTAATTTCCCTTTTTGCACATCTATCATTGCTCTTCCTGTGGCTAGGAAATGTCTCCCCAAAATGGTAGGTATCTTTTTATCTTCTTCCATATCTAGAACAATGAAATCAATAGGAAAGAAAAATAGATCTACTTTCAATGGGACATCTTCTATAAATCCTTTAGGATATGTTATCAAACGATCTGCTAACTATAGAGTTACAATAATAGGGGTTATTTCTTCTAATTCCAATCTTTTGAATATTGATAATGACATAAGGTTAATGTTTGCACCTAAATCACATAAAACTTTTCCATAAAATCTTTCTTCTATTGCACATGGAATTGTAAAGCTACCAGGATCTTTAAGCTTTTCAGGAAGCTTTTTCTAAATTATCGCACTGCACTCCTCACTAAGTGCAATAGTCTCATTATCTTCAAACTTTTTTTTTCATGTTGAGAATATCCTTCATAAACTTTACATAGCTTGGCATTTATTCTAAGGCTTCAGAAAATGGAATATTAATTGTAAGCTTCTTAAATATTTTCAGAAATTTTGAAAATTGTTTATCTAACTTCTGCTGACGAAGTCTCTGAAGAAATGGAGGTGGTGGTTTTTTCAAATCAATTTTTAGTGGAGAAATAGGTCTTTCAAAATTTTTTGGAGCTCCCTATATTGATTCTTCAATTTCTTCTCTCTCTACTTCAATTTCTTTTTGAACTCTACTTCTTCTAAGTTGAATGGCTTTTATTTGCTATTTAATCTAATCTTTTTGAACTCTACTTCTTCGCTTCTAAGTTGAACAACTTTTACTTGCTCTTTAAACTAGTCTATTGGATTTGATTCAGTATTACTAGGAAGTGTTCCTTGGGATCTATTACTTGATAAATTTGTTATTTGCCCATGTTGATTCTTAATATTTCTAATTGTAGCTCCTTAACTTTGTAATTGATTTCACATTTGTAACACTACTTCTTCTCTAGACAACTTGTTCTCCTTAAATTGTGTATTACTGTTGAAAACTCGAGAATAAGTAGATCTATAATTATTATTCCCTTGATTGTTCCAGTTTCCCAATGAGTTTACTTGGTTGTTCCCCCATTGTTGATTATTACCACCTGAATTGTTATTCTAATTAAAGTTTGGATGTTTTTCTAACCTAGGTTATAATAATTTGAATATGGGGTATTCTGCTTATTATTTATGGCATTCAAAGTTTCTAATGATGCATAAGAATCTACCATTTAGCCTAATGAATTCTCTTCAATAATGAAAATTGGTTAAAAAAATTCATTTCAAATTGGTCTAAATTCCTTAAAATTTCAGCAACTTTATTTGCTAACATAGTAAATGCATCAGATTCATGAATATTGGCTACTTTCTTAGGATTCACCCTCTCAGAAGGCCATTGAAAATTATTGGAAGTCATTTCTTCAATTAAAGCATAAGCGTTACGAAATGGTTTTGACATCAATGAACCAGCAGCAACAGCATCGATAATTGATCTAAGAGATCCAACTAATCCATTTTAAAAAGTTTAAATTATTAACCAATCTGGTATAGCATTGTGTGGACACTTTCTTAATAGTTCTTTAAATATTTCTCATGCTTCATAAATAGATTCCCCTTCAAACTGATTAAAAGATGTGATATCATTTCTAAGCTTTGCAGTTTTTGATGGTGGAAAATATTTAACAAGGAATTTTTGTGCTAAATCACCCCAAGTTCTGATAGATCCAGGTGCTAATGAATTCAACCACATCTTAGCTTTATCCCTCAGTGAGAAAGGAAATAACCTGAGCCTTATGACATCATCTGATACACCATCGTATTTAAATATAGTGCACAATTCTGGAAAATTGGCAAGATGTAAATTTGGATCTTCAGTTGGTGATCCTTCAAATTGATTATTTAATACCATATGGTTATCAGTAGGTTTAAGCTCAAATGAATTAGCCACTATAGTAGGTTTTTGAATACTACAATGAAGTTCATCTACAGTAGGGTTGGCATAATCTCTTAAAGATCTAAACTCTAGATGAATTTTAGCATTTTGATCATTTTGGTTGGTCATTTCTATAATTTTTTCGAATTTTTCAAGATTTTTAATTTTTTTAGTTTTTTTGATTTTTTTAACAGCTCTCTCTAATTCAAGATCGTATGGCACTAGTCCTTCAGAACCTGAACTACGCATATACTAACATAAAATAAAATAAAACTAAATACACACAAAATAAAATACAATAACTTAAAATTTAAATAAGACTTTCTAAAAATAGAAATTTACTTTTAAATCAATAGATTCTTTACAATTTTCACTTCACTTCTCCGGCAACGACGCCAAAAACTTGATCCCGAAACTGTTTATATGCAACTGTATAACAATAATTTTGATTATATTTTTCACTTATATTTGCATATTTCACAACAAAACCAAAAACTTGATCATGAAGAAAAATAAGAATTTAACTTTTAATTTATATATATTGGGATACTTCGCAAGTATATGTATTGTTATCAAGTAATATAGGACTTTTTGATTAAGACCTGAATATCGAACCCACAGGGAATATATGCAATATGCACTTTTAGAAAAACTTTCTATTTTTAAAAAGATAATTATATAAACTAAAGATGTTTTTGCAGTAAAGAAAGTTTAAATATTTTTGGTAATTTTAATATTTTGATAAAAACAGAAAAAACTTAAAAAGATAACTTGAGTTTTTGTAGAAGAAAAGCACTAAATATGAAAATATCTTTCTCTTTATCATGAATTAGTAATATGTATAGGAATTCTATTGTGGAAGTATGCATATTGTGCTGTGTAAAATAGGAGAAATAATATTCTTTACCCTTACTAGAGATGCTATAAAGAATAATGGCTAATTTAAAGTTTGAATAGTTCTGAAGACCGGCAAGGCGGGGAAGATACTAGCTCTCACCCTAGAGTTCCCTCGATTCCCTCCACCTGGGGGCTAACATCTCGTATCAGAACCTAAAAAAATAAACTAAGTTAGGGGCTTTAACCTGTCACTTTAAAGTCTTCTAACTCTACACCCTTCAATGAATATTTCTCAATTTAATTACACTTAATCATATGAACTACATTCTCATTCATACAACCTCATGTGACTCTTTTTAATTGTTGACTGAGACAATACTAGCCCGGTTCTTACATGTTTTAAGAAAAAAATTTAACATCTAGATTGGCCAAATCGAAAAGTAAATGAAGTACATGGATTTAAATAATCACAATTTCTTCCAATATTAAAGATCAATACTTTCCTCAACTTCCATCCAACACTTAATTACTTATCATTTTAAGAAGAAAAATAAAGAAAACTACTCAGCATCTATGGAGAAAACAAAACCACTTTAGTTTAAAAGTAGAAATCATTGTCAAACCAACAACAAGTCTAAATTAAAATCAAAAGTAGTCTAAAATAAAAGATAAAAACTTATCTCAAGTCCTCCACCAAACTCTTGAAGTTCCTTTGAATCTCTTCTCTTTTACAACACTCTTAATATAAAAAGGATAAATATGTGGTGCCTGAAAATCTCTCCAACTAAATCCCCAATTTTAGAACTTTCAAAACTTTCCCAATACTTTCAGAACCCCTTTCAAAGTCTCAATCTTCCTTCTTTTATAATTCTACAAAAGGTGCATTGGTATCTCTTCAAAATGTGTCTTGATTCGATGTATTTCCCCAAGAGATGCATCCTTTCGCAATAATTTTCGTCCATGGTGGTTGTAACCACCTATTAAGCCAATACGTGCCTTAAAAACCTCTTCAAAATTTGCAAAAATCAAACTTACTCATCCAATAACTGCCACTGGCGCTTAAGCGCGAGGCCTCTGACGCTTAGGCGCAGCCTTCTCTGTTTAACAGACACGTAAGCACCGGATCTGGCGCTTAGGCGCCAAAACACTTTTACATAATTTTCACCTATTTGCTCTAAATTTAATCATTTTTCATTTCTTTAAGCATTTTTCACCTTTTTTACCTGTACCTGAAAGAAAAATGCAAAAATATCTTCCATTAAAGTGCAATATCTCAAAAATAAGTATAAAAATGTGTCTAAAACACTATATATTTTATGTGTATCAACTATCTTTCCTCAATTTCTCCATTTTTTCTTCCACATGGCTGGCCAGTCTGTCTTTGCCACTATTATTTATGCAGGTTGTACCAAAAGTGCTAGAATGGAGTTGTGGCTTGCACACTCACAATTAGCAATTCTATAAATAGAAGCTAGTTGGTAGGAGGGGATTTCAACTGTATTGATTCCCCTTCTGAAAAGATTGTTGGTAGGCCTCCTAATCTCTCCACATTGACTAATTTTATTGACAGTATGCAATCAACTGAATTATTGGATTTAGGATTTCAATGTCCTCAGTTCACTTGATAAAGAGGCTAGTTATGTGAAAGGCTAGACAAATTTTTGGTGAATGATGGATGGTTCTAGGCTTTTCTGAATACTTCAGTCACCCATCTCAGTCTTGTTGGATCAAATCACAGACCTCTCCTCTTTTCAATTGCTGCTTCTTTAGTTTGTGGTCCTTTCCCATTCATATATTTAAATATGTGGTCTAGGCATTGTCAGTTTCTCCAAATTGTCTGAGCTAGTTGGAGTGGTATTGAACATCCTAACCCATGAATTAAGCTTTGGAGGTTGTAGAAGAAAGTTGGTTTGGCGCTTAAACACTGGAATTGGACTAAATTTTGTNTAACTTTTGAAAATATGATACTGAATCGATCTCATGCATGAAATAATTTAAATAAATTAGTACAACATCGCAAGTGACGTACCTATCCCGGGGAATAGCACATTACTTCATAGTAAGACTCCATCAAATAAACTAAAAAATTTATGACATCTCTTTTAGTCTGTGAAACCTATATGTTGATCGACAAGTTCCTCTATCTAATATAAAACATTAGACAAGGTTTATATTAAGTTGGGTTCCAAAGTTTCCGGTAAGGAAAAACCCCTCTAGTTAATTACATCTTAGACAATCGAAATCGCCTAAGAAAAATCTCAATTTAGATCAGAATGTATTGTCTTCAAGAATTTTAAATTTAAGGGTTTTCAAGTTTAAACATAGAAAAATCAAAAGGGAATAGCTCAAAACAGAAACAGCTATTTTCAGAATCTAAAGAGAGAAAACTAGGGGATGTTATGGATCTTAAGGCAAGTCTCAGAGACTTCCCAAACTATCATATGTTTTGGCTTCAATTTTGAGGAAATATTATTATATGTTTCTTCCTACCAATTTTATTATTTAGGGCTTCCATTTGCATGACACAATCATACAAATAACTTGGAAGATAAGAGGATTTTTGTTGTAACGAAAGATAACCTCAGACATATTGCCAACATGGTTGTGCAAAGGCCTAAAGATAAGCTTAGGATTTATGTCGAGCTGGACAAAAAACCTCGAAGTCCTGTGACTTGATATTAAATTCTAAGAAAGGTTGTTGTTATAAACCGGTTTGTTCTCTCGAAGTTTTTCTTATGTACAATCTTGTCATGCTACCCACAGAGTTATCTTCAAGCTCCTTGTTGAAGTGACAGCTCAATGTAAGAACTTTATGNTTTAGATTTGCTTTTAAGTAAATTATGATTTAGTTTAAGTTTTTTTTATGTCAAAGGTAAGAGTGACTTTGACTTATTCTATTTATAATCAAAGGATTTCATGTTTCTTGAATTTAGTGATAATGAATTAGTCAGAAACTTGGATGAGAGAAAAAACACTATAAGATTCGTCTTCTATGTGGAAGACATTGTTTTTATGTAGATGTCAAAGAAGCAATCAATCGTCGCCCGCTCTACTTATAAATTTGGGTATATTGTTGCAGCTCCATGTGTCTGTCAAGCAATTTAACTCCAAAATTTGATGGAGAAGTTAAGATTGACATAAAAAGAGCCAAAAAAATTTTGTGTTGACAACAAGTCAACTATTACTTTGGCCAATAATCATGTTTTTCATTATCAAAGTAAACACATCTACACATACTATTACTTCATTAGAGATTGCATCACAAGAAAGAATGCACAAATAGAATGTGCAGTCTCGTGATCAAGTAGTCAATATCCTTACCAAACCACTCAAATATGAAAATTTTATCAGGATAAGAATTGCTTGGGACGACAAAATGAGTATAATAATAGGTGTTGAGAAGTAAACTTGATTTTTTTTGCTCATATGAAATTGGGCTTTAATTGAGCCCAAAATCTAGAATGATAGTTCAAAAATTCGAATTACTTTCTGAAAAAAAAAGTGTTAAGAGTATTCTGGAGACATATTTTAAAAACGTAATTTAGAAAATTCTATGATATGTAATTAATGACTTTCGTAACCGAAGATAGAAGAATATTCTATATGGTTAATAGTAGCCATGAGACTGAAATGTGTCAGCATAATCATAATAGGAGTGTCACTGGTATAAATGGTGTGAGTGTTTGAGTCTGAATCAAGAAGAAGATAGAGTGAAATAGAATTGATACCTTCAAGTTGTGTTCCCCATCTTTCTTAGCATTCCTCCGGTCTTAATAGTCTTTTATTTCTAACAAAAGGCTCATTTAACTAATAGGGAGAAATATGTATTACTCATAAAANATTAGATTTGCTTTCAAGTAAATTATGATTTAGTTTAAGTTTTGTTACGTCAAAGGTAAGAGTGACTTTGACTTATTCTATTTATAATCAAGGGATTTCATGTTTCTTGAATTTAGTGATAATGAATGTGTCAAAAACTTGGATGAGAGAAAAAACACTATAAGATTCGTTTTCTATGTGGAAGACATTGTTTTTACCTAGATGTCAAAGAAGCAATCAATCGTCGCCCGCTCTACTTATAAATTTGGGTATATTGTTGCAGCTTCATGTGTCTGTCATGCAATTTAACTCCAAAATTTGATGGAGAAGTTAAGATTGACATAAGAAGAGCCAAAAAAAATTTGTGTTGACAACAAGTCAACTACTACTTTGGCCAATAATCATGTTTTTCATTATCAAAGTAAACACATCTGCACATACTATTACTTCATTAGAGATTGCATCACAAGAAAGAATGCACAAATAGAATGTGCAGTCTCATGATCAAAGTCAATATCCTTACCAAACCACTCAAATATGAAAATTTTATCAAGATAAGAATTGCTTGGGACGACAAAATGAGTATAATAATAGGTGTTGATAAGTAAAATTGATTTTTTTTGCTCATATGAAATTGGGCTTTAATTGAGCCCAAAATCTAGAATGATCGTTCAAAAATTCGAATTACTTTCTGAAAAAAAAAAAGTGTTAGAGTATTCTCGAGACATATTTTAAAAACGTAATTTAGAATATTCTATAATATGTAATTAATGACTTTCGTAACTGAAGATAGAAGAATATTCTAGATGGTTAATAGTAGCCATGAGACTGAAATGTGTGAGCATAATCATAATAGGAGTGTCACTGGTATAAATGGTGTGAGCGTTTGAGTCTGAATCAAGAAGAAGATAGAGTGAAATAGCCATCTTTCTTAGCATTCCTTCAGTCTTAATAGTCTTTTATTTCTAACAAAAGGCTCATTTAACTAATAGGGAGAAATATGTATTACTCATAAAATTATATTTCAAGACTTTAAATATTTAGATAAGGAAATTAATTATTTATAAAAATTATAAATATTTATGAAAAAAAAGTGTAAGATTTGTTTTGCGATTAAACCACTTAAAATTATTATTTTTTTAGATAAAATTAAATTTTCTCCTTAATTTTAAAAAACATATATATTTTCTTAAATAAATATCTCACNGTTTAAGATTTGTTTTGCGATTAAACCACTTAAAATTATTATTTTTTTTAGATAAAATTAAATTTTCTCCTTAATTTTAAAAAACATATATATTTTCTTAAATAAATATCTCACGATCCTAATATAATTTTATTTTGGTAGCTCCATGACAATTTATAAACTAAGCCAAATTAGAGTGTGAGATATTCATAGCTCATCACATTTCACAACTCCTTCCAATTTCCGGAAATTTTTATTTAAAAATTTGAAGTGATGGAAAAATGAGCAGACATGATAATCCTTGAACATATCCTCATCCGTAATTTGATTGCCATTTTNTATCACATTTCACAACTCCTTCCAATTTCCAGAAATTTTTATTTAAAATCTGAAGTGATGGAAAAGTGAGCAGACATGATAATCCTTGAACATATCCTCATCCGTAATTTGATTGCCATTTTATGTGTCACATATCTCACACCTAAACCTTTATATTTATTAATACCTCACTTTGAAATTTACATCCCAACAAAACATGTATGAAAAAACAGATGTAGAACAAGTTAGATGATTAAAACATTTTTCTCATTTCATTTAAGCATTTGAATTTTAACAAATAAAAATAAGAAAGAAGTGCTAGATATGAAAATACATTCCTATTATGTGCTTTGTCCATAACTTTTAGCTTGAATATTAAAGACCACATAAAATATGATTAATCTATGGCTCTAATCNATTTTAACAAATAAAAATAAGAAATAAGTGTTAGATATGAAAATACATTCCTATATTGTGCTTTGTCCATAAGTTTTAGCTTTGAATATTAAAGACCACATAAAATATGATTAATCTATGGCTCTAATCCAAGTTATGATTGAGCAAAATCAAACTGAGCCGTGAACAACATTTCTACATGTTTTCATCTTCATATTTATTTTGAGTTGGGCATGAATAGAATCAAGCAACTTTAGATCAGCTTTAAAAATAAATAGAGAAATTTATACACAAATCAAACAAGTAATAACTAACACAGTTTGATATGTTCCATAATAAGAATTAGGTGTTTAAGCCATGCATGAAAGAGTGCATTCCACTTTTTAAAATTTTACAATAGCTACACTTTTTATATAATACTAAACATTTGAGTAGCTCCTATGTGAATATAAATATTTAAGTGATAGATATATAAATATATAAAAATTGTGTAGCATGTAAGTAAATGCCCAATAAAAATATTATGTTTGTATTTTAAATATGAATACTTGGACACATTTTTTAATGCATTTAAACTTCAATGAATATATAAACATGTATGTTGGATTTAAAATTTTTCTAAAAGATCAAAAAATAATCAAAGGATAAGTATTATTGTTCGCTCAAATTGCACTCAAATCAAAGTTAATAAATCACATTTGGATCATTTGGATCAAACAAGATTAAGGGCATCTTTAGGACAGCTGTAGCTTAATGAAAAATCTGCACATAAACTAAGTGCAGTTGCTATTAAAAATTTTTATTTTTTTAGAAAAATCAGACCGCAGCCAGAAAGCTGCCACAACATCTAAATAGGTGCGATGTAACAATGTTATTTTCAGCGCTTTGGAAACACATAAACTACCCAAACAGACCAGGTGTATTTTTAAAACGCTACTGAAATTGAGTTAAATTTTGACCAAACTTACTGGTTTGGTCAAGCTCAAATCTTTTGAACCGATTTAAGAAGGATGATCCGCTCAACATGAAATCATTAAGAAAAAAGCCAAAACCTCTATAAATAGCTTCAAAATAAACAACTTCAAAAGAGATTAATATTGGCAGAAACACCCTTGATAACAGCTATAGGGCACCTTTCTTGCCCACTAGCTTTAAATGCACACTTAATCCATCGTACTCAAAACACTACTAAATTAAGGTAACATATACTTTCTTCCACACACTAAAAAGCATAAATATATATATTACTACTTTCTGCTTAGCAAGCAAACTACAAAAGACCAAATCCATCATACTCCAACTCAAAGCACTGATCAGATCAGATCCCCATAGCCATGCTGGTAAGAACCATCATCCCCGCAATCACTAAATTCATCCCTCCAAATCTAACTCCAGCCATGGATATCCCCAAAACCTTAACATCATCAACAACTGGACCGCACAATGAGCTATGGTCATCACTCCTTATGTTGTAATACACACTGTAGAACGCCACCCTTGTCCTCTCCGCTCTGGCAGTGAAGCTCACATTAGCTGCCATGGAAGTGGCGTTCCCGAGCGGAGCGAAATGAAAATTCTCCGCCTGGTCACCGGCGAATGCCATGACAGCTAACGGAGACTGGCATGAATCTCCAGCAGCGCCGATTGTGAAGATGAGACTGTATTGCTTGTCTGGTTTGGTCTCAACCATTTGGGAGATTATGCCTTCTTTGCCTGATAGAAGCTCAATGGCACGTTTTCCCTGAGGGACAGTGTAGTGGTCAGAGTCGACGTAGCGAACGGCTCGGTTGGATTCGACTATCCAGCCAGGAAGAGAGGTGGTCTCCTCATCGAGATTGGTGGGGAGGAGCACGCCAAGCGTTGAATTTTTGAACATCCATGGGCCTTCTTCAAAGTCGCCATTGATGACAGCGTTATCTGCAATAAGCGAATTTGTTAATTTGAGTTTTTGAATGCTGTAAAAGAGGAGAGCAGTGGTTATGAAGCTTCAGTATTTTTCTGATTTTTGTTCAAGGTAAATTTAGCCATACATGATATGACCGTATAAGAGTCATCAGATCAAATAAGAAGATGAGGAGTAAAGCGTGGGATAAATATCGACAGAGATGGGAATAAAAGTAGAATAGGAGGTGGAGAAAAGGGAAAAGCAGGAATTTCTTACATTACAGTCGCTAAAGCATACGGTAAACAAAACCCGAAATAAATAGAAAAGGAAAAGATCCAGAATCTGCTGCGATCAGTTCTCGAGGTTATGGTCCTGCGGCTGACATGGAAGACTATAAAGTGAAAGGGTGTGTTGAGCTGCACGTATATCATTATCATCCCCCGCAAGCTGATAACAGATTCACATAGAGTAAGATATGCTCGGAGCTTATGAACAGGTTGATTTCAGTTGAAATGTATGTGAGCGAGATTTCCTTAGAGAGAATATGTTCACGAATGAAGTGATAATCAATTTCGACGTGCTTAGTTCTTGATTGTGAGCAATGGTCATGACAAAAGTGTTGTCACAGAATACGGTGGTTGGTGTAGTTGTATGGATGTTAAAGTCCAAGAGAGGTCAGTGAAACAAGATTACGTCAATTGTTGTATTAGTTACGTCAATTGTTGTATTAGATAATGCTTTGTGTTCAGCTTTAGCGGAGGAGCGAGCAATGATAGGTGGAGATCTTAAATAGAGCAGGCATGACCGATTGCAAAATACCCAGAAAGGTGGAGACCGTAGAAGGTGGAGACCCAGAAAGGTGGAGACTGGCCCAAAAGCTTCATTGAGAGGGCAGTATGTAATTCTTGGATGAGTTTTTGTATCACACTTGATCATTTCCAGTTAATAGGATATCATCGGCATATAAAAGAAGATAATTTATGGTCGAATTGTGACAATAGATGAGGAGGGATGAATCGGCTTTGCTCGGTTGAAACCCATTTTACGTATCAGCGTTGCTTGGTTGAAACCCAAAATGTATTAGGCGAGAGGAAAAGGTATCAAACCATTGGCGAGGTGCTTGTTGAAGGCCGTAGAAGGATTTTTGAAGATGGCAAAACATGATATGGATATGATGGATCAGAATATCCCAATGGCTAACACATGAATATGGTTTCTTTGAGGTTTTCATAGAAAAATGCATCGGAGACATCCATCTGAAAGACTTGTCACTGATGATGGAGGGCAACTGCGAGAAGAACTCGAATGCTTGGTAACTTTGCCACAGAATTGAAAGTTATGGTGTAATTTAGGTTACATTATTGTTGAAAATCTTGAGCTACAAGTTGTGCCTTGTATCAAGCAATAGAACCATCAGAATTTTGTTTAATTTTGAAGGTCTATTTGCTGCCCAGAACTAGTTGATCGGTGGGAGGGACGAGAACCTAGGTTTGCAGAGTTTGGAGAATTGTTATTTCATCGGCCACAGCATGTTGCCAATAAGGATAGCTGATTGCTGCTTGTAGGTAAGAGGTTCAGTTTCAGGTTGAGAGAGATGCAAAAGATCAAAGATCTTTTTGGCTGTAAGAGAACCAGTTTTGGATCTTATAACAATAGGATGAGGTGACAGAAATTGGAGGGAGGAATTTGGGAAGGGGCTTAGTTGGCTATGTAGGTGAGGAGGATATTTGTAGAGGATTGAGTATTGGAGGAATAGGGTGGCTGCATAAGTGATGGCCTAGTTGGCATTGTAGTGATGGGCAGTGGAACGAGGATGAGGGAAACTTAGTTAGGAATCAGGTAAAGGGTGTGGGCTTGTAGGTGAGGGTGGCTGATTATTGGTAGCCGATTGGTTGAAAGGGAATGATAACTCATTGAAGGCAACATGACCGGAGATGAGTATTCTGTCGGTGGTAAGATCAAGTCATTCGTAACCCTTTGTGTTTTTAGGATAGCCGAGAAATAAGCAAAGGATTGCTATTTGCTAAAATTTGCTGCGGTGAGATGGTGGAAGCCAGGGATGACAGGCGCATCTGAATGTTCGTAGGAGGCTATAATCTGGAGATTTTCCATATGACAGTTGATAAGGTGAAACCTGTGACGTAGTCTTTGAAGGTAGAAGCCAGGGATGACAGGCGCATCTGAATGTTCGTAGGAGGCTATAATCTGGAGATTTTCCATATGATAGTTGATAAGGTGAAACCTGTGACATAGTCTTTGAAGGTAGACGATGGATGAGGTAAAGTGTTATAGCAAATTTTTCAAGCCTAAAAGAGGGGGGAAAGTCGGAGTCTCATGTATACCTCTTTGTTTCCTTTCAGCTATTTCGTTCTATTCTGGTGTGTAGAGATAGGCAGTGTGATGAATAATATCAAGAGATGTATAAAAATAACTGAGTTTCAAATTTTTTAATTCCTGACTCCCATCAGTTCTTAAAATTTTCGTTTGCTTGTTGAATTGAAGTTTGACAAGCTTTTTAAAGTTAATGAAATGTGATAGAACTTTTGATTTGTGAGGCATATGGTATAAAGCAAGAAAAATGGGTAGAATCATCAACAAATAGCACGTAATATCTATAACCATGAACATATGGTGTAAGGGATGGTCCCCATACATCGAAATATATAAGTTGTATGGCATTTCATTTGAGTAATATGAGAAGAAGAAAAGGATAGACAATGACTTGTAGTTAGAGTACATGACTCACAAAAAGAAAAATAACTGGTAATTGAAATATGAGGATGTTAGTTAGCTATAGTTGCAAGAGTGTAGTGATTGGTGTGTCCCAAACGTTAATGCCAGGGGACATGACGATTTCTAGTAGAGAGGAGGGCTTTGTGAGTTTATGGAATTGGGTAAAACCCATTGCGGCAAAAGCCTTGAAGAAGATTTTGTTGTGTTATCCGGTCCTTGATTTGATACAAGCGGCATCAAAGACTATCAATTGTTATCAACAGCAAGTTGAGAAAAAGAAATTAAGATGTGGGAAATTTGAGGGGGTATAATAGAGTTTAGCAATGATTAGCTTACGGGAAGAAGTTGGTAATAGACCATATCCGGGGTGTTGTATAGGAATCATTTCACCATTCCCCACATGAATCTGGCCGAGACCTTGATTTGCTGAGCTACGTGTAGTTGATCCAAGGATGGGGTTAAGTGAGTTGTAGCACTAGTGTCGAAATACCAATTCAGATTGGTTGTGTAAGATGTAACGAGAGCTATAGATGGTGGAGGCCTGGTTAGCTGATAGTTAGCATTGAGTCGGTGTCAGCATTCAAGCTCAATATAGCCAGGTTTTTTGCATCTTTTTCGACAATAGATTGATCCATTTGCTTTGGGTTGTCGGGGAACTAATTGATTGGTTGTGAAGTATGTAGCACTCTTGTAGTCAAAGATATTGGTGCTATTTTTGTCTTTGTGGTAACAGTATTTTCCTTTTTCGCTTTGTGTGCATAGAGCTAGGTGAGGATCAAGTGGGTTGGATGGTGGAATGATCGTTGGCAATGTTAATCTCTTCACTGAAGAGAATATATTAAAGATTTTCTAGTTCGATAGGAAGTAAATGAGTTCTTATTATTGTTTTAAAGACTTGTTAATATAGTGGAATCCCTTGAGGATATAGAGTATGATATCTTCGGTATCGATGGAGGTTCCAGCCGCAACGATGTTGTTGACTAGTGTTTTGATCTATATTGATTCATTCCTTGATTGTTCATCGATACATTGTGAAGTTTGTTTTTCAGATAGATGGCCTTTAATCTATTTGCGGCTCGCAATCTCTTTTATAACGTTCTCCAAATTTTCAAGAAGCTCTCGAAATGAAGAATATAGAGCAAGAAAGTGGTGGAAATGGTATAGGATATTGGGGCAGCTAGGTTCTGATCAACTAGCATCCAGGTA
>JXCR01147376.1:256289-312737 GCA_002079205.1 Phalaenopsis hybrid cultivar
TCCTCATCGAGATTGGTGGGGAGGAGCACGCCAAGCGTTGAATTTTTGAACATCCATGGGCCTTCTTCAAAGTCGCCATTGATGACAGCGTTATCTGCAATAAGCGAATTTGTTAATTTGAGTTTTTGAATGCTGTAAAAGAGGAGAGCAGTGGTTATGAAGCTTCAGTATTTTTCTGATTTTTGTTCAAGGTAAATTTAGCCATACATGATATGACCGTATAAGAGTCATCAGATCAAATAAGAAGATGAGGAGTAAAGCGTGGGATAAATATCGACAGAGATGGGAATAAAAGTAGAATAGGAGGTGGAGAAAAGGGAAAAGCAGGAATTTCTTACATTACAGTCGCTAAAGCATACGGTAAACAAAACCCGAAATAAATAGAAAAGGAAAAGATCCAGAATCTGCTGCGATCAGTTNCGCCTGGTCACCGGCGAATGCCATGACAGCTAACGGAGACTGGCATGAATCTCCAGCAGCGCCGATTGTGAAGATGAGACTGTATTGCTTGTCTGGTTTGGTCTCAACCATTTGGGAGATTATGCCTTCTTTGCCTGATAGAAGCTCAATGGCACGTTTTCCCTGAGGGACAGTGTAGTGGTCAGAGTCGACGTAGCGAACGGCTCGGTTGGATTCGACTATCCAGCCAGGAAGAGAGNAAAGATATTGGTGCTATTTTTGTCTTTGTGGTAACAGTATTTGCCTTTTTCGCTTTGTGTGCATAGAGCTAGGTGAGGATCAAGTGGGTTGGATGGTGGAATGATCGTTGGCAATNGGGATGTTAAAGTCCTAGAGAGGTCAGTGAAACAAGATTTCGTCAATTGTTGTATTAGTTACTTGTTGTATTAGTTACGTCAATTGTTGTATTAGATAATGCTTTGTGTTCAGCTTTAGTGGAGGAGCGAGCAATGATAGGTGGGGATCTTAAATAGAGCAGGCATGACCAATTGCAAAATACCCAGAAAGGTGGAGACCGTAGAAGGTGGAGACCCAGAAAGGTGGAGACTGGCCCAACAGCTTCATTGAGAGGGCAGTATGTAATTCTTGGATGAGTTTTTGTATCACACTTAATTATTTCCAGTTAATAGGATATCATCGGCATATAAAAGAAAATAATTTATGGTCGAATTGTGACAATAGATGAGGAGGGATGAATCGGCTTTGCTCGGTTGAAACCCATTTTACGTATCAGCGTTGCTTGGTTGAAACCCAAAATGTATTAGGCGAGAGGAAAAGGTATCAAACCATTGGCGAGATGCTTGTTGAAGGCCGTAGAAGGATTTTTGAAGATGGCAAAACATGATATGGATATGATGGATCAGAATATCCCAATGGCTAACACATGAATATGGTTTCTTTGAGGTTTTCATAGAAAAATGCATCGGAGACATCCATCTGAAAGACTTGTCACTGATGATGGAGGGCAACTGCGAGAAGAACTCGAATGCTTGGTAACTTTGCCACAGAATTGAAAGTTATGGTGTAATTTAGGTTACATTATTGTTGAAAATCTTGAGCTACAAGTTGTGCCTTGTATCAAGCAATAGAACCATCAGAATTTTGTTTAATTTTGAAGGTCTATTTGCTGCCCAGAACTAGTTGATCGGTGGGAGGGACGAGAACCTAGGTTTGCAGAGTTTGGAGAATTGTTATTTCATCGGCCACAGCATGTTGCCAATAAGGATAGCTGATTGCTGCTTGTAGGTAAGAGGTTCAGTTTCAGGTTGAGAGAGATGCAAAAGATCAAAGATCTTTTTGGCTGTAAGAGAACCAGTTTTGGATCTTATAACAATAGGATGAGGTGACAGAAATTGGAGGGAGGAATTTGGGAAGGGGCTTAGTTGGCTATGTAGGTGAGGAGGATATTTGTAGAGGATTGAGTATTGGAGGAATAGGGTGGCTGCATAAGTGATGGCCTAGTTGGCATTGTAGTGATGGGCAGTGGAACGAGGATGAGGGAAACTTAGTTAGGAATCAGGTAAAGGGTGTGGGCTTGTAGGTGAGGGTGGCTGATTATTGGTAGCCGATTGGTTGAAAGGGAATGATAACTCATTGAAGGCAACATGACCGGAGATGAGTATTCTGTCGGTGGTAAGATCAAGTCATTCGTAACCCTTTGTGTTTTTAGGATAGCCGAGAAATAAGCAAAGGATTGCTATTTGCTAAAATTTGCTGCGGTGAGATGGTGGAAGCCAGGGATGACAGGCGCATCTGAATGTTCGTAGGAGGCTATAATCTGGAGATTTTCCATATGACAGTTGATAAGGTGAAACCTGTGACGTAGTCTTTGAAGGTAGAAGCCAGGGATGACAGGCGCATCTGAATGTTCGTAGGAGGCTATAATCTGGAGATTTTCCATATGATAGTTGATAAGGTGAAACCTGTGACATAGTCTTTGAAGGTAGACGATGGATGAGGTAAAGTGTTATAGCAAATTTTTCAAGCCTAAAAGAGGGGGGAAAGTCGGAGTCTCATGTATACCTCTTTGTTTCCTTTCAGCTATTTCGTTCTATTCTGGTGTGTAGAGATAGGCAGTGTGATGAATAATATCAAGAGATGTATAAAAATAACTGAGTTTCAAATTTTTTAATTCCTGACTCCCATCAGTTCTTAAAATTTTCGTTTGCTTGTTGAATTGAAGTTTGACAAGCTTTTTAAAGTTAATGAAATGTGATAGAACTTTTGATTTGTGAGGCATATGGTATAAAGCAAGAAAAATGGGTAGAATCATCAACAAATAGCACGTAATATCTATAACCATGAACATATGGTGTAAGGGATGGTCCCCATACATCGAAATATATAAGTTGTATGGCATTTCATTTGAGTAATATGAGAAGAAGAAAAGGATAGACAATGACTTGTAGTTAGAGTACATGACTCACAAAAAGAAAAATAACTGGTAATTGAAATATGAGGATGTTAGTTAGCTATAGTTGCAAGAGTGTAGTGATTGGTGTGTCCCAAACGTTAATGCCAGGGGACATGACGATTTCTAGTAGAGAGGAGGGCTTTGTGAGTTTATGGAATTGGGTAAAACCCATTGCGGCAAAAGCCTTGAAGAAGATTTTGTTGTGTTATCCGGTCCTTGATTTGATACAAGCGGCATCAAAGACTATCAATTGTTATCAACAGCAAGTTGAGAAAAAGAAATTAAGATGTGGGAAATTTGAGGGGGTATAATAGAGTTTAGCAATGATTAGCTTACGGGAAGAAGTTGGTAATAGACCATATCCGGGGTGTTGTATAGGAATCATTTCACCATTCCCCACATGAATCTGGCCGAGACCTTGATTTGCTGAGCTACGTGTAGTTGATCCAAGGATGGGGTTAAGTGAGTTGTAGCACTAGTGTCGAAATACCAATTCAGATTGGTTGTGTAAGATGTAACGAGAGCTATAGATGGTGGAGGCCTGGTTAGCTGATAGTTAGCATTGAGTCGGTGTCAGCATTCAAGCTCAATATAGCCAGGTTTTTTGCATCTTTTTCGACAATAGATTGATCCATTTGCTTTGGGTTGTCGGGGAACTAATTGATTGGTTGTGAAGTATGTAGCACTCTTGTAGTCAAAGATATTGGTGCTATTTTTGTCTTTGTGGTAACAGTATTTGCCTTTTTCGCTTTGTGTGCATAGAGCTAGGTGAGGATCAAGTGGGTTGGATGGTGGAATGATCGTTGGCAATGTTAATCTCTTCACTGAAGAGAATATATTAAAGATTTTCTAGTTCGATAGGAAGTAAATGAGTTCTTATTATTGTTTTAAAGACTTGTTAATATAGTGGAATCCCTTGAGGATATAGAGTATGATATCTTCGGTATCGATGGAGGTTCCAGCCGCAACGATGTTGTTGACTAGTGTTTTGATCTATGTAAGGTATTGATTCATTCCTTGATTGTTCATCGATACATTGTGAAGTTTGTTTTTCAGATAGATGGCCTTTAATCTATTTGCGGCTTGCAATCTCTTTTATAACGTTCTCCAAATTTTCAAGAAGCTCTCGAAATGAAGAATATAGAGCAAGAAAGTGGTGGAAATGGTATAGGATATTGGGGCAGCTAGGTTCTGATCAACTAGCATCCAGGTATGATAATCAGAATTTGAAATGCAGGTACCTAATTTGATCGTAAGAGTATATTGGGGCTATTTGACTAATCCATCAAAGACCCTAGAAATCCATTTGCCTTCATGATTTTGAGAATCTAAAATCCCCAAATAGGATAGTTATCAGTGGATAGGGAAGTGGTGACTACAGCTTTGATGTTAAAACATCAAAAATTTCACGTACTGACACATGCTATTTAGGGAGACCATAGATGTATTGGCATTGGAGGTTGCAGAGTCTTCCAATGCAGCTTTGTTGAAGCTCTGATATCATGAAAGAGATGAGAGACAAGTAGCAGAAGTAGAATCGAAGGAGAAGAAAAGTGAAAACCATGAAGAATGCTAATTCATTGATTTGAATATCTAACAAAACAGCTAAATCATACAATAAACAGAACCCAAAACAAATAGAAAAGAAAAACATCGAGAATCATAATGAACAACTGCGATTAGTCCTGGAGCTTATGGTCCTGTGGTTGATATGGAGAGCTGTAAAGTGAAAGGTTGTATTGAGCTGCAAGTATATCATTATTAAATATTACCACAGTAGATGGTGAATACTGCTAAAAGAAGATGATTCCATTTTCAAATCCTTTATATCAATTTAAACCGCTGCAATGTCTAACTAACAACCAACCCAAACAAAGAGCCTAGTTCCTCTCGCCCCCAATCAATCTGGAGAGATTGCGTCATCATGATATCCTTTACTCTGTATTTCTTGGTTTGAAAGCTTCTAGTATGTATTTTACGAGCTATTATAATGTGCTTAAAATTTATGTTTTTTTTTTTATATGAATGAGTTAATTTACATGCATTATATGTAGCAAATCAAGAAGAATCCTACAAAGAAAACTCTACAACCTATAACTTGCCTCTTTCATAATTCATACTTCGTAGAGTAATGATCATAGTGAATGTCATTGCTGTAAATTCAAGTTGTGTTACAGTTGTAATTTGTAAACTTAAGTGGCAGTTAAGGACGATAACAAGTGGTTATGTAAGTATTAAAAGTTATGTGTGTTTCAACCAAGCAAGGTAATCATGGAAGGCTGACCTTTTATATACACAAGCACGTAAGAAAACAATTATGCTTGATTAAAATTATAGGCCAAAAATTTAAATCAATCTATTAGAACCATCGTCCCAAGTTTATTGCACACAAGGAAGGTGACTATTTATGCCTCAGTGCACAATGCTTCCTAAACAGATCAATGAGAACAAGGAAACACCCGACAAGTCTCAAATCAATACATTGTAATACATGGAAAGACACACTACAAAAACATAATGCTTTGTTGTTAAAAAATGCTTGGTCAGCTCAAAAAAGGCAAGGAAATGCATGTTGAGGCTCAAAATAAATTAATTGAAAGCTCAATTTTTCTTGATTAGCACACAAAAGGATAAAAAAAATGTGAGCTAAAACTCTCCCAACAAGTTGAACCATGATTTGATTAGCTCAACAAAGTGGAATTAAAATNCTGGTCAGCTCAAAAAAGGCAAGGAAATGCATGTTGAGGCTCAAAATAAATTAGTTGAAAGCTCAATTTTTCTTGATTAGCACACAAAAGGAAAAAAAAAATGTGAGCTAAAACTCTCCCGACAAGTTGAACCATGATTTGATTAGCTCAACAAAGTGGAATTAAAATATAGCCCAAGATCATAAAGTAGAATTTTTTTAAAAAATNTTCCCACATCCCGGCGCTGGGGAACCCACCTGCCGGAATCGTCTCGAAATCCCCGTTTTCCAAAGGACCTGAAAGAGGATCAACGCCGTCCATTAAGTGATAGTTTATCCTGATTCATTACAGCCATCTCATGAGTCATGACGATGAGGTAATATCCAAAAGTATATATATGATGCTAAGGTTTCGAACAAAGAGTTTAGAAAAAAAATTTACTCCCAGGAATGGATTTTAAAATTATTCTGTTTTAACATATGCATTAAAAAATATAGCCAATTATCAAATAATATAACTCAATTATGAGATAATATGACTAAATTATTAAAAGTTGCAAAAATATTCATGATAATAAAATAATACGAATATTTAAAAATTTATAATATCGTCCANAATGATATGACTGTATAAGAGTCATCAGATCAAATAAGAAGATGAGGAGTAAAGCGTGGGATAAGCAGGAATTTCATACATTACAGTAACTAAAGCATACGGTAAACAATACCCGAAATAAATAGAAAAGGAAAAGATCCAGAATCTGCTGCGATCAGTTCTCGAGGTTATGGTCCTGCGGCTGACATGGAAGACTATAAAGTGAAAGGGTGTGTTGAGCTGCACGTATATCATTATCATCACCCGCAAGCTGATAACAGATTCACATAGAGTAAGATTTGCTTGGAGCTTATGAACAGGTAGATTTTCAGTTGAAATGTATGCGAGCGAGATTTCCTTGGAGAGAATATGTTCACGAATGAAGTGATAATCAATTTCGACGTGCTTAGTTCTTGATTGTGAGCCATGGTCATGACAAAAGTGTTGTCACAGAATACGTGGTTGGTGTAGTTGTAGGGATGTTAAAGTCCTAGAGAGGTTAGTGAAACAAGATTACGTCAATTTTTGTATTAGTTACGTCAATTGTTGTATTAGATAATCCTCTATATTCAGCTTTAGTGGAGGAGCGAGCAATGATAGATGGAGATCTTAAATAGAGCAGGTATGACTGATTGCAAAATACCCAGAAAGGTGGAGACCATAGAACGTGGAGACCCAGAAAGGTGGAGACCATAAAAGGTGGAGACCCAGAAAGGTGGAGACTGGCCCAACAGCTTCATTGAGAGGGCAGCATCTAATTCTTGGATGAGTTTTTGTATCACACTTGATCATTTCCAGTTAATAGGATATCATTGGCATATAAAAGAAGATAAGTTATGGTCGAATTGTGACATTAGATGAGGAGGGATGAATCAGCTTTGCTCGGTTGAAACCCATTTTACGTATCAGCGTTGCTTGGTTGAAACCCAAAATGTATTAGGCGAGAGGAAAATGTATCAAACCATCGGCGAGGAGCTTGTTGAAGGCCGTAGAGGGATTTTTGAAGATGGCAAACATGATATGGATATGATGGATCAGAATATCCCAATGCTTAACATATGAATATGGTTTCTTTGAGGTTTTCATAGAAAAATGCATCGGAGACATCCATCTGAAAGACTTGTCACTGATGATGAAGGGCAACTGTGAGAAGAACTCGAATGCTTGGTAACTTTGCCACAGAATTGAAAGTTATGGTGTAATTTAGGTCACATTATTGTTGAAAATCTTGAGCTACAAGTTGTGCCGTGTATCAAGCAATAGAACCAGCAGAATTTCGTTAAATTTTGAAGGTCTATTTGCTGCCCAGAACTGGTTGATCGGTGGGAGGGACGAGAACCCAGGTTTGCTGAGTTTGGAGAATCGTTATTTCGTCGGCCATAGCATGTTGCCAATAAGGATAGCTGATTGCTGCTTGTAGGTAAGAGGTTCAGTTTCAGGTTGAGAGATGCAAAAGATCAAAGATCTTTTTGGCTGTAAGAGAACCATGGATCTTATAGCAATAGGATGAGGTGACAGAAGTTAGAGGGAGGAATTTGGGAAGGGGCTTAGTTGGCTATGTAGGTGAGAAGGATATTTGTAGAGGATTGAGTATTGGAGGAATAGGGTGGCTGCATAAGTGATGGCCTAGTTGGCATTGTAGTGATGGGCGGTGGAACGAGGATGAGGGGAATTGAGTTAGGAATCAGGTAAAGGGTGTGGGCTTGTAGGTTAGGGTGGCTGATTACTGGTAGCCGATTGGTTGAAAGAGAATGATAACTCATTGAAGGCAACATGACCGGAGATGAGTATCCTGTCGGTGGTAAGATCAAGTCATTTGTAACCCTTTGTGTTTTTAGGATAGCCGAGAAATAAGCAAAGGATTNTGGAGATGAGTATTCTGTCGGTGGTAAGATCAAGTCATTTGTAACCCTTTGTGTTTTTAGGATAGCCGAGAAATAAGCAAAGGATTGCTATTTGCTAAAATTTGCTGCGGTGAGATGGTGGAAGCCAGGGATGACAGGCGCATCTGAATGTTCGTAGGAGGCTATAATCTAGAGATTTTCCATATGACAGTTGATAAGGTGAAACTTGTGATGTAGTCTTTGAAGGTAGAAGCCAGGGATGACAGGCGCATCTGAATGTTCGTAGGAGGCTATAATCTGGAGATTTTCCATATGATAGTTGATAAGGTGAAACCTGTGACGTAGTCTTTGAAGGTAGACGATGGATGAGGTAAAGTGTTATAGCCAATTTTTCAAGCCTAAAAGAGGGGGGAAAGTCGGAGTCAGCTAGGAGAGCACAACATGTCTCATGTATACCTCTTTGTTTCCTTTCAGCTATTTCGTTCTATTCTGGTGTGTAGAGATAGGCAGTGTGATGAATAATATCAAGAGATAGTATAAAAATAACTGAGTTTCAAATTTTTTAATTCCTGACTCCCATCAATTAAAATTTTCGTTTTCTTGTTGAATTGAAGTTTGACAAGCTTTTTAAAGTTAATGAAATGTGATAGAACTTTTGATTTGTGAGGCATATGGTATAAAGCAAGAAAAATGGGTAGAATCATCAACAAATAGCACGTAATATCTATATCCTTGAACATATGGTCGAAATATATAAGTTGTATGGCATTTCATTTGAGTAATATGAGAAGAAGAAAAGGATAGACAATGACTTGTAGTTAGAGTACATGACTCACAAAAAGAAAAATAACTGGTAATTGAAATATGAGGATGTTAGTTAGCAATAGTTGCAAGAGTGTAGTGATTGGTGTGTCCCAAACGTTAATGCCAGGGGATATGACGATTTCTAGTAGAGAGGAGGGCTTTGTGAGTTTATGGAATTGGGTAAAACCCATTGCGGCAAAAGCCTTGAAGAAGATTTTGTTGTGTTATCCGGTCCTTGATTTGAAACAAGCGGCATCAAAGACTATCAATTGTTATCAACAGCAAGTGGAGAAATAGAAATTAAGATGTGGGAAATTTGAGGGGGTATAATGGAGTTTAGCAATGATTAGCTTACGGGAAGAAGTTGGTAATATACCATATCCAGAGTGTTGTATAGGAATCATTTCACCATTCCCCACATGAATCTGGCCGAGACCTTGATTTGCTGAGCTACGTGTAGTTGATCCAAGGATGGGGTTAAGTGAGTTGTAGCACTAGTGTCGAAATACCAATTCAGATTGGTTGTGTAAGATGTAACGAGAGCTATAGATGGTGGAGGCCTGGTTAGCTGATAGTTAGCATTGAGTCGGTGTCAGCATTCAAGCTCAATATAGCCAGGTTTTTTGCATCTTTTTCGACAATAGATTGATCCATTTGCTTTGGGTTGTCGGGGAACTAATTGATTGGTTGTGAAGTATGTAGCACTCTTGTAGTCGAAGATATTGGTGCTATTTTTGTCTTTGTGGTAACAGTATTTTCCTTTTTCGCTTTGTGTGCATAGAGCTAGGTGAGGATCAAGTGGGTTGGATGGTGGAATGATCGTTGGCAATGTTAATCTCTTCACTGAAGAGAATATATTAAAGATTTTCTAGTTCGATAGGAAGTAAATGAGTTCTTATTATTGTTTTAAAGACTTGTTAATATAGTGGAATCCCTTGAGGATATAGAGTATGATATCTTCGGTATCGATGGAGGTTCCAGCCGCAACGATGTTGTTGACTAGTGTTTTGATCTATGTAAGGTATTGATTCATTCCTTGATTGTTCATCGATACATTGTGAAGTTTGTTTTTCAGATAGATGGCCTTTAATCTANATTGATTCATTCCTTGATTGTTCATCGATACATTGTGAAGTTTGTTTTTCAGATAGATGGCCTTTAATCTATTTGCGGCTCGCAATCTCTTTTATAACGTTCTCCAAATTTTCAAGAAGCTCTCGAAATGAAGAATATAGAGCAAGAAAGTGGTGGAAATGGTATAGGATATTGGGGCAGCTAGGTTCTGATCAACTAGCATCCAGGTATGATAATCAGAATTTGAAATGCAGGTACCTAATTTGANGGGCAGCTAGGTTCTGATCAACTAGCATCCAGGTATGATAATCAGAATTTGAAATGCAGGTACCTAATTTGATCGTAAGAGTATATTGGGGCTATTTGACTAATCCATCAAAGAACCCTAAAAATCCATTTGCCTTCATGATTTTGAGAATCTAAAATCCCCAAATAGGATAGTTATCAGTGGATAGGGAAGTGGTGACTACAGCTTTGATGTTAAAACATCAAAAATTTCACGTACTGACACATGCTATTTAGGGAGACCATAGATGTATTGGCATTGGAGGTTGCAGAGTCTTCCAATGCAGCTTTGTTGAAGCTCTGATACNTTTTGATGTTAAAACATCAAAAATTTCACGTACTGACACATGCTATTCAGGGAGACCATAGATGTATTGGCATTGGAGGTTGCAGNTGAGGGGGGAAAGTCAGAGTTAGCTAGGAGAGTACGAATTGTCTCAAGTATACCTCTTTGTTTCTTTTCAGCTATTTCGTTCTATTCTGGTGTGTAGAGATAGGCAATGTGATGAATAATATCAAGAGATAGTAGAAAAATAACTGAGTTTCAAATTTTTAAATTCCTGACTCCCATCAGTTCTTAAAATTTTTGTTTGCTTGTTGAATTGAAGTTCGACAAGCTTTTTAAAGTTAATGAAATGTGATAGAACTTTTGATTTGTGAGGCATATGGTATAAAGCAAGAAAAATGAGTAGAATCATCAACAAATAGCACGTAATATATATAACCTTGAACATATGGTGTAGGGGATGGTCCCCATACATCAAAATATATAAGTTGTATGGCATTTCATTTGAGTAATATGGGAAGAAGAAAAGGATAGACAATGACTAGTAGTTAGAGTACATGACTCACAAAAAGAAAAATAACTGGTAATTGAAAGACGAGGATGTTAGTTAGCTATAGTTGCAAGAGCGTAGTGATTGGCGTGTCCCAAACGTTAATGCCAGGGTATATGACGATTTCTAGTAGAGAGGAGGGCTTTGTGAGTTGATGGAATTGGGTAAAACCCATTGCGGCAAAAGCCTTGAAGAAGATTTTGTTGTGTTATCCGGTCCTTGATTTGAAACAAGCGTCATTAAAGACTATCAATTGTTATCAACAGCAAGTTGACAAATAGAAATTAAGATGTGGGAAATTTGAGGGGTACAATGGAGTTTAGCAATGATTAGCTTACGAGAAGAAGTTGGCAATATACCATATCCGGAGTGTTGTACAGAAATCATTTCACAATTCCCCACATGAATCTGGTCGAGACCTTGATTTGTTGAGCTACGTGTAGTTGATCCAAGGATGGGGTTAAGTGAGTTGTAGCACTTGTGTCGAAATACCAATTCAGATTGGTTGTGTAAGATGTAATGAGAGCTATAGAAGGTGGAAGCCTGGTTGGTTGATAGTTAGCATTGAGTCGGTGTTAGCATTCAAGCTCAATATAGCCAGGTGTTTTGCATATTTTTCGACAATAGATTGATCTATTTGCTTTGGGTTGTCGGGGAACTAATTGATTGGTTGTGAATTATGTAGCACTCTTGTAGTCGAAGACGTTGGTGCCATTTTTGTCTTTGTGGTATCAGTATTTGCCTTTTTCGCTTTGTGTGCATAGAGCTAGTTGAGGATCAAGTGGGTTGAATGGTGGAATGATCGTTGGCAATGTTAATCTCTTCACTGAAGAGAATATATTAAAGATTTTCTAGTTCGATAGGAAGTAAATGAGTTCTTATTATTGTTATAAAGACTTGTTAATATAGTGGAATCCCTTGAGGATATGGAGTATGATATCTTCGGTATCGATGGAGGTTCCAGCTGTAATGATGTTGTTGACTAGTGTTTTGATCTATGTAAGGTATTGCTTCATTCCTTGATTGTTCATCAATACATTGTGAAGTTTGTTTTTCAGATAGATGGCCTTTGATCTATTTGCGGCTTGCAATCTCTTTTATAACGTTCTCCAAATTTTCAAGCAGCTCTCGAAATGAAGAATATAGAGCAAGAAAGTGGCGGAAATGGTATAGGATATTGGGGCAGCTAGGATCTGATCAACTAGCATCCAGGTATGATAATCAGAATTTGAAATGCGGGTACCTAATTTGATCGTAAGAGTATATTGGGGTTATTTGACTGATCCAACAAAAAACCCTAGAAATCCATTTGCCTTCATGATTTTGAGAATCTAAAATCCCCAAATAAGATAGTTATCAGTGGATAGGGAAGTGGTGACTACAGCTTTCATGTTAAGACATCAAAAATTTCACGTACTGACACATGCTATTCAGGGAGACCATAGATGTATTGGCATTGGAGGTTGCAAAGTCTTCCAATGCAGTTTTGTTGAAGCTCTGATACAATGAAAGAGATGACAGACAAGTAGCAGAAGTAGAATCGAAAGAGAAGAAAAGCAAAAACCATGAAGAATGCTAATTCATTGATTTGAATATCAAACATTATAGCAGCTAAATCATACAATAAACAGAACCCAAAACAAATAGAAAAGAAAAACATCGAGAATCATAATGAACAACTGTGATTAGTCCTGGAGCTTATGGTCCTGTGGTTGATATGGAGAGCTGTAAAGTGAAAGGTTGTATTGAGCTGCAAGCATATTTTTATCAAATATTACCATAGTAGATGGAAAATACTGCTAAAAGAAAATTATTCCATTTTTAAATCCTTTATATCAATTTAAACCGCTGCAATGTCTAACTAACAACCAACCCAAACAAATAGCCTAGTTCCTCTCACCCCCAATTAATCTGGAGAGATTGTATCATCATGATATCCTTTACTCTCTATTTCTTGGTTTGAAAACTTATTTATAGTATGTATTTTACGAGCTATTATAATGTGCTTAAGATTTATGTTTTTCTTTTATATGAATGAGTTAAATTACATGCATTATATGTAGCAAATCAAGAAGAATCCTGCAAAGAAAACTCTACAACCTATAACTTGCCTCTTTCATAATTCATACTTCGTAGAGTAATGATCATAGTGACAGTCATTGCTGTAAATTCAAGTTGTGTTACAGCTGTAATTTCTAAACTTAAGTGGTAGTTAAGGACGATAACAAGTGGACTTGTGGTTATGTAAGTATTATAAGTTATGTGTGTTTCAACCAAGCAAGGTAATCATGGAAGGCTGGCCTTCTATATACTCAAGCACGTAAGAAAACAATTATGCTTGATTAAAATTATAGGCCAAAAATTTAAATCAATCTATTAGAACCATCGTCCCAAGTTTATTGCACACAAGGAAGGTGACTATTTATGCCTCAGTGCACAATGCTTCCTAAACAGATCAATGAGAACAAGGAAGCACCCGACAAGTCTCAAATCAATACATTGTAATACATGGAAAAACACACTACAAAAACATAATGCTTCGTTGTTAAAAAATGCCTGATCAGCTCAAAAAAGGAAAGGAAATGCATGTTGAGGCTCAAAATAAATTAATTGAAAGCCCAATTTTTCTTGATTAGCACACAAAAGGATAAGAAAAATGTGAGCTAAAACTCTCCCAACAAGTTGAACCATGATTTGATTAGCTCAACAAAGTGGAATTAAAACATAGCCCAAGATCATAAAGCAGAATTTTTTTAAAAAATGTACAAAGAGAATAATGTCGCGACTAAAGAACATAGAACCAAGTTATTTTATTATCTCAATAAGAACTACAAATGATTAAACATAGCCTAAAGTAACATAAAATCTCCTTGATATATAGAGAATAAATGCATGAGTATCTATTGGAGTAGTACTGTAAAAATTAAATTATATAACACAAAGTTCATTTTGGGAATAAAGGAAATGGAGTGAATGTTTCAATAATTTCCTCCATCTTCATGAAAAAAAATGATAATGTTTCCCCAATTTACAGCCCTCAACTTGCCCTAAATTTGCATAACATACGGATGAAAAAAAAAAAGCCATGAAAAATATTCTAAAATTTTGCCGACCAATATTTCATAGCACACAATTTTTATGCATTTACATATCTCACACCTAAACTTCCTTTTTAAATATGCAAGTTTAGGTGTGAGACAAGTAAAAACATAAAAATTGTAAATTTCTCTATTTAATATCAACAAAATTTGCCAAAAACTATATAATAAGTTCTGATATAAAACAACATCAAATAAAAATAAATCTGATATAAATTATAAGATGTTCATATTTTTTTAAAACAAAAAAATCATTACTGTTGTCATTTATCTCTGCATAAAAATCATCTAATTTATATCAAATAAATTTTATTCTGAAGAATAACGTCCCAAAGTGCACTGATAAACAGTTTGATCAATTAGCTAAAAATGCAGTCTTTATCGACTAAATTTCAATGCATCATTCGTTGATCAATAGTTTTTTGTTCCCACAAATTCCTTCTTAAATNCTGATAAATAGTTTGATCAATTAGCTAAAAATGCAGCCTTTATCGACTAAATTTCAATGCATCATTCGTTGATCAATAGTTTTTTGTTCCCACAAATTCCTTCTTAAATNATCATTACTGTTGTCATTTATCTCTGCATAAAAATCATCTAATTTATATCAAATAAATTTTATTCTGAAGAATAACTTCCCAAGGTGCAATGATAAATAGTTTGATCAATTAGCTAAAAATGCAGTCTTTATCGACTAAATGTCAATGCATCATTCGTTGATCAATAGTTTTTTGTTACCACAAATTCCTTCTTAAATCATAGAGATTAGAGACATGTACCTTCAGCGCGGTCCGGAACGAAGAGTTTCTTGATGGCAATATTATCAATAATGGGACCACAGGTGGGGTCCTCTTCCATGCCCGGATTTCTGAACGCTAGCTTCGTCGTCTCCGCATCAACGCCGTCGCTTCCGGCGGCGCTGCCGGCCAGGAAAGCCCAGGCATAAGTATCCCAGCCCTCAACGCTGTATAGCGTCTGAAGATCCACCGTCTGTGAAGAAGCCCCGGCCACCGACATGTCGAGAGANTTAACAATTTTTAAAGAATTTTTCAATATATTGACATCCGTTAGTTTAGTGTAAAACAAAAAGAAGTAAATTTAACCAAAAAAAAAAAAGGAACATTGTTGTATTAACAATAAAACGTATCTTACATTGATACCCCCATCAACAAATTAAAAAGAAAACAAAATGTACATATAAAAATATGACAGCAAGAATCTCAAGGCAGACGGACGGCTCAAGAGGATGATACTGACGATCGGGCATATCTATTTACGACCGTCCTAAGCCAAATGTTTGACAAGGGAGACGTCGTGTTTGAACAATTGACGAAACATGCCAAGAGATTTTCAGTAGGGCGGGGATCAACCCTCAGGACGATCAATAAAAAAGATGCTCTCTTTGGGATTAAATATCGATCAAGCTAAGGTTCAACTGATGGTCGGCAAAATATTATCGATCGAATAGGTTATCCGGTCTTATTATATATTAATAACTCTATAATTATCACAAAGTCCCACTGAAAAGTTAATGATGATAGGACCAATATGTACTTTTCTAATATTGAGACATATGTCTATAAATAGGAGGTCAACAACAACAACAAAGCCTTAATCCCACTACGTGGGGTCGGCTACATGAATCCTTTTCTCGATTGCGTCCTATTTAGTGTAATATTTTCATTTAGTTCTAGTAAATTAAGATCATTTTTAATACAATAAGCCCGAGTCTTCCTAAGTCTATCTTTCCTCTCTTAACACAAGTCGAATCTAAAACATCTACTCTCCTAATCGAATCATCAGATAGTCGACAGTTAATGTGACCAAACCATCTAAGAAAACTTTTTCTAAATAGGAAGTACATATCATGAATAAAGACTACTCTCTCTAATCACTTTCTATCAGAAAGTTCTATTCCTTGGGTGTGTTTCACAAATATTTTTGGATTCAACACAAGACAAAAGTACAAACCAACCTGATGATTTCTGACTTACAATCATATTAGAAATACAAATATCAATTAACTTACAATCATATTAAAAATACAAATATAACTTAATATTTTAGTATAGGGCAATTATATATGTTACTATTTATAAATATAGCACCGCCGTTCATCCATTTTATAAATGCTCGGTCAAATATCAAAAATTACAACAAAACCCAAGTATGCATATCAATCAAATATCAAAATTATATAATATATCAAAAGAGAGTCAACTAAAAGTTTCAACCTTCAGAAGANAAGCAAGAATATAAGCAATAAAACAGCACTATGTGGAAATTAAATATCTCGGGCTATTCTAACAATTTTTAAAGATTTTTTCAATAAATTGATATCCGTTGGTTTAGTGTAAAACAAAAAGAAGTAAATTTAACCAAAAAAAAAAGGAACATTGTTGTATTAACAATAAAATGTATCTTACATTGATACCCCCTTCCAATTCTTCCCAAAAACAAATTAAAAAGAAAACAAAATGTACATATAAAAATATGACAGCACGAATATCAAGGCAGACGAACGGCTCAAGAGGATGATACTGATGATCAGACATCTATTTTCGACCGTCTTGAGTCAAATATTTGACAAGGGAGACGTCGTGTTCGAGCAATTGACGGAACATGCCAAGAGATTTTCAGTAGGGCGGGGATCAACCCTCAGGATGATCAATAAAAAAGATGTTCTCTTACGGATTAAATATCGATCAAGCTAAGGTTCAACTGATGGTCGGCAAAATATTATCGATCGAATAGGTTATCCGGTTTTATTACATATTAATAACTCTATAATTATCAAAAAGTCCCACTGAAAAGTCAATAATGATAGGATTAATATGTACTTTTCTAATATTGAGACATATGTCTATAAATAGAAGGTACAACGACAACAACAAAGCCTTAATCCCACTACGTGTGGTCGGCTACATGAATCATTTTTCTCGATTGCATCTTATTTAGTGTAATATTTTCATTTAGTTCTAGTAAATTAAGATAATTTTTAATACAATAAGCCTGAGTCTTCCTAAGGGTCTATTTGGGGCAGCTGTGGCTTATCCAGCTTCTGCTGATAAGCAGTTTCTCCTGATAATCTGCTGATGAGCAGCTGATCCAGATATATTGACTGGCTGTTTGGTTTGTGCGTTTAGAAAACAGTTGATTCTGGATAAATGACTATTCTGTCCCTGTTGTGGATAAGTTGTTTAGCTGTTTGGTTTGTGTGTTTTGTAAACAGTTTATTGCAGATTTTTTTAGTTAAATGAACAATCTATCACGCAGAATTTATAATTTTCTCAATAAAATTAAAGTTACCGGATAGTTCTCTTTTGGCAAATTCAACTCTTGAACATTCCTGAACAGACAAGTGCATGAAAAGAAAACCTTCTTAGCAAAAATGAAAACAAAATATAAAAAATAAGATCTTTACTTGATTTTTCTCGGATATGCAAGGATCCGGGAGCTCCTCGCTAAAGCAATGTTGACGAGATCGTCAACAGTGGAGAAGGCTCCATTATTCTGAAGCTTCTCCTCTAAAGAAGAAATCTCATTGCCAGACAGAAGAGGAGAAGATTCTTGGACCGCAAACATTCGACTTCTCCTCTTGTAGAAAAACAAAAATTTCATTCTCCTCCTAATATAAACATTTACCATTCTCTTGCTATCAGGTCTGTCGAGGCTCACAACAAACCAAAGAAGGATTAGCAGATGGTATGAACAGCGAACCAAATTGACGTGAAGGGTCGACGATTGATTGAGAACGAAGGGTGGGAAGAATTTGAAAGCCAGTGGAAGCTCCGCCAAGGACTGTAAACCCCAAAGAAAAGCAGTGTCGAAGGAACGCGAAGAGAAGGAGTGCCGAAGAAGTGGTTCTGCGAGCTCGATCGCGAGGCAGAGGGCGAGATCGCGAGGCAGAGGGCGATCGCGAGATCCCAGGGCAAGGGAGTAATTATGGACAAAACGCCACAAGGGAACGCGGCCCGCGGGATCATTATTCACAAAATTAAAACCACGTTTTTTGAAACACCCGTAAAAGATGAGAAACAAACAGTACAGCGGCGTTTTTGAAAACACCGCCGCACTTATAAGCTGCCCGAAATGGACCCTAAGCCTATCTTTGCCTCTCTTAACACAAGTCGAATCTAAAACATCTACTATCCTAATCGGANTGAGAAGGCTCTATTATTCTGAAGCTTCTCCTCTAAAGAAGAAATCTCCTCTAAAGAAGAAATCCCATCGCCAGACAGAAGAGGAGGAGATTCTTGAACCGCAAACCTTCGACTTCTCCTCTTATAGAAAAACAGAAATTTCTTTCTCCTCCTAATATAAACATTTACCATTCTTTTGCTATCAGGTCTGTCGAGGCTTACAACAAACCAAAGAAGGATTAGCAGATGGTATGGACAGCGAACCAAATTGACGTGAAGGGTCGACGATTGATTGAGAACGAAGTGTGGGAAGAATTTGAAAGCCAGTGGAAGCTCCGCCAAGGACTGTAAACCCCAAAGAAAAGCAGTGTCGAAGGACCGCGAAGAGAAGGAGTGCCGAAGAAGTGGTTCTGCGAGCTCGATCGCGAGGCAGAGGGCGATCGCGAGGCAGAGAGCGATCGCGAGATCCCAGGGCAGGGGAGTAATTATGGACAAAACGCCACAAGGGAACGCGGTCCGCGGGATCATTATTCACAAAATTAAAACCAAGTTTTTTGAAACACCCGTAAAACATGAGAAACAAACAGTACAGCGGCATTTTTGAAAACACCGCCGCACTTATAAGCTGCCCTAAATGGACCCTAAGCCTATCTTTGCCTCTCTTAACACAAGTCGAATCTAAAACATCTACTATCCTAATCAGATCATCAGATAGTCGATGGTTAATGTGACCAAACCATCTAAGACGACTTTCTCTAAATAGGAGATTCATATTATGAATAAAGACTACTCCCTCTAATCACTTTCTATCATAACGTTCTATTTTTTGGGTGTGTTTCACAAATATTTTTGGATTCAACACAAGACAAAAGTACAAACCAACTTGATGATTTCTGACTTGCAATCATATTAGAAATACAAATATCATTTAACTTACAATCATATTAAAAATACAAATATCATTTAATATTTTAGTATAGTGCAATTATATACATAGAACGAAATGTTACTATTTATAAATATAGCACCGCCGTTCATCCATTTCATAAATACNTTTAACTTACAATCATATTAAAAATACAATATCATTTAATATTTTAGTATAGGGCAATTATATACATAGAACGAAATGTTACTATTTATAAATATAGCACCGCCGTTCATCCATTTCATAAATACTCGGTCATATATCAAAAATTACAACAAAATCCAAGTATACATATCAATCAAATATCAAAATTATATAATATATCAAAAGAGAGTCAACTAAAAGTTGCAACCTTCACATGANAATCGGGTACTTAACCTACATCAAATTGTATCACTATTTTATAACTGCACTAGCCGAGGAATGGTGCCCCATGACCAATACGTTCCATTTACTTGTCGATAACATAAATTAACTTTTATATTTATACGTTGGTGTGTTAATTTTCTTTTTCTTATTTCTATAATGTAAATGTCTATCTGTAAGTTAACCGTAACTTTTGACATTCAAGCACTCCTCGGTATTAGGATAGATAGAAATGTCTAAGTGGAGCCTACTGTTGTTGGCTCAAATTGAGCTGGCCGAGTTGGTCGGCATTTTGTAATGACTTGTTTGGTGATCATCCCAAGAATGACGTTATCTATCACCATCACATTGACCATAACAATACATCAAAATTATATATAAGAAAGTCTCATTCACAGGCTATAGTGTCATTGTGTTAGCACCCTTGCAATTCTGTTGTGAAAAAACAAAGACAACAAAGCGAAAAATCGGATCGAGAAAAATTGCAAAACAGAAACACAGCGAAACATACAGATTTACGTGGTTCGGCAAATTGCCTACGACCACGGAGCTGCAGAGGATTTTATTAACTTGAGGAATAACACCCGTCGATCACCTCGACGTTTACAGAAAAACACTCTTCTCTCTCTCTCCCTCTCTCTTTCTCTCTCCACTTCTCTCTCTCTAAATCGAGAGTCACACCAAGAAGATGCCAACAGACGAAGAAGAAAAAAAGAATAAAAAACTTCAACTATCTCTTCAGTTACAATATTAGCGTCATCATTCTCCTTCTTAAGATTTATGCAGTTCATTTTTATGTGGTCAGTCTTGTCACAATTCCAGCAGGATGTCTGCTCACTAGACTTTGATTTTGAATTTTCTCTGTTTGAGTTCTTGTCCCGTGATCTCCCTGTGGAATCAACAATCAGTGCCGAACTCGAACCCGAGGTCTCGCCAGAATCTTTCATGCGCACCTCCTCCAGCCAAAATCAAATCACGAATATCATCATATTTAAGTTTAGATTTACCTACAGAACTGCTAATTGACATCCGCATGGCTTCCAGCTATTTGGCAATAAAGTCAACAATATCAACGCACATATCTCATCATCAAAAGTAATTTCAACAGACGACAATTGATTTGTGATATTATTGAACTCATTCAGGTGTTGAGCAACAGACACACGTTCCGCCATCTTCAGGTAGAATAACTTTTTCATCAGGTGCACCTTGTTATTTGCTGATGGCTTTTCACACATGTCTGATAAAGCCACCAAGAGATATGCAGTAGTCCTCTTCTTAATGACGTTATGGGCAACGGATCTTGACAGGGTTAATCAAACAACCCCCAGAACCTGTCGATCCAACAGATTACATTCCGCCTCGTCCATCTTTTCTGGCTTCTTTCCCAGCAAGGGCAGATAAAGTTTCTTCCCATAAAGGTAGTCTTCTATCTGCATCCTCCAGTAACTAAAATCTATGTCATTGAACTTCTCAATCTCCGATGTCATCACTTCGTCTCCGCCCAGCATTTTCTTTCTACCTCAAACTTGTCTCTGATAACAGTTTTTGTGAAAAAACGACGACAATAAAGTGAAAAATCGAATAAAAAAAATCGCAAAACAGAAACACAACGGAACACAGAGATTTACGTGGTTCGGCAAATTACCTACGACCACGGAGCTGCAGAGGATTTTATTAACTTGAGAAATAACACTCGCGATCACCTCGACGTTTAAAGGAAAACACTCTTCTCTCTCTCTCTCCTTCTCTTTTTCTCTCTCCTCCTCTTCTCTCTCTTTAAATCGAAAGTCACACCAAGAAGATGCCAACAGGCGAAGAAGAAAAAAGGAATAAAAAACTTCAGGCTTCTCTCCTTCTCTCTCTTACTCTCCTTCTCTCTCTTTAAACCAAGAGCCACACCAAAGAGGAGAAGAAATCAACAAAAGAAATCAACTTTTCTTTCCTGCCTAAAGCTGAAGGGAAGAAAGAAAATATGCAGCTTTCCCTTTTTCTTTTCCCTTGCACACATCAGCTGAAGGAGGTGGTTAATTCCTTAATTTCGTGATTCCAAATTAAGCATGGAATCATGCCTTAATCGCCCATTAAGGTAATGCCATAAATCACGAAATCTGGAGAGGAATAAGGCAGAACCAATAGCGTAATTAATAGAAGGAAGGGAATTTAAAATAATGCCATTATTTTAAATGGTTTCCTAAGATGCAAAAATTCGCTCAATTTGTATGTAGTTGACCCGACTCCACATAACCTAACACAATTCTATAGGGAGCCTTACATAAATTTACGACCACGTGAATTTTTTATGCATGTTGGGCCTAAATTTTGTTCATGATAGGATGCTTTCTAGTTCCAGATTTATTTGGATCACCTCTTCACATAGAATATTTATCATTATCGGACGATTTATATGCATTTCAGCAATATCATTTGGGTTGCACGGTTCTAACACATCCATATAGAGAATTGAATCTAACTAGCAAGTCTTCACATCCCAAATTAGTGGATGTTTGTATTTACTTCAAGCATGAGCCTGGGAATACTTGCATGTTGGTAGATCCACTCTTCGAGTTCTAATTTCTCATGAATTAACAGGCAAATCCCTCAGATTCAGATACAAAATTATTCTTTACATTTACACCTATACACATTAATTTTTTTATTACATTCAACACATTTGTTTAAATAACATGTGGGTGGAATGAAAAGTGGATATGAGAAAATTCGATTCTAAATATAACGATGTATATTGATGGACTCAAAAAGAGCTAGTATAATACTCATTTTTTATTTAATCTCATATTCTTGTCTTAGACATATAATAACTAAATTTAATTTTTAATTTCATTCGCAAGTTATTTGGATACCCTATCGAGGTGTAAATATAATGTGATTGCATGACAGGCTGTCACCTTCCAAATCACGTTATGAGTCAGTTTTCGAGCATCTGATCTACAACCATTGAACCCATCGAACACTTTTTAGAGATTCGATGGGCAAGATAACGTAGGAACTAACTAGGAGCAATTTCACAGTAAATATATTGATATATGAAATAACCATCGGGCATTTATTTTATCGTTAAACTCACCACAAGGCGAAGAAGAGAAAAAACTAGATTATTTTTTGCACTGGTACGCTATTTGGCATCGCTCTACTCATTGAAGCCTCCAACTAAGTCTCTTGATATCTAAAAGTGATAAGTATCTTCACTTTTATAGCAATTGCTATTTTTTTATTATATAACATAATAATAATCTAAGATCAACAAGTATACCGCTGGATTACTTCATTCGTAGCAACAATATTGCAGAAAGGTTTGGAGGGGATCGTGTAAGTGCTTGTTTTATGAAACAAAGCTATGATGAAATTTTAGAGCTATCGTGCATAGTAGAATAACCAATACGCATTAATTATACAAAATTTGATTGGCCAGTCCAAAATGAATTTGAAGCAGGGTCGTCCCATAACATAGTTGTCAGACCGCAAGGCACCCCTAAGATCAACCTCTAATGCTCCATGTCAGTCCTCTTCCACTGTTGCGAGACGATCAACAACAAATGCTCCAAGATCTTCAGTCAGCAGAATACAAAGATATTTGTTTTAAGAAACACAAAAACAACAATGTCTAGAGACGTCTGTTTATCCTACCCAATTAGTATTTGTGGGACCCTCCAGTTATGTGAGACCCTCCAGCTATGCAAGACCCTCCGGATATGCAGTCTCAGTATTTAAGGTTCTATTATTTGACTTACAGTGGACACTTACTACTGATAGAGCCCTAGATTTAAATTTTCATAGCATTCTCATGTTTGCACTAATTTCTAATGTAGGCATAGATTTCGGGACACCACAATTTTATTTTCCACCAAATCTCAATGAAGAAATTTACTGGATACCATTAAATGCTATGAATGATATGATTGAAAGCGATGATATTGAAAAAGAATTTCAAGAACAATAGTTGTCGCAGCGACCAGTATGCCACCGTTCGATATATACTAGGCTCAATAGTTATCACACTTCGACATAGAAGATAGTATTTTTTGTAAAAATTTTGTTAAAAAATATTTAAACATAAAATAAATTTTATGAATTTTATATTTTATTAGTTAATTTAATTTGTTCAATTATATTTTTTGATTAATTGATTTTTAATATTTTCATTAGTAAATAACAATACTATTTATAATAATATTAATAATAATATTTATAATNTCCATCTATACTAGTTCCCATTTCAAAACCGGATTAAAAAACAACAATAACTAAACATAAAAATGACTTNATGATTTAACAACACCATTTTTCCCCATCTATACTAGTTCCCATTTCAAAACCGGATTAAAAAACAACAATAACTAAACATAAAAATGACTTAAAAGGATTGTTTAAATTCACTTTTATTTTTTATTACTTTTTATATTTATTTTTATTTTACTTTGTTAAAATTTNCCCATCTATACTAGTTCCCATTTCAAAACCGGATTAAAAAAGAACAATAACTAAACATAAAAATGACTTTAAGGATTGTTTAAATTCACTTTTATTTTTTATTACTTTTTATATTTATTTTTATTTTACTTTGTTAAAATTTTGATTTAAAAAATACATAATTTGGAATATGAAAATGTGACTAATTGTTTTAAAAATACTTTCATTAAAATATTATTTAAATGTTTTTGAAATAAGTTAAGTTATATTTTAAAATATAAAATATACATTAAATAAAATTATTTTAAGAGCAAAAATAATCCCAAACACCAAATATATATATATATATTTAGATTACATATTGTTATAATGCTCATTTTATTTAAAATATTTACCATGTGCTAAAATACTTATCTTACTTCTTCTCTAACTTTTTGCTCCATGTCATTATTTTTTTTACATTATATTGTTAAAATGCTCATTTTTTAAAATTATTTATGATATGCCAAAATGATGCCCTTTTTTTTCTGAAATTTTTTGCTCTAGGTCATTAATTTTTTGCACTATATTGTTATAATGTGCATTATTCTTTTAAATTATTTACGATATGTTGAAATTCTACCACTTTTTTCCCAAAGTTTTTTGCTCCATATCTTTATGATGCCTGCAAATTTATTAATTTTTTTTATTATTTCTACTCTATTGAAATGATGTTCGTAATTTATTTGAACTATAAACGACATGTCGAAATACTAGTCAAAAATATTATCAATTATTTCTGCTGTGTCGAATTGGTGTTTGTGTCGATAGGATATTGTCTTGCACTTCATTGTTAGCAAGGTAAAAATAATTTAATTATATATTAAGTTTGTTTAAATCAAGATGCAGTTTAATTATATTTATTTTTATTGTGCAGTACTTATGACGAGAACAAAATAAAATAATCCTTAGGTTAGAGATATATGTACATGAAATGGTGTTTTTTTTTAAGTCATAAAAAACTTTGTCAAAATGACCTAAAGTGTCTAAGAAGAGCTTGGGACGTAAGCGGTCTTGCACCCCCATCCNCCTTATCTTACTTCTTCTCTAACTTTTTGCTCCATGTCATTTTTTTTTACATTATATTGTTAAAATGCGCATTTTTTAAAATTATTTACGATATGCGAAAATGAGGCCCATTTTTTTTCTGAAACTTTTTGCTCTACATCATTAATTTTTTGCACTATATTGTTATAATGCGCATTATTCTTTNCTGAAACTTTTTGCTCTACATCATTAATTTTTTGCACTATATTGTTATAATGCGCATTATTCTTTTAAATTATTTACGATGTGTTGAAATTCTACCACTTTTTTCCCTAAGTCTTTTGCTCCATATCTTTATGATGCCCGCAAATTTCTTAATTTTTTAAATTATTTCTACTCTATTGAAATGATGTTCGTAATTTATTTGAATTATAAACGACATGTCGAAATACTAACCGAAAATATTATCAATTATTTCTGTTGTGTCGAATTGGTGTTTGTGTCGATAGGATATTGTCTTGCGCTTCATTGTTAGCAAGGTAAAAGTAATTAAATTATATATTAAATTTGTCTAAATCTAGATGTAGTTTAATTATATTTATTTTTATTGTGCAGTACTTATTACGAGAACAAAATAANAGATATTGTCTTGCGCTTCATTGTTAGCAAGATAAAAGTAATTAAATTATATATTAAGTTTGTCTAAATCTAGATGTAGTTTAATTATATTTATTTTTATTGTGCAGTACTTATTACGAGAACAAAATAAAATAATCCTTAGGTTAGAGATATATGTACATGAAATGGAATATTTTTGAAGCCATAAAAAACTTTGTCAAAATAACCTAAAGTGTCTAAGAAGAGCTTAGGACATAAGCAGTCTTGCAAACCCCCTCCTTCGGATACAGAGACCACCATTTTATGGTCAAAAAGACCTAAACTATTAATGAATTTCATGTGAAATTATTTTTATAACTAACTAAATNCAGGACATAAGCAGTCTTGCAAACCCCCTCCTTCGGATACAGAGACCATTTTATGGTCAAAAAGACCTAAACTATTAATGAATTTCATGTGAAATTATTTTTATAACTAACTAAATATAATTTTTATTTGATCACATACTTGAAGCTACGAGTTATGCACTAGTGGCAGGAGAATGGTGAGTTGCATACCCACAACTTTTCAATGCAATCTAAATTGCAGTAATCAAATGTATCGGGCACATAACTACATCAAATTATATCACTATTTTATAACTGCACTGGTCGAGGAATGGTGCCCCATGACCAATACGTTCCATTTACTTGTCGGCTACATAAATTAACTTTTATATTTCTACGTTGGTATGTTAATTTTCTTTTTCTTATTTCTATAATGTACATGTCTATCTGTAAGTTAACCGTAACTTTTGACATTCAAACACTCCTCGGTAATAGGACAGATAGAAATGTCTTAGTGGAGCCTACTGTTGTTGGCTCAAATTGAGCTGGCCGAGTTGGTCGGCATTTTGTAATGACTTGTTTAGTGATCATCCCAAGGATGACGTTATCTATCACCATCACATTGACCATAACAATACATCAAAATTATATATAGGAAAGTCTCATTCATAGGCTATAGTGTCATTGTGTTAGCACCCCTGCAATTCTGTTGTGAAAAAACGAAGACAATAAAGTGAAAAATCAGATCGAGAAAAATCGCAAAACAAAAACACAGACACACAGATTTATGTGGTTCGACAAATTGCCTACGACCACGGAACTGCAGAAGATTTTATTAACTCGAGGAATAACATCTGTCGATCACCTCGACGTTTATAGGAGAACACTCTTCTCTCTCTCTCCCTTTCTCTTTCTCTCTCCTCCTCTTCTCTCTCTCTAAATCGAGAGTCACACCAAGAAGATGCCAACAAGAGAAGAAGAAAAAAGGAATAAAAAATTTCAAGCTTCTCTCCTCCTCTCTCTCTACTCTCTTTTTCTCTTTAAACCAAGAGCCACACCAAAAAGGAGAAGAAATCAACTTTTCTTTCCTGCCTAAAACCGAAGGGAAAAAAGAAAATATGCAGCTTTTCCTTTTTTTTCCCTTGCACACATAAGCTGAAGGAGGTGGTTAATTCCTTAATTTTGTGATTCCAAATTAAGCATGGAATCATGCTTGAATGACCCATTAAGGCAATGCCATAATTCACGAAATCTGAAGAGGAACAAGGCAAAACCAACAGCGTAATTGATAGAAGGAAGGGAATTTAAAATAATGTCATTATTTTAAATGGTTTTCTAAGATGACCGGGCTCCACATAACCTAACAATTCTCTCACTTGGAGACTGGGACACTGGGTGCATCATCCACTAGTTGTATCAATCTTTTCCTCAAACGTGATATCTTCCACCTCTGCAACTCAAAGCCCCGGTCTTCATGTCAGAAGACCAACTGAAACTGCACATAATTTCAGTTTCTCAAGAGTAACACCCTTAGTTGACATATCACCATCAACGTAGTCTTGTACCTCAAAGCTCTTTCCTGTGTTGCTCATGAATCTGCTTACAACTCTCACTGCATGGGTAATATCCAGCCTCAGCTAAAAGTCTTTTTCAACAAGTCCAGTCATGTATCTCTTACTGCCATCAAGCGCAGTATTTACCTGGTAAACCCACTTGTTATGCAATTCCTTCTTTCCTGATGGAAGTTCTATCAACTCTCACTTGCTTGAGTTTTCATCTTGCAAAATTTCATTATAGCTCTGTAGTTCTCCACCATCTGTCCGTACAATATCCGATTTTCCCGCCTTTGACGCTCTGCCACCTTTCAAGAAACTGANGTGGAAGTTCTATCAACTCTCACTTGTTTGAGTTTTCATCTTGCAAAATTTCCTTATAGCTCTGTGGTTCTCCACCATCTGTCCGTACAATATCCGATTTTCCCGCCTTTGACGCTCTGCCACCTTTCAAGAAACTGACTTTCTTTTGTTTACTCATAATGCTCTTCTGGCTCGTGTGTCCACGTCTGAGTAAATCTGTAGTCAGTGTGTCAGTATTCTTACCCCGAGCTAGTACTAATGCTCCTTTAGTCACCTTCCAGGTACTATCTGAAAATACTACTGAATGACCACCCTCATTAAGATGCCCAACAGAAATGAGGTTTTTCTTTAATTCAGGAACGTGTCTGACTTTTTGCAAAGTCCATTTGCTCTTGTTGGGGAGTGTAATATCTACGTCTCCCATCCCCACCACGTCTAGAGCTTTTCCATCAGCTAGAAGTACTTTCCCAAAGTCGTCTGCAACATAATTTCGNTTTCTTACCCCAAGCTAGTACTAATGCTCATTTAGTCACCTTCCAGGTACTATCTGAAAATACTACTGAATGACCACCCTCATTGAGATGCCCAACAGAAATGAGGTTTTTCTTTAATTCAGGAACGTGCCTGACTTTTTGCAAAGTCCATTTGCTCTTGCTGGGGAGTGTAATATCTACGTCTCACATCCCCACCACGTCTAGAGCTTTTCCATCAGCTAGAAGTACTTTCCCAAAGTCGTCTGCAACATAATTGCTCATCAACTCCCAGTGGGAGGATGTATGAAAGGAAGTCTCAGAATCCAGAATTCAGTTATCAACAGAACTGTGAACTGCCAACAATAGCACATCATATATCTCTTCAGTTACANTCGCATCAACTCCCAGTAGGACGATGTATGAAAGGAAGTCTCTGAATCCAGAATTCAGTTATCAACAGAACTGTGAACTGCCAACAATAGCACATCATATATCTCTTCAGTTACAATATTAGCGTCATCATTCTCCTTCTTGAGATTCCTACAGTTTTTTTTTTTATGTGGCCAATCTTGCCACAATTCCAGCAGGTTGCCTGCTGACCAGACTTTGATTTTGATCTTCCACTGTTTGAGTTCTTGTCCTGCGATCTCCTTCTAGAATCAACAATCAGTGTCGAACTCGAACCCGAGGTCTCGCCAAAATCTTTCCTGCGCACCTCCTCAACCAAAATCAAATCATGAATATCATCATACTTAAGTTTAGATTTACCTGCAGAACTGCTAACTGACATCCTCATAGCTCCCCAGCTATTTGACAATGAAGCCAACAATATCAACGCACGTATCTCATCATCAAAATCAATTTCAACAGACGACAATGAATTTGTGATATTATTGAACTCATTCAGGCGTTGAGCAACAGACACACATTCTGTCATCTTCAGGTTGAATAATTTTTTCATCAGGTGCACCATGTCATTCGCTGATGGTTTTTCACACATGTCTGATAAAGCCACCATGAGATCTACAGTAGTCCTCTCCTTAACGACGTTATGGGCAACGGATCTTGACAGGGTTAATTGAACAATCCCCAGAACTTGTCGATCCAATAGATTCCATTCCACCTCGTCCATCTTTTCCGGCTTCTTTCCCAGCAACGACAGGTGAAGTTTNATCATCTTCAGGTTGAATAAATTTTTCATCAGGTGCACCTTGTTACTCGCTGATGGTTTTTCACACATGTCTGATAAAACCACCATGAGATCTACAGTAGTCCTCTCCTTAACGACGTTATGGGCAACGGATACTGACAGGGTTAATTGAACAATCCCCAGAACTTATCGATCCAATAGATTCCATTCCACCTCGTCCATCTTTTCCGGCTTCTTTCCCAGCAACGACAGGTGAAGTTTCTTCCCATAAAAGTAGTCATCTATCTGCATCCTCCAGTAACTAAAATCTATGTCATTGAACTTCTCGATCCCCGATGTCATCACTTCATATCCACCCATCATTTTCTTTCAACCTCGAACTTGTCTCTGATACCAGTTGTTGTGAAAAAACGACGACAANATGAAGTTTCTTCCCATAAAAGTAGTCATCTATATGTATCCTCCAGTAACTAAAATCTATGTCATTGAACTTCTCGATCCCCGATGTCATCTCTTTATATCCACCCATCATTTTCTTTCAACCTCGAACTTGTCTCTGATACCAGTTGTTGTGAAAAAACGACGACAATAAAGCAAAAAATTGGATCGAAAAAAATCGCAAAACAGAAACACAGCGGAACACAGAGATTTACGTGGTTCGACAAATTACCTACCACCACGAAGCTGCAGAGGATTTTATTAACTTGAGGAATAACACACGTCGATCACCTCAACGTTTATAGGAAAACACTTCTCTCTNCAATTGGATCGAGAAAAATCGCAAAACAGAAACACATCGGAACACAGAGATTTACGTGGTTCGACAAATTACCTACGACCACGGAGCTACAGAGGATTTTATTAACTTGAGGAATAACACACGTCGATCACCTCAACGTTTATAGGAAAACAATTCTCTCTCTCTTTCTCTCTTTCTCTCTCCTCCTCTTCTCTCTCTTTAAATCGAGAGTCACACCAAGAAGATGCCAACAGGCGAAGAAAAAAAAAGGAATAAAAAACTTCAAGCTCCTCCTCTCTCTTACTCTCTCTCTCTCTTTAAACCAAGAGCCGCACCAAAGAGAAGAAGAAATCCACAAAAGAAATCAACTTTTCTTTCCTGCCTAAAACCGAAGGGAAGAAAGAAAATATGCAGCNCTTACTCTCTCTCTCTCTCTTTAAACCAAGAGCCGCACCAAAGAGAAGAAATCCACAAAAGAAATCAACTTTTCTTTCCTGCCTAAAACCGAAGGGAAGAAAGAAAATATGCAGCNATTTCGCCAAAATCTTTCCTGCGCACCTCCTCAGCCAAAATCAAATCATGATAATCATCATACTTAAGTTTAGATTTACCTGCAGAACTGCTAACTGACATCCTCATAGCTCCCCAGCTATTTGATAATGAAGCCAACAATATCAACGCACGTATCTCATCATCAAAATCAATTTCAACAGACGACAATGAATTTGTGATATTATTGAACTCATTCAGGCGTTGAGCAACAGACACACATTCTGTCATCTTCAGGTTGAATAATTTTTTCATCAGGTGCACCATGTCATTCGCTGATGGTTTTTCACACATGTCTGATAAAGCCACCATGAGATCTACAGTAGTCCTCTCCTTAACGACGTTATGGGCAACGGATCTTGACAGGGTTAATTGAACAATCCCCAGAACTTGTCGATCCAATAGATTCCATTCCACCTCGTCCATCTTTTCCGGCTTCTTTCCCAGCAACGACAGGTGAAGTTTCTTCCCATAAAAGTAGTCATCTATCTGCATCCTCCAGTAACTAAAATCTATGTCATTGAACTTCTCGATCCCCGATGTCATCACTTCATATCCACCCATCATTTTCTTTCAACCTCGAACTTGTCTCTGATACCAGTTGTTGTGAAAAAACGACGACAATAAAGCAAAAAATTGGATCGAAAAAAATCGCAAAACAGAAACACAGCGGAACACAGAGATTTACGTGGTTCGACAAATTACCTACCACCACGAAGCTGCAGAGGATTTTATTAACTTGAGGAATAACACACGTCGATCACCTCAACGTTTATAGGAAAACACTTCTCTCTCTCTCTTTCTCTCTTTCTCTCTCCTCCTCTTCTCTCTCTTTAAATCGAGAGTCACACCAAGAAGATGCCAACAGGCGAAGAAAAAAAAAGGAATAAAAAACTTCAAGCTCCTCCTCTCTCTTACTCTCTCTCTCTCTTTAAACCAAGAGCCGCACCAAAGAGAAGAAGAAATCCACAAAAGAAATCAACTTTTCTTTCCTGCCTAAAACCGAAGGGAAGAAAGAAAATATGCAGCTTTCCCTTTTTCTTTACCCTTGCACACATCAGCTGAAGGAGGTGGTTAATTCCTTAATTTCGTGATTCCAAATTAAGCATGGAATCATGCCTTAATGTCCCATTAAGGCAATGCCATAATTCACGAAATCTGGAGAGGAATAAGGCAGGACCAATAGCGTAATTAATAGAAGGAAGGGAATTTAAAATAATGTCATTATTTTAAATGGTTTCCTAGGATGCAAAAATTTGCTCAATTTGTATGTAGTTGACCGGACTCCACATAACCTAACACAATTCTACAGGGAGCCTTACATAAATTTACGACCACGTGATTTTTTTATGCATGTTGGGCCTAAATTTTGTTCACGATAGGATGCTTTCTAGTTCCAGATTTATTTGGATCACATCTTCACATAGAATATTTATCATTATCGGACGATTTATATGAATTTCGACAATATCATTTGGGTTGCACGGTTCTAAGACATCTATATAGGAATCTAATCAGCAAGTCTTCACATCCCCAATTAGTGGATGTTTGTATTTACTTCAAACGTGAGCCTGGGAACACTTGCATGTTGGTAGATCCACTCTTTGAGTTTCGATTTCAAATGAACTAACCGGTAAATCCCTCAGATTCAGATACAAAATTATTCTTTACATTTACACCTATACACATTAATTTTTTTATTACATTCAACGCATTTGTTTAAATAACATGTGGGTGGAATGAAAAGTGGATACAAGAAACTTCGGTTCTAAATATTACGATGTATATTGATGGACTCAAAAAGAGCCAGCTATAATACTCATTTTTTATTTAATCTCATATTCTTGTCTTAGATATATAATAACTAAATTTAATTTTTTAATTTCATTTGCAAGTTATTTGGATACCATATCGAGCTGTAAATATAATGATATTGCATGACAAATGTTTTGAAAAAATAGATATTTGGACTACCTGCGTTCCACTCATAATCCGGAAGCCTGTCGACTATCACCTTCCAAATCACGTTATGAGACAGTTTTCGAGCATCTAATCTACAACCATTGAACCCATTGAATGCTTTTTAGAGATTCAATGGACAAGATAACATAGGAACTAACTAGGAGCAATTTCACAGTAAATATATCGATATATGAAATAACCATCGGGCATTTATTATATCATTAAACCCACCACAAGGAGAAGAAGAGAAAAAATTAGATTATTTTTTGCAGTGGTATTGCTATTTGGCATCGCTCTACTCATTGAAGCCTCCAACTAAGTCTCTTGATATCTAAAAGTGATAAGTATCTTCACTTTTATAGCAATTGCTATTTTTTTATTATATAACATAATAATAATCTAAGATCAACAAGTATACCGATGGATTACTTCATTCGAAGCAGCAATATTGCAGAAAGGTTTGGAGGGGATCGTGTAAGTGCTAGTTTTATGAAACAATGTTATGATGAAATTTTAGAGCTATCGTGCAAAGTAGAATAATCAATACTAATTGATTATACAAAATTTGATTGGTCAATCCGAAATGATTTTGAAGCAGGGTCGTCTCATAACATAGTTGTCAGACCGCAAAGCTCCCCTAAGATCAACCTCTAATGCTCCACGTTAGTCCTCTTCCACCGTTGCGAGAAGATCAACAACAAATGCTCCAAGATCTTCAGTTAGCAGAATACAAAGATATTTGTTTTAAAAAACAAAAAAACAACAATATCTAGAGGCATTTGTTTATCCTGCCCAATTAGTATTTTGGGACCCTCCAGTTATGCGGGACCCTCCAGCTATGCTAAACCCTCCGGATATGCAGTATCAGTATTTAAGGTTCTATTATTTGACTTGCAGTGGACACTTACTACTGATAGAGCCTTGGATTTAAATTTTCATAACATTCTCATGTCTGCACCAATTTCTAATGTAGGCATAGATTTCGGTACACCACAATTTTATTTTCCACCAAATCTCAATGAAGAAATTTATTGGATACCATGAAATGCTATGAATGATATGATTGAAAGCGATAATTTTGAAAAAGAATTTCAAGAACATCAGTTGTCGCAGCGACCAGTATGACCACCGTTCGATATATATTGGGCTCAATAGTTATCTCACTTCGACATAGAAGATAGTATTTTTTGTAAAAAAAATTGTTAAAAAAATATTTAAACATAAAATAAGTTTTATGAATTTTATATTTTATTGGTTAATTTAATTTGTTCAATTATATTTTTTGATTAATTGATTTTTAAAATTTTCATTAGTAAATAACAATAATATTTATAATAATATTAACAATAATATTTATAATAGTATTAATATAATATAATGAAATTAAAAAAATAAGCAAATAAATGCCCCCTAGGGGGCACATATCCAAATTGTAATCTGCTCCTAAATTTTTTTATTTTTTGCACTCTTCTTGCTAATTCGAGAAATTTAGTAGCTCCTATTCATAATTTGGCCAAGTTTATCCAACATAAAAATAATGCATTCGAATGCATTTATGCAAACAAATACAAACCACAAAAAAAATAATATGAAATGAAAACTCTAAAAAATGCATCCAAATGCAAACCAAAAAAGAAAAAAAAAAAAACTTTATCTAGCAAGCAAGGTTTTGTTGGTATAGATGTAAGTATAACCCGCACAGCTGACAGCTCCCTTAAAATCTACCCAAACTCAAGTTTAGAAATGAAGATCCGATTAAGGCCAGCAGTACAAAGAAGTCAAGACGGGAGTGTGGACCTCCATGTGACTACAATTACTTATGACCAGAATAGGTTGGATTCTTTTTCCTTCTGAGACCACAGGCACTTTCCTTCCTCAGCTTTTTAGCACTAGTGGTTGATGATTTTGTTTGGTTGGGTCGTGCTTCTTCTACTTTCTCAAGAGCAATTATATAAAAGTTGTTTTTTTTAAAACAGCGTGGATTAAATCATTCTACCTTTTTCATTCAAATTATAAATGAATGCTATGTTGGCAGTTGGTCGATCATTCCATAAAACAAGCAAAGTATTAAATCTAATAATCACTTCTTGGCAAAATAAATATATATTTGTAAGATTTGTATTGTACTAATTACGCACTAATTATAAATATAAATCTAATATTTTTTTAAGTTATAGTTATATAATTGCTGTCAGAATACCATTGACTTTTTTTAAAAAAAATTTATAAATCATTAAAAGTTCAAATGCACTGTCCCCTTAATTGGATTCGATCGATCAAATCAGCCCCAAGCACCGATTTTTGTGCGGCCAAATAAAAAACCCGACCATCGCGCGCCACTTGGGAACATTGCCCCACAAAACGCGGCTTTCCGCCGAAAGCTCCAATTGTTTTTTTTTTTTTTTCCTGGGCGTTGGTGGGGGAGCGATTCCAAATTATAAATTTTATAGTTACAAAAACAAATCTTTTCATCAAAATAAACTCCACAACTAAATATTTTAAAATTTAAAGATAAAAACAATTAGCGAAAAAAAAGGCAAACCTCTGAAATACAAAAAAAAAAATCTAATTTTCAAATAAAAAATAAATATATAATTGTTGGAATTTGATTAGACAAGGCGCCAAACCGAGCTTTAATGCCAGTTGGGAGAATGATTAATATAATTAAGGAAGTTCAAATGATAAAAATTAAGAAACAAAACCTGATAAACATCTATAAAAAAATGTTGGAAAAGGAAAAAAAACATGAGAAACTAAACTAAAATTAAAAAAATGAATTTGCACAATAAGAAATAATTAAACCATTAAACTAAGCAAGCCCAACACATAACAAAGGTCAGCAGTTCGTCAATAGACGCTGACCAAAGTCAAGTTCTGTCAGCTAAAATTGACATTTTATAAATGGATCAATATATTACAGAGAAATAACCAAATCCCTGTGTAAAGAGATAAATAAATCATTTGAAAAAAAATTGTTAAAACGAACAAGCTTTAGTCTAAAATCAAGAATAGCATTAAGTTTGAGAAAAAGCTCACTGTAGCATACTAATAATCGCCGACGATTGATGGTGATAGACGGATGGAGCCCTTTTAAATCAGTGATGAAACGCTTCATTTTTTATTTATGAATTTATTGTCTGTAAATACTTCTTTCAGTCATAAAAACTATGAAAGTTTACACATCAAATGTAGAAGTTTTTTTCAATTTAATCAAAATAATAAAGACGTGATCGAGTGGATGGCTGTCTTTCATATTCGCTCATAAAACCGATTGTACATGAATAATAGATAAACTAGTGCGAAAAATTAGGACCAGTGCAGGCGCTAAAGAATCAGGCGTCACAATCGACTAATCCGTTCTCCCATCGATTCCAAATCAAGGTAACAGGTATTATCTACCTCTCCACTAATCATCTTCCAGTTTTCTAAAGGAATTTTCAGTTAAACATAAAGAGAAATCGCAAAAAAAAAAGCATAAAGACTTATCGGCCAGATTCCCAATCTAAGCACCAAACCAGCAGTAAAATGTAGGAGCAAAATTTCCAAAAATCCGCAGTAAAACTACTTAAAAACGGATTTGAAAAAATCAATCTGCTTAAAAAATGAAGAATGAAGAAAACAATACACACCGTCTTCGATCGCTGAAAAGGCACATTGAAATGATGCGAGCAGCATCACAATGCAAAGGGAAACATAGATTCGCCCGTTCTCCGTCCGCAGATCCATCAAACTCTTCGATTTCCTCCTTTCTTTCTCGTCCCGCTGTGCTGGTTCCGCTTAGCTCTTGTGCTTCCCTGCTCACGGTTCACTCTCTAGTGGGAGTCCTGCTGTTCCCGCGAGGCCTCACTCGCCCTAGCTTACCCCCTTTTATCATGGGCGGATTTCACCTCCATTGGCTTTTTGCGGGGTACGAAAAAAAGGATATAATTTAATATACTGAAATGAGTGTTTATAAACTAATTCTGGAAAAGCATTGGTGTTAAATAAGGATGTCATAAAAACTTAACACTTGAAGAACTCATGTGAATTTTTTTTTCTTTTCTTTTTTTTTTTTAAGTCAGTTCAACATAAATATTTTCTTAGAGCATGAAAGCTGAATAATCTCATGTTCGAGTNGCACTACTCGGTAATAGGACAGATAGAAATGTCCGAGTGGAGCCTACTGTTATTGGCTCAAATTGAGCTGGCCGAGTTGGTCGGCATTTTGTAATGACTTGTTTAGTGATCATCCCAAGGATGACGTTATCTATCACCATCACATTGACCATAACAATACATCAAAATTATATATAGGAAAGTCTCATTCACAGGCTATAGTGTCATTGTGTTAGCACCCCTGCAATTCTGTTGTGAAAAAACGACGACCATAAAGTGAAAAATCAGATCGAGAAAAATCGCAAAACAAAAACACATACACACAGATTTATGTGGTTCGACAAAATGCCTACGACCACGGAACTGCAGAAGATTTTATTAACTCGAGGAATAACATCTGTCGATCACCTCGACGTTTATAGGAGAACACTCTTCTCTCTCTCTCCCTTTCTCTTTCTCTCTCCTCCTCTTCTCTCTCTCTAAATCGAGAGTCACACCAAGAAGATGCCAACAAGCGAAGAAAAAAGGAATAAAAAATTTCAAGCTTCTCTCCTCCTCTCTCTCTACTCTCTTTTTCTCTTTAAACCAAGAGCCACACCAAAAAGGAGAAGAAATCAACAAAAGAAATCAACTTTTCTTTCCTGCCTAAAACCGAAGGGAAAAAAGAAAATATGCAGCTTTCCCTTTTTTTTTCCCTTGCACACATAAGCTGAAGGAGGTGATTAATTCCTTAATTTCGTGATTCCAAATTAAGCATAGAATCATGCCTGAATGACCCATTAAGGCAATGCCATAATTCACGAAATCTGAAGAGGAACAAGGCAAGACCAACAGCGTAATTGATAGAAGGAAGGGAATTTAAAATAATGTCATTATTTTAAATGATTTTCTAAGATGACCGGGATCCACATAACCTAACAATTCTCTCACTTGGAGACTGGGACACTGGGTGCATCATCCACTAGCTGTATCAATCTTTTCCTCAAACGTGATATCTTCCACCTCTGCAACTCAAAGCCCCGGTCTTCATGTCAGAAGACCAACTGAAATTGCACATAATTTCAGTTTCTCAAGAGTAACACTCTTAGTTGACATATCACCATCAACGTAGTCTTGTACCTCCAAGCTATTTCCTGTGTTGCTCATGAATCTGCTTACAACTCTCACTGCATGGGTAATATCCAGCCTCAGCTAAAAGTCTTTTTCAACAAGTCCAGTCATGTATCTCTTACTGCCATCAAGCGCAGTATTTACCTGGTAAACCCACTTGTTATGCAATTCCTTCTTTCCTGGTGGAAGTTCTATCAACTCTCACTTGTTTGAGTTTTCATCTTGCAAAATTTCCTTATAGCTCTGTGGTTCTCCACCATCTGTCCGTACAATATCCGATTTTCCCGCCTTTGACGCTCTGCCACCTTTCAAGAAACTGACTTTCTTTTGTTTACTCATAATGCTCTTCTGGCTCGTGTGTCCACGTCTGAGTAAATCTGTAGTCAGTGTGTCAGTATTCTTACCCCGAGCTAGTACTAATGCTCCTTTAGTCACCTTCCAGGTACTATCTGAAAATACTACTGAATGACCACCCTCATTAAGATGCCCAACAGAAATGAGGTTTTTCTTTAATTCAGGAACGTGTCTGACTTTTTGCAAAGTCCATTTGCTCTTGTTGGGGAGTGTAATATCTACGTCTCCCATCCCCACCACGTCTAGAGCTTTTCCATCAGCTAGAAGTACTTTCCCAAAGTCGTCTGCAACATAATTTCGCATCAACTCCCAGTAGGACGATGTATGAAAGGAAGTCTCTGAATCCAGAATTCAGTTATCAACAGAACTGTGAACTGCCAACAATAGCACATCATATATCTCTTCAGTTACAATATTAGCGTCATCATTCTCCTTCTTGAGATTCCTGCAGTTTTTTTTTATGTGGCCAATCTTGCCGCAATTCCAGCAGGTTGCCTGCTGACCAGACTTTGATTTTGATCTTCCACTGTTTGAGTTCTTGTCCTGCGATCTCCTTCTAGAATCAACAATCAGTGTCGAACTCGAACCCGAGGTCTCGCCAAAATCTTTCCTGCGCACCTCCTCAACCAAAATCAAATCATGAATATCATCATACTTAAGTTTAGATTTACCTGCAGAACTGCTAACTGACATCCTCATAGCTCCCCAGCTATTTGACAATGAAGCCAACAATATCAACGCACGTATCTCATCATCAAAATCAATTTCAACAGACGACAATGAATTTGTGATATTATTGAACTCATTCAGGCGTTGAGCAACAGACACACATTCTGTCATCTTCAGGTTGAATAATTTTTTCATCAGGTGCACCATGTCATTCGCTGATGGTTTTTCACACATGTCTGATAAAGCCACCATGAGATCTACAGTAGTCCTCTCCTTAACGACGTTATGGGCAACGGATCTTGACAGGGTTAATTGAACAATCCCCAGAACTTGTCGATCCAATAGATTCCATTCCACCTCGTCCATCTTTTCCGGCTTCTTTCCCAGCAACGACAGGTGAAGTTTCTTCCCATAAAAGTAGTCATCTATCTGCATCCTCCAGTAACTAAAATCTATGTCATTGAACTTCTCGATCCCCGATGTCATCACTTCATATCCACCCATCATTTTCTTTCAACCTCGAACTTGTCTCTGATACCAGTTGTTGTGAAAAAACGACGACAATAAAGCAAAAAATTGGATCGAAAAAAATCGCAAAACAGAAACACAGCGGAACACAGAGATTTACGTGGTTCGACAAATTACCTACCACCACGAAGCTGCAGAGGATTTTATTAACTTGAGGAATAACACACGTCGATCACCTCAACGTTTATAGGAAAACACTTCTCTCTCTCTCTTTCTCTCTTTCTCTCTCCTCCTCTTCTCTCTCTTTAAATCGAGAGTCACACCAAGAAGATGCCAACAGGCGAAGAAAAAAAAAGGAATAAAAAACTTCAAGCTCCTCCTCTCTCTTACTCTCTCTCTCTCTTTAAACCAAGAGCCGCACCAAAGAGAAGAAGAAATCCACAAAAGAAATCAACTTTTCTTTCCTGCCTAAAACCGAAGGGAAGAAAGAAAATATGCAGCTTTCCCTTTTTCTTTACCCTTGCACACATCAGCTGAAGGAGGTGGTTAATTCCTTAATTTCGTGATTCCAAATTAAGCATGGAATCATGCCTTAATGTCCCATTAAGGCAATGCCATAATTCACGAAATCTGGAGAGGAATAAGGCAGGACCAATAGCGTAATTAATAGAAGGAAGGGAATTTAAAATAATGTCATTATTTTAAATGGTTTCCTAGGATGCAAAAATTTGCTCAATTTGTATGTAGTTGACCGGACTCCACATAACCTAACACAATTCTACAGGGAGCCTTACATAAATTTACGACCACGTGATTTTTTTATGCATGTTGGGCCTAAATTTTGTTCACGATAGGATGCTTTCTAGTTCCAGATTTATTTGGATCACATCTTCACATAGAATATTTATCATTATCGGACGATTTATATGAATTTCGACAATATCATTTGGGTTGCACGGTTCTAAGACATCTATATAGGAATCTAATCAGCAAGTCTTCACATCCCCAATTAGTGGATGTTTGTATTTACTTCAAACGTGAGCCTGGGAACACTTGCATGTTGGTAGATCCACTCTTTGAGTTTCGATTTCAAATGAACTAACCGGTAAATCCCTCAGATTCAGATACAAAATTATTCTTTACATTTACACCTATACACATTAATTTTTTTATTACATTCAACGCATTTGTTTAAATAACATGTGGGTGGAATGAAAAGTGGATACAAGAAACTTCAGTTCTAAATATTACGATGTATATTGATGGACTCAAAAAGAGCCAGCTATAATACTCATTTTTTATTTAATCTCATATTCTTGTCTTAGATATATAATAACTAAATTTAATTTTTTAATTTCATTTGCAAGTTATTTGGATACCATATTGAGCTGTAAATATAATGATATTGCATGACAAATGTTTTGAAAAAATAGATATTTGGACTACCTGCGTTCCACTCATAATCTGGAAGCCTGTCGACTATCACCTTCCAAATCACGTTATGAGACAGTTTTCGAGCATCTAATCTACAACCATTGAACCCATTGAATGCTTTTTAGAGATTCAATGGACAAGATAACATAGGAACTAACTAGGAGCAATTTCACAGTAAATATATCGATATATGAAATAACCATCGAGCATTTATTATATCATTAAACCCACCACAAGGAGAAGAGAGAAAAAATTAGATTATTTTTTGCAGTGGTATTGCTATTTGGCATCGCTCTACTCATTGAAGCCTCCAACNAAGGAGCAATTTCACAGTAAATATATCGATATATGAAATAACCATCGGGCATTTATTATATCATTAAACCCACCACAAGGAGAAGAAGAGAAAAAATTAGATTATTTTTTGCAGTGGTATTGCTATTTGGCATCGCTCTACTCATTGAAGCCTCCAACTAAGTCTCTTGATATCTAAAAGTGATAAGTATCTTCACTTTTATAGCAATTGCTATTTTTTTATTATATAACATAATAATAATCTAAGATCAACAAGTATACCGATGGATTACTTCATTCGAAGCAGCAATATTGCAGAAAGGTTTGGAGGGGATCGTGTAAGTGCTAGTTTTATGAAACAATGTTATGATGAAATTTTAGAGCTATCGTGCAAAGTAGAATAATCAATACACATTGATTATACAAAATTTGATTGGCCAGTCCGAAATGATTTTGAAGCAGGGTCGTCTCATAACATAGTTGTCAGACCGCAAAGCTCCCCTAAGATCAACCTCTAATGCTCCACGTTAGTCCTCTTCCACTGTTGCGAGAAGATCAACAACAAATGCTCCAAGATCTTCAGTTAGCAGAATACAAAGATATTTGTTTTAAAAAACAAAAAAACAACAATATCTAGAGGCATTTGTTTATCCTGCCCAATTAGTATTTTGGGACCCTCCAGTTATGCGGGACCCTCCAGCTATGCTAAACCCTCCGGATATGCAGTATCAGTATTTAAGGTTCTATTATTTGACTTGCAGTGGACACTTACTACTGATAGAGCCTTGGATTTAAATTTTCATAACATTCTCATGTCTGCACCAATTTCTAATGTAGGCATAGATTTCGGTACACCACAATTTTATTTTNCAAAAACAACAATATCTAGAGACATCTGTTTATCCTGCCCAATTAGTATTTTGGGACCCTCCAGTTATGCGGGACCCTCCAGCTATGCAAAACCCTCCGGATATGCAGTATCAGTATTTAAGGTTCTATTATTTGACTTACAGTGGACACTTACTACTGATAGAGCCTTGGATTTAAAATTTCATAACATTCTCATGTCTGCACCAATTTCTAATGTAGGCATAGATTTCGGTACACCACAATTTTATTTTCCACCAAATCTCAATGAAGAAATTTATTGGATACCATGAAATGCTATGAATGATATGATTGAAAGCGATGATATTGAAAAAGAATTTCAAGAACATCAGTTGTCGCAGCGACCAGTATGACCACCGTTCGATATATACTGGGCTCAATAGTTATCTCACTTCGACATAAAAGATAGTATTTTTTGTAAAAAAAATTGTTAAAAAAATATTTAAACATAAAATAAGTTTTATGAATTTTATATTTTATTGGTTAATTTAATTTGTTCAATTATATTTTTTGATTAATTGATTTTTAAAATTTTCATTAGTAAATAACAATAATATTTATAATAATATTAACAATAATATTTATAATAGTATTAATATAATATAATGAAATTAAAAAAATAAGCAAATAAATGCCCCCTAGGGGGCACATATCCAAATTGTAATCTGCTCCTAAATTTTTTTATTTTTTGCACTCTTCTTGCTAATTCGAGAAATTTAGTAGCTCCTATTCATAATTTGGCCAAGTTTATCCAACATAAAAATAATGCATTCGAATGCATTTATGCAAACAAATACAAACCACAAAAAAATAATATGAAATGAAAACTCTAAAAAATGCATCCAAATGCAAACCAAAAAAGAAAAAAAAAAAAACTTTATCTAGCAAGCAAGGTTTTGTTGGTATAGATGTAAGTATAACCCGCACAGCTGACAGCTCCCTTAAAATCTACCCAAACTCAAGTTTAGAAATGAAGATCCGATTAAGGCCAGCAGTACAAAGAAGTCAAGACGGGAGTGTGGACCTCCATGTGACTACAATTACTTATGACCAGAATAGGTTGGATTCTTTTTCCTTCTGAGANTATGAAAACTCTAAAAATAATGCATCTAAATGCAAACCAAGGAAAAAAAAAAAAATCTTTATCTAGCATGCAAGGTTTTGTTGGTATAGATGAAAGTATAACCCGCACAGCTCCCTTCAAATCTACCCAAGCTCAAGTTTAGAAATGAAGATCCGATTAAGGCCAGCAGTACAAAGAAGTCAAGTCGGGAGTGTGGACCTCCATGTGACTACAATTACTTATGACCAGAATAGGTTGGATTCTTTTTCCTTCTGAGACCACAGGCACTTTCCTTCCTCAGCTTTTTAGCACTAGTGGTTGATGATTTTGTTTGGTTGGGTCGTGCTTCTTCTACTTTCTCAAGAGCAATTATATAAAAGTTGTTTTTTTTAAAACAGCGTGGATTAAATCATTCTACCTTTTTCATTCAAATTATAAATGAATGCTATGTTGGCAGTTGGTCGATCATTCCATAAAACAAGCAAAGTATTAAATCTAATAATCACTTCTTGGCAAAATAAATATATATTTGTAAGATTTGTATTGTACTAATTACGCACTAATTATAAATATAAATCTAATATTTTTTTAAGTTATAGTTATATAATTGCTGTCAGAATACCATTGACTTTTTTTAAAAAAAATTTATAAATCATTAAAAGTTCAAATGCACTGTCCCCTTAATTGGATTCGATCGATCAAATCAGCCCCAAGCACCGATTTTTGTGCGGCCAAATAAAAAACCCGACCATCGCGCGCCACTTGGGAACATTGCCCCACAAAACGCGGCTTTCCGCCGAAAGCTCCAATTGTTTTTTTTTTTTTTTCCTGGGCGTTGGTGGGGGAGCGATTCCAAATTATAAATTTTATAGTTACAAAAACAAATCTTTTCATCAAAATAAACTCCACAACTAAATATTTTAAAATTTAAAGATAAAAACAATTAGCGAAAAAAAAGGCAAACCTCTGAAATACAAAAAAAAAAATCTAATTTTCAAATAAAAAATAAATATATAATTGTTGGAATTTGATTAGACAAGGCGCCAAACCGAGCTTTAATGCCAGTTGGGAGAATGATTAATATAATTAAGGAAGTTCAAATGATAAAAATTAAGAAACAAAACCTGATAAACATCTATAAAAAAATGTTGGAAAAGGAAAAAAAACATGAGAAACTAAACTAAAATTAAAAAAATGAATTTGCACAATAAGAAATAATTAAACCATTAAACTAAGCAAGCCCAACACATAACAAAGGTCAGCAGTTCGTCAATAGACGCTGACCAAAGTCAAGTTCTGTCAGCTAAAATTGACATTTTATAAATGGATCAATATATTACAGAGAAATAACCAAATCCCTGTGTAAAGAGATAAATAAATCATTTGAAAAAAAATTGTTAAAACGAACAAGCTTTAGTCTAAAATCAAGAATAGCATTAAGTTTGAGAAAAAGCTCACTGTAGCATACTAATAATCGCCGACGATTGATGGTGATAGACGGATGGAGCCCTTTTAAATCAGTGATGAAACGCTTCATTTTTTATTTATGAATTTATTGTCTGTAAATACTTCTTTCAGTCATAAAAACTATGAAAGTTTACACATCAAATGTAGAAGTTTTTTTCAATTTAATCAAAATAATAAAGACGTGATCGAGTGGATGGCTGTCTTTCATATTCGCTCATAAAACCGATTGTACATGAATAATAGATAAACTAGTGCGAAAAATTAGGACCAGTGCAGGCGCTAAAGAATCAGGCGTCACAATCGACTAATCCGTTCTCCCATCGATTCCAAATCAAGGTAACAGGTATTATCTACCTCTCCACTAATCATCTTCCAGTTTTCTAAAGGAATTTTCAGTTAAACATAAAGAGAAATCGCAAAAAAAAAAGCATAAAGACTTATCGGCCAGATTCCCAATCTAAGCACCAAACCAGCAGTAAAATGTAGGAGCAAAATTTCCAAAAATCCGCAGTAAAACTACTTAAAAACGGATTTGAAAAAATCAATCTGCTTAAAAAATGAAGAATGAAGAAAACAATACACACCGTCTTCGATCGCTGAAAAGGCACATTGAAATGATGCGAGCAGCATCACAATGCAAAGGGAAACATAGATTCGCCCGTTCTCCGTCCGCAGATCCATCAAACTCTTCGATTTCCTCCTTTCTTTCTCGTCCCGCTGTGCTGGTTCCGCTTAGCTCTTGTGCTTCCCTGCTCACGGTTCACTCTCTAGTGGGAGTCCTGCTGTTCCCGCGAGGCCTCACTCGCCCTAGCTTACCCCCTTTTATCATGGGCGGATTTCACCTCCATTGGCTTTTTGCGGGGTACGAAAAAAAGGATATAATTTAATATACTGAAATGAGTGTTTATAAACTAATTCTGGAAAAGCATTGGTGTTAAATAAGGATGTCATAAAAACTTAACACTTGAAGAACTCATGTGAATTTTTTTTTCTTTTCTTTTTTTTTTTAAGTCAGTTCAACATAAATATTTTCTTAGAGCATGAAAGCTGAATAATCTCATGTTCGAGTCCTATTTTAACTCAAAATAAAGAGATTACTTATTTTATTTTTATAATAATATATATATATATATATATATATATATATATATATATATATATATATATATATATATATGTAATAAATGATGGTCTAAGGCTATTATAAACCCCCATTCATCTTCATGTGCCTAACTATTTGAAGACTGCTCGCACTACTGGCAAACTGGTTAGAAGGGGATTCGAACTCGTGACGTGAATGGACTTACAACATTCAAAGATATTGTTCTACCAAAAGGTCACGGCTAGCGGCATATATATTTAAAAAGGAAATTAATATTTGGCAGAGGCCTAAATATTGATTTCTCATGCACATTCTAGCCCCATGATGAGAGTCACGTCATGCGCCTAAAATTCCAAAGCCTTCTGCGGCACGGTGGGATCGAACCTTTACCTAATGGGACTTACAGTGACCCTACCACCAACAGGCCAACATATGCGGCATATATATATATATTTATATATATATATATATATATATATATATATATATNTTTTGCACAGATTTGGTGATGGTTCAAAACTAACACTTTACATCTATTTTTTTCAAATAAATTTAACGAGTCAATTTGAAGTCAAACATGAATAAAAATATTTAAATAGAATCGAACTCGAACACACTGTTCATGAGCCTATTTCAAGCCCGAGCTTCGAACGAGCCAAATAGGAGCCTAGCCTAAAAGCACACTCAAGCTTGGCCCGTTCATAGCCCTAGTGTTAAAGGAAAAGTTGGATAAAAATAAAATAAGTTTTTATATTTACTTGTGCTTTTCTGCTGTAGAAAATAAAATAAAATAAAAGCAACCTCAACTTGCATGCTCCTCCCAGTTTCACTCAAAACCATGAACGAGCATATAGAGAGGGGTAATACGTGCGGGAGACACGAAGGAGTTTCTAAGGTTTTCTCTCCGGTGTTGCTTGTGCGATTGCAGAGCTTCTCTCCAAAAGATGCCAACTTCTCTATCTGAGGGAAGTTTTCTCTCGTATCTCAGGGAACCATCTTTTTTTCTTTACTTTTTTTGTTTCTCTTTTAGGTTTTGTGTGGCTTGGCACCATGGATTCTTCTTTCCCCCATCCTTTTTCTTCTCCATCACGATCCATCCTTGATCAACACCTATTTTAAGTTGGAAGGTGGTTTAATCTTGTCAAATATGATTGATTATCATGTTTTAATCTATCTTATGTTCCTCCTGTTAATGATAAAAATCATTTTTTCTTAAAATTGAAGTTGAGGAAGGATCCAAGAAATGGAATCTTGCTCTTGTTGGAGATGCTCTAGGTAAAGGTCATTTTATGATTACCTTCAACAAGTGAATGGTAAGATAAAGAATCTTGAAGGCTCAATTGAACTTCTTTCTCTCCTTGAAGGGTTTTTCTTATTTAAGTTTAACTACTTGGAAGATTTGGAGATGGTAGTTTATGGTGGCCCTAGGTTTTTTAACGGTAAACCATTTCTCTTTAAATGGTGGTCTCCTAACTTTAGACCTATTAATGAAGACTTTAAAAAGGTTCCTATATGGGCTAAATTTTCTTAATTTACCTCTTTTTTGTTGGTCTGATAATGAAATGTCTAAGATTGCTAGTAAGATTGGAATTCCTTTAGTTTTTTATTCTTTTACTGTTAAATTAACGGGACTTACTTATGTTATAGTCAATATACAAGTTAATATTAATTTTGTTTTACCTGATTTTATTATTATTATTATTGTTAAATCATGTGGGCATCTTCTTTACATGTTATTTATGAGTGGAAACATATTCCATGTAAGAATTGTTCTATATTTGCTCATAGCCCTATGTCGGTTGATTTTTCAAAAAAAAATAATTTAATGTAATAAGTACGTAATTTTGGTTTTAAAAATATTATTTTAATTTTAAAAAATGAGACCGAATAAATCTCATATATTTAATAGTTTAAGGAATCAAGCGTAACACTGCAAACAATATATAGTCCCGAGAGATAGACATACTACTTGACAGTGGACTCGATCATGTAAACTAAAAAAAGTCTTATGACGTTCATTTTGGTCTATGAACCTCTTATGTATGACCGACAAGTTTTCCTACTTAATATTACGATTAGACAGAGTTTATATTACTTGAGCTCTTAAGTTCTCTATAATGGAAAGCCCCTATAGTTAATTACATTCTAAATGACTGGAGTTACTTAAAAGAACTCTCGATGATGATTAGAGGTGCTTGTATTCAAGAGTTAAACGTTTAGAGTTTCAAGGTCAGGCGTGGAAAAGTCAAATGAGAATGGCTCAAGTAGGAACAATTATTTTTAGGAGTCAAATGAGTGAAAGGTAGCAAATTTCATGGATCTGAGACAAGCCTCAGTGACTTCCCAAACTATCTTATTGTTTCGCTTTAATTTTGAAGATGATATTATTTTATGTTTCAATCATGCTAATTTTTCTTATTTAGGGCTTATACATGCATGATACCCATTCATGCAAGTAGCCTGGAATATTAAAGGAGTTACGTGATACACCGAAAATATATGCATTTTTAGACCCATATTTTATACTTATTTTTTGTGATATTGCGCCTTAATGGAAGGTATTTTGATGTTTTCTTATAGGTTGTTGATTTTAGGACTTAAAGCAAAAAGAATGGAATTTGGAGTCAAAATGACGTTTTTGAAGAAGTACTCAGCGCCGACCGCGCAGAACAATAGAACAACTGAAATTTTTACTCAGCGCCGACGGCACCAAAGGCGGTTCAGGCCCCATTTCTAGAAGATTTGATGTATTTGGATGATTTTTGAAGAGTTTTTGGAAGCAACTCTTGAAGAACCGAACTTGGGCTTTATTTAGGGCCGAAATTCATCAGAAAAGTGACTCCTTTTCGCTCCAAAACGTTCCACCACGCTCCATTTTCGTCATTCTTCATAATCCATTTTCATTCCACCACCATATTGGAGTCCATTAGTGATTTTTTATTTTATAGTTTAGAGTTTGTGTGGCGAGAATTAGTGTGAAACTTTCTATAAGAGTGTTGGAGAAGGAGAAAAGTGAGAGATATCTTCTTCCTGCATTTCTAAGGAAAGACTACAATGGATTTGCTTTGAGAAAGAGTTTCAGATAAGTTTTGTTTGTTTATTAGTGTTGTATGAACTTTCTTTTATATATGAAATTTGTGATTTGTTGAGTCTTTCTCATGAAGTCCGAGTAGTTCACTCTATCTTTCTTCCTACTCTGAGATATGGTGAAATGAAGAGATAATACGATGTGTCAATATTAAAATATAAAATAAATTGTGATGATTTTTCAACTCCGAACTTAATTTACATTTCGATCTGACCAATTGAATTGTTAAAATATGTTGTGAAACATATGATCCGCGAGTTCTACAACAGAGTGAGGATCACATTTGATTTTTTGGAGAAGAAATTCGTTCATGGAATTAAGTGCAAATAAATAGGGAAATATTCTTTGTTGGGTGTAGAATTGGAGAATCTTTAGGGTGACAGACTAAAATCTTCAATTTGGTCTTAGTTTTTAAAAACTAAAGCGAGAATTATCCTTCAGGTGAAGGGAAGTGGGAGCTCTGGAGTGGGAGTCGGTATCCTCCTAGCCTAGCCACAGATTTAGGGACTAAACCTAGGATTAGTCAATGATTTTCTATGTGCTGTATCAGGATAGACAATTATAATTTCTCCTATTTGGCACAACACATATTATAAACATTTATCTCATCTCATTTCACCAGAACCTCATTGTAGTGGGAAGGATGTTTCTTCACATAAAAAATCTTCATTACATAAACATAGTTAGTAGATTAGTATTTACCTTTTAAACTTTGCATTTTTGTTTTGCTAATAGTTAAGTACTTTAGTTTTGATAACATCTCAATATTCAAAATTAGTGACAGTGATTTCGTTTGATTTTCTATAAATTTCCTAGTAAAGCTTATCTTTGTCAATTTACACCTGCCCAGTGGGATCAATATTTGGGGCTTAAATATAAAGTCATTTATTACTTGATAACGATACATATACTTGTGTAGAATCCCATTATTAATTGCATATAATTATATATATATTTTACACAACTTACTTTTCATACAATGATCAAGTTTTTGGCGCTGTAGTGGTGTCAACTTCATAAATCCTTACATATAAAAAATTGGGATCAAGTTTTTGACGTCGTTGTGTGGGGAAGGTAATGGTTAAATTTAGATAAATTAAATAATTTTGATAAATTAGGAAAGTTAGAGATAATATATATACTATAAAAATATATAAAAATAAAAAAATAAATAAAATCAAAAATCCAAAAAGAAATTTATTTAAGAGTATTTTTTTTAAAAAAAAGGAATTTTACTTTACTTACTTTATTTGTTTATGCAAAATATTGGATCTGAAGGCTTAGTACCTTACGATTCAGAGTTAGAACGTACTATTAAAAAAATTCAAAAATAATAAAGAGAAATTAAAAATTTAATAGAAATAGCAAATAACTTAGAAAATCCAATAAATGAGAATCGACAAAGACCTTTAAAAGATTATGCAAATCCGACAACAGATAAACTTCACTTGACTATTCAAAATCCTGATGTTGCTGCTAATTCATTTGAGCTTAAACTTGTTATTATCCAAATGGTACAAAATAATCAGTTTGGAGGATCACCTACTGAAGATCTAACTTACATCTTGCTAGTTTTCTTTAGATTTGTGCTACATTTAACATGATGGAGTGTCTAATGATGTTGTTAGGCTTAGAATTTTTCCTTTTTCATTAAGGGATAAATGGAGTGTCTAATGATGTTTTTAGGCTTAGACTTTTTCTTTTTTCATTAAGGGATAAAGTCAAGGCTTGGTTAAATTTATTAGCATCTGGATCTACTAGAACTTGAGGAGAACTATCACAAAAATTCTTGGCTAAATATTTTTCACCCTCGAAAACCGCTAAGCTTAGTAGTTTGAGGGAAATCAATATATGAAGCCTGGGCAAGATTTAAAGATCTTCTTAGAAAATGACCACACCATGCTTTGCCAGATTGATTAATAATTCAAACCTTTTACAATGAATTAGTAGGATCACTAATATCTATTATAGATGCTGCTACGAATGGATCATTAATGTCAAACCTTTTGATGAAGCATATTTTTTAATTGAAGAAATGACTACTAATAATTTTCAATGGCCCTCTAAAAGGGTAAATCCTAAGAGAGTAGCCAGTATTCATGATTCTGATGCAATGTCTATTTTGGCATCTCAAATTGTTACTATTTCTAAAAAGATTGATCAAATATGAGTGAATTATTCTCAAATACCCCGAGTATTAGAAGAAAATTCACTAGGACAGATTATTGATACTCAACCATCTTATGAAACTTTAAACACTATAAATAATCGAAATTACAATCCCTATTCTAACTATTTTAACCCTGGATGGAAAAATCACCCTAATTTTAGTTGGAATAAATATAACAATCCGGTGAATCCATTCAAAAATCTGAACAACTAAGGAAATCCCAATTTTTTACCTTATTATCCTCCAAGATTTAACTCCAATCCTAACCCACAAGTTAAGGAAAAGAAGTTGACGATGGAAGAAGTGATGTTGAATATGGGAAATCAAATACAAAATCAAGGGGCTGCTATTAGAAATATTGAAAATCAATTAGGACATATTGCTAGTGCACTTAGTAACAGACCTTCTGGAATTCTTCCGAGTACTGTGGAAGTTAATCCAAAAGATCAAAATAAAGAACAAATTAAAGCTATTCAATTACGAAGTGGAAAAGAAGTTGAAACAAGGATCCAAAGAGAAACTGAAGTTGATGAAGAGAAGGAAGAAATGAAAAATGATCAACATGAAAATGAACAAACACAGGTTCCTTTAGAAAAACCATTACATCCATTTCCTCAAAGACTGAAGCAGAAAAATAAAGATAAACAATTTACAAAATTTTTGAAAATTCTTAAGAAATTAACGATAAATATTCCTTTTGTTGAAACTAGAATAAATGCGAAGTTATGTGAAATTTATGAAAAATGTACTAAATAAGAAAAGGAAGTTTACAGATCATGAGACCGTTACACTCAGTGAAGAGAGTAGTGCTATTATTCAGAAAAAGCTTCCTGAAAAATTAAAAGATCCTATAAGTTTTACTATACCTTGTGTAATTAGTGAAAAGTTTTATGGAAAAGCTTTATGTGATTTAGGAGCGAATATCAATCTTATGCCCTTATCAATATTTAAACGTTTAGATTTATGAGAAATTTCCCCTATTACTGTAACTCTTCAGTTAGTTGATCGATCTATAATTTATCCAAAAGGAGTTATAGAGGATGTACTAGTAAAAGTGGATAAATTTATTTTCTCTATAGACTTTATAGTATTGGATATGGAGGAAGATAAAGGATTCCTATTATTTTAGGGAGAACCATTTCTTGCAACAGGGAGAGCTGTGATAGATGCACAAAAGGAGAATTAATGATGAGAGTAATGATCAATAAGTAAAATTTAATATAAAAAAAACTATGAAATATCCTGCAATAAAAAAAGATAATGAATGTTTCAGGATGGAAGTGTTGATTATCTTACTAATAAACAGTTTAAGAATGAGAGCGTGATGATAAATTAAAGCAAGGAGAAATTTTTGAGAATGATGATGAAATAAAACGAGAAGATTTGGATTATATTCAGGGCAAATTTGAAACGTTAGACTTGTTAGAAAACGATAGTAAAAATCTTATTCCTTCAAGTGTTAAACCACCTGAACTTGAATTAAAGATATTACCTACCCATTTAAAGTGTGTATTTTTAGGAGAGTCATCTACATTTCTTGTTAGTATATCTTCTGAGTTAACTGAAATTCAAGAAAAAAAGTTGATAGAAATGTTGAACAAGTATAAAAAGGCTTTTGGATGGTCTTCAACAGATATTAAAGGAATTAGTCCCTTAATTTGTATGCACAGAATTTTATTAGATGAACAATATGAACCTAAAGCTGATCCTCAGAGAAATTAAACCCAATAATGAAAGAAGTTGTTAAAAAAGATTTTAAAATGGTTAGATGCTGGAATTATATATCCTATTTCAGACAGTATTAGGTAAGCCCAATTCACTGTGTTCCGAAGAAAGGAGGAGTGACTGTTAAAGAAAATAAGAAAAATGAATTAATACCAATAAGACAAGTTACTGGTTGGCAAATTTGTATTGACTATAGAAAATTAAATATGGCCAACAGAAAAGATCACTTTCCTTTACCCTTTAAAGACCAAATGTTGGAAAGATTGGCTGGGAATGAATATTATTGCTTTTTAGATGGATATACCAGTTAACATAAAATTCTAATTGCTCTAAAAGATCAAGATAAAACAACATTTACAAGCCCATATGAAACATTTGCTTTTCGTAGAATGTCATTTGGACTATGCAATGCACCTGCAATATTTTAAAGATGCATGATGTCAATTTTTAGCAATTTTATAGAATATGGAATGGAAGTGTTTATGGATGATTTTTCTGTATTTGGGACATCATTTGAGTTATGTCTTAATAATTTAGAAAAAGTTCTGGAAGTATGTGAAAAAGTCAACCTAGTATTAAATTGGGAAAAATGTCAATTTATGGTTGTAGGAGGTATTGTGCTTGGGCATAAAATTTCTGAAAAAGGCATGGAGGTAGATCTTGCAAAAATCTAAGTTATAGAAAAATTATCACCACCTACTAATGTTAAAGGGGTGAGAAGTTTTCTATGACATGCTTGTTTTTACAGGCGCTACATAAAATATTTTTCAAAAATAACTAAGCCGCTAAGCCAACTTTTAGAAAAAGATAAGAAATTTGATTTTGATGAGAAATACATAAAAACATTTAAATTATTAAAGAAAAAATTAGTCACTGCACTTATAATAGTACCACCTCACTAGGAAAAACCATTTGAAATAATGTGCGATGCTAGTGATTATGCTATTGGGGCTGTATTAGGACAAAGGCACGACAAAGTTTTTAAAGTTATATATTATGCTAGTAAGACTCTAAATGATGCTCAAATTAATTATACTACTACTGAAAGAGAGTTATTAGCTATTGTTTATGCCTTTGATAAATTTAGACCTTATTTAATTGGAACTAAATGTATAGTGCATACAGATCATTATGCTATTAAATACTTAATGCAAAAGAAGGATGCCAAACCAAGATTTATTAGATGGATACTTCTATTATAAGAGTTTGATTTTACTGTGATTAATAGAAAGGGGAATGATAATCAAATAGCTAATCATTTGTCTATGATAGAAATATAAATATTAACTAATTTTACAAATGAAATTTTAGAAAATTTTCCTGATGAACAGTTATATAGTATTGATGGAATGGATGTACCGTGGTATGCTGATATAGTGAATTATATTGTAAGTGATATTTTACCACCTGATATAAAAAATCCAAAATTAAAGAAATTTATATATAATTCAAAAGACTATTTTTCGGATGACCCATATTTATATAAACAATGTAAAGATCTAATTGTTAGAAGATGTGTGTCTTATGAAGAAACTCAACAGATAATTGAAAGATGCCATGATTCTGAATTTGGAGGACATTTTGGAACAAATAGAACTGCATATAACATTTTTCAAGCTGGATTTTATTAGTCTACTATTTTTAAAGATGTTAATGAATATATTAAAATGTGTGATAGATGTCAACGAGTAGAAAATATTTATAGAAGAAATGAAATGCCTCTAAATTACACATTGGAAGTTGAAATTTTTGATGTGTTGGGATTAGATTTTATGGGACCATTTATGCCTTCATTTGGAAATTTATATATATTACTTGCTGTTGATTATATGTCCAAATGGATTGAAGCTATTGATATACCAAGATGTGATGCTCGGAGTGTTTCTAAATTTGTTATTAAAAATATTTTTAGAAGATATGAAATGCTGAGAGTAATTATTACTGATGAAGGATCTCATTTTAGGAATAAGATAATCGAGAAATTAATTAAGAAATATGATATTATGCATAGATTCTCTACTGCTTATCATCCTCAGATTAGTGGTTTAGCAGAGATATCAAATCGTAAAATTAAACGTATTTTAGAAAAAGCTGTAAATCCTTATAAATTGGATTGGTTTGCTAGACTAGATACTGCATTATAGGCATATAAAACTGCTTATAAGACTCCTATAAGGAATGTCCCCATACAGACTGATATTTGGAAAAACATGTCACTTACTAGTAGAATTAGAGCATAAAACATTTTCGTCTATTAAGAAATTTAATTTTAATCTAAAAGAAGCTAATGAGAAAAGATTATTGCAACTCAATGAACTTGAGGAAATAAGAAATGAAGCATATGATAATGCAAAAATCTATAAAGAAAAAATGAAAATATGACATGATCGGAAGATTATTCAGAAGAAATTTGAACCTGGACAAGAAGTTCTATTATATAATACAAGATTGAGATTGTTTCCAGGAAAACTAAAATCCAGATGGTTAGGACCATTTAAAGTGATTAAAGTCTATCATTATGAAATTGTTGTTATTAAAGATCCTAACACTGAAAAGGTATTTAAAGTTAATGAGCATCGTCTGAAACATTATTATGAAGGGCACATACCTCAATTTAAAGAATTTTTAATGTTAAGTCAACCCAACTAAACAAATGGTGTGTCAGGCTGACGACATTAAACCAAGCGCTTTGTGGGAGACAACCCATACATATATGTCAATGTATTATTATTTTGTTTGATAAGTGTCTTATATATTAGTAGATAATAATCCTACATAATTGCATTTATTGTAATTTAAGTCAAATATTGATATTGGAGAAAAAGTTGGAATTAAATTGAACAAAAAATGAAGGTCACAAAATTTTGGCTACTGGCGTCGACGACACCTAAGAAAACGAACCTCAAAGCCGACAGCGCTAATCGAGAGTGATGATGGCGCCCAGAGCGATTTGGCCGTTCAGACGACTTTTGATGGACTTTGGCGGGATTTTGCTCCGTAATAACCGCCAAGAGGTGTTTTTAAAGTCCTAAAAACTTCCTAGGACGCCTAAAAACTTCCTATTTTCGTATTCCATGACTTCCAATTCCAAAAATACTTCAAGGTATGGAGTTTTCAATAGAAGAAAATATATTAGTTTTGACGTGCAAAGATTATACGATAAAGTGCTCCGGTTGACAAGATCATTTTGCAAAGGCGATGGGAAGTTCTGTGTTACACTACCACTGTGGTTGTTGTGCCTGTAGTGAAGGAGTTCTATGCAAATCTACATGAAATTACCCAAGGAGTTGTTTTCGTACGAGGTAAGGCTAAACCATTTACTCCTGCGAGAATTAATGAATTGTATATGATAGAAAATGTTCCAATCTATCATTATACAAATTTCATTCCTACGCGAGATTTGATGTAAGATGTTTATTATTTTCTGACGGATGAAAGTGATATGTGTGAAGTACGAAATGAAGGATATATTAGTTTTCCTGCTTCATCACTTAATCCAATTTTGAAGCAGTGGTTCCTTATTTGTGTAAAATTACTCCCTACTATGAAGATTAGTAGAGACCAAGGAAAGTGTTATTTTAAACTAAAGTATTCAAATGGTAAAACCTATTGATATAGGATCAATTATATTTAAATCTATTATGGGTATCATTATGAATGGGCCAATTTATGGACTTGGGCATCCTTCTACAGTTTTTCTGATTTGTAGTCAATCCCAAGTGCCATATGAAAGTTGGGAAAAAGTTTTGCTACCATGGGAGCCCATGATCCCTATTGATGATCAGTATGTTAGTAATGGAAATGAAGCACTAAATGTTATTATGGATCATTCTTCACATGCTTCAACTCCATTAATACCAC
>JXCR01147376.1:321108-350941 GCA_002079205.1 Phalaenopsis hybrid cultivar
ATATATATATATATATATATATGTATATAATATGTATATACGCACACACACACACACACACACACACACACACCACACGTGAATTGGCATTTCTATTGCACAGATTTGGTGCAGGTTCAAAACTAACACTCTTCATCTATTTTTTTCAAATAAATTTAACGAGTCAATTTGAAGTCAAATATGAATAAAAATATTCAAATAAAGTCGAACTCGAACACAGTGTTCATGAGCCTATTTCAAGCCCAAGCTTCAAACGAGCCAAATAGGAGCCAAGCCTAAAAGCACACTCAAGCTTGGCCCCTTCATAGCCCTAGTGTTAAAGGAAAAGTTGAATTAAAAATAAAATAAGTTTTTATATTTTCCCGTGCTTTTCTGTTGTAGAAAATAAAATAAAATAAAAGCAACCTCAACTTGCATGCTCCTCCTAGTTTGGCTCAAAACCATGAACGAGCATATAGAGAGGGGTAATATGTGCGGGAGACACAAAGGAGTTTCTAAGGTTTTCTCTCTGGGGTTGCTTGTACGATTGCAGAGCTTCTCTCCAGAAGATGCCAACTTCCCTTTCTGAGGGAAGTTTTCCCTTGTATCTCAGGAAACTATCTTTTTTTCTTTACTTCATTTTGTTGCTCTTTTAGGATTCATGGGGCTTGGCACCATGGATTCTTCTTTCCCCCATCTTCTTTCTTCTCCATCACGATCCATCCTTGATCAACACCTATTTTAAGTTGGAAGGGTTTAATCTTGTCAAATATGATTGATTGTCATGTTTTAATCTATCTTATGTTCCTCTGGTTAATGATAAAAATCATTTTTTTCTTAAAATTGAAGTTGAGGAAGGATGCAAGAAATGGGATCTTGCTCTTGTTGAAGATGCTCTAGGTAAAGGTCATTTTATGATTACCTTGAACAAGCTAATGGTAAGATAAAGAATCTTGAAGGCTAGATTGAACTTCTTTCTCTCACTTCAGAGTTTTTCTTATTTAAGTTTAACTACTTGGAAGATTTAGAGATGGTAGTTTATGGTGTCCCTTGGTTTATTAGCGGTAAACCATTTCTCTTTAAATAGTGGTCTCCTGACTTTAGACCTATTAATGAAGACTTTAAAGTGGTTCCTATATGGGCTAAATTTTCTTAATTTACCTCTTTTTTGATGGTCTGAGAATGAAATGTATAAGATTGCTAGTAGGATTGGAATTCCTTTAGTTCTTGATTCTTTTACTATTAAAGTAACGAGACTTACTTATGCTAAAGTCAATATACAAGTCAATATTAATTTTGTTTTACCTGATTTTATTATTATTATTGCTAAATCATGTGGGCGTCTTCTTTACATGCTATTTATGAGTGGAAACATATTCTATGTAAGAATTTTTCTACATTTGCTCATAGCCCTATGTCGGTCGATTTTTTGGAAAATAATTTAATGTAATAAGTAGATAATTTTGGTTTTAAAAATATTATTTTAATTTTGAAAAATGAGACCAAATAAATCTTATATATTTAATAGTTTAAGGAATCAAGCGTAACACTGCAAGCAATATATGGTCCCGAGAGATAGGCATACTACTTGACAGTGGGCTCAATCATGTAAACTAAAAAAGACTTATGACAATCATTTTGGTCTATAAACCTTTTATGTATAACCGACAAGTTTCCATACTTAATATTAGGATTAGATAGAGTTTATATTACTTGAGCTCTTAAGTTCTATACAAGGGCAAACCCCTATAGTTAATTAAATCATAAATGACTGGAGTTACTTAAAAGAAATCTCGATGATGATCAGAGGTGCTTGTCTTCAAGAGTTAAATGTGGTCAGGCATGGAAAAGTCAAATGAGAATGGCTTAAGTAGGAACAATTATTTTCAGAAGCCAAATGAGTGAAAGGTAGCATATTTCATAGATCCGAGACAAGCCTCAGTGACTTCCCAAACTATCTTATTGTTTTACTTTAATTTTGAAGATGATATTATTTTATGTTTCAATCATGCCAATTTTTTTTATTTAGGGCTTACACATGCATAATATCCGCTCATGCAAGTAGCCTGGAATATTGAAGGAGTTACGCTATATTGAACTATGACCTCGGTATCCTAAGAGAGTTAGGGCTTATATTACACAATAAGGTTGTGCAAAAGCCTAATGTTGAAGAGAGAATTTATGTCGCACTAAGCGGATAATCTCAAAATTCTATGGGTTTTTTTATTTAATACTAAGGAATGTTTAGTTGAAACAAATCCGCCTTTCTGTAGAACATTGGCCACCTTCCAAAGTCGACCTCCATCTGCTTGTAGCTTGCTTCAAGCTCCTTGTCGTAGTAGAAGCAAGCTCCTTGTCGTAGTAACAGCTCCAAGGTTTATGTGTTGTGTTTATACATATAATTATTTGTTGAGTCAATTTATCTTAATATTATTAAAGTTAAGGGATGTGTTTGTTCATTTGTTATAGTGATCCATTATAGACAACCAGACTACTGTTCTTTGTCACAAAGGTCTGGCAAGTATATATGTGAAATGCATATAGGTAAAGTATGTTGTAAAAAAATGCAATAAAAGAAAAAGAAAGAAATTAACACAACGCATACTTGGGCCTCTGCTACTGCTGTAAAAGGGTTAGTACAATAAGCATAATATGGTAACATGCAGGAAATTATGGCAAATACAGGGGTTTTAAGAAAATCGTAAGAAAATCCATCATAAGAAAAACTTAATTAAATCATAACAAAACAAGAATCAAGTAAAATAAAACTCTTTGTTACATATAGAAGACCGGGGAAAATTTTACAAATTTGGTAAAGGTAGAGGCTCAGAGCTGGGTTGTGTGTTTTATAATCCCAACGTTGTACAAGAGCTACCAACCAAGCAATCTAAGGAGGGCAATTCTTTGCCTTGATCAAAATGAATAACAGGTGGACCTTTATAGAGTAATATCAAAAAATTCTTTAAATTTCATGCTTTTAGAATTTACTTAGTAGTCAAAAGTAGTGTTGTTGCAGGAAAAGATATATTTGTCATGTTGTGTGTGTGTGTGTGTGTGTGTGTGTGTGTGTGTGTGTGTGTGTGTGTGTGTGTGTGTGTGTGTGTGTGTGTGTGTGTGTGTGTGTGTGTGTATAATTCCAATGGTAGCGGTTGAGGTAGGTGTTCTTCTAGGGTTTCTCCTAAGATGACTCTTTAAAGAGGCAGTGCTTGGTGCTTAGTGGTGGATAGGCTCTTTTGGCCTTTTCCTCGTGGACCTTCTGCTAGGGTTTCATTTAGGAAGATGACTCTTTGAAGAGGCGGTGTTTGATGGCTAGTGGTGGAGAAGCTCTTTTGGCCTTTTCCTGGTGTCCTTTTCTCCGAGTTTTCTCTGAGTTTTACTTTGGTGGCCCTTTTTGGAGCTCTTTAGTTTAAAAAGGCTTGGTTACTGTTCCATTGCGTGCGGTTCTATTTGAACTTTAGCGGGGATAGTTTATCTTGTCTTTCTTGTTTATTTTTGTTAGCTCATTGCTATCGCGGACCACAATCCTTTTGATGTAGTTACTAATGCACAATGGACCAAAGCCACCTATTCGGGTGTGGTAGGCAAAAGGCAGGACACAATCTAAAATGTTGACATGTTGGTTTTCTGTTGACCTCACTTTTGGTTAAGGACTAGTATTTCCTCCTTAGTAGCCTAGGTTCTACACATAGGACTTTCTTGTTGACTATTCCTAGAGGACTAGTAAACTCTTCTTTTCTCATTTTGAAGTTCCACGTGTTGGTTCTAACCTCTAGCTCTTAGTAGGTGGAGCCAATATGGGGGAGGGAGCTGAAGAGGAGTCCTTATAGGACTGTTTGGCCTTAGGATTAATACTGGGGGGTGTGGTCTTGGTCAGCTTTGCACACACACACATTTACAAATTACACTTCCACTCACAATCTTAAACCCGAAAAGAAAAATGCTTAACTTTGATCCCTCAGCCCTTTGGGAGGCTCATGTAGATGGTCTTCGAGGCCCCTAGCCTTAGACTAGGGTTTAGCTGAAACCAGTACTTGAAGGACCCAAAGTAGGGGATTCTATTGGTCCATGGCTCAAGAGGGGTGGTTGTATGGTTAGCAACCCCAATCCTACTAAAATACCCAATTTAGCCTTCTATCCCCAAAATCTACCGAAATTATCAAACTACCCTTGAAACCCCAAAATTCCCAAAATTACTGAAAATACCAAACTTTGTTCAAAAATTGTTTCAAACCTTTTGAAACCACCCAAATAGCCCAAAACACCCTATAATTTCCAAAATTGCCAAAATACCACAAAAATTGCCAAAATTACCAAAATACCCCTGATGACCCAAAATGTTCCAAAATTCATTTTGAATGTCACCAAAACTAATTTGGATCACTCAATTGAGCTCAGTTTGACAAATTTGACCTATTTTGATCAAAAGCCCCAATTTGACCTAAAAGGCTCAATTACCCTAATTCACCCCAATGTCCACCAATTTGATTCAAATCTTTCCCAATATCAATTCTAAGTTTAAATTCATCATCCATAAAGTTTATTGAAACCAAAATGAAGCTCAATTGAACACAATTTTAAGTTCAATTTCAATTTCAATCCCAAAATTCCCAGCCATAAGCCAAAATCCCCAACCCTAAGCCAAAATCCCTCTCAATTGAACCCCCAAGCCCATTCAATTGTCCCAAGTTTGGATCATAAACTCTTTAAAACACATCCCTACATCAAATTTAATCTTAAATTGGCGATGGTCAAGCCTCAATTTCACTTTAAGTTCAACTTGGACCGAAACCCCTAATTTTTTCACAAATTAGCCATGTCCCCAAATTCCACCAAATTGAACTCCATAATCCCAAAATTTCCATCCAATTGATGTCCATAACTCTTCATGAATCCTTGGGATCAAATTGAACCATCAATTGGGCCATAGCTAAAATCTAGTCCAACCCAAACCCAAGTTTAACCCAACATCCCCATAATTAGCCATGAGCCAAAATCCTTCAAATTAAACTTATAAAACAATTCAAACCTTTTCTAAAATTCTTATGACAATCATCTACACCAACTTGATCAATTAATTGAGCCCAATGTCATGATTATCCTAACCTAAACCCAACTCCAAGCCAAAATGCCCAAAGTTGAACCCATGCACCAAAATTGACAAAACCTAACCAAATTGATCAAAACAAAGCCACTACAACCACTATATGGACTCTAGTGACTAGGCTAGACCCACCTAGTCCACTCTATATGAGCTATGGACCAATTGTTCCTTGATTTAAGGGATCTCCTCCCATATTTGGCCTAAATAAAAATATCTTATCCATCATGCCTTAACCATTAAGGGTTAATCATCATTAACCTCTCTCTGGCTCCCCTGACCTCTCTAGTCACCATCTCTGGCCTTGTCAGTCGGCCTAGTCACCAGAGGAGCCAAAACTGAGAGTCACCTTCCCCAAATCAAAACCCAATTTCACCCATCCAAGCTGTCTAACCTTAATTGGCCTTTGACACTCTTCAGCCCTTCACTTAAGCTATTAATTGCAGCTAAATTGAAGCCCTGAGCTCCACCCCTTCCCCCTCTATTTAAGCTCACCTTCTCCATGAACAAAGGAGAGGATAGCCATAAGCTAAACAAAACTTTGCCAAAATGTCACCATACCTCATTGCAACCTAGAGTAGCTCATCCCCACCAAACTCCAACCCTAATTCCCATTGCCTGAATTCAATTTTTGAGCTTAAAGCCAGGAAAATTTTGGCCACATTTCCCGACACCTCCACAATCCACCAAACTTAAATTAATTGTGCACACATCATCCCCAGAGTGAGAAGAGTTGATTCCTCATAAAACCCCAATCACAAAGAGCCTCTAACTTAGCTCTGGACCAACACCAGAAAATGGGTTTGATCAAAATCATACCTAGGCAATTCTACATAGCCAAGCATCTTATTTGAAGGCTTGTTGGACTCCTCTGAAACTTCTCTAACCATCTGATTGAGGCTACACCTCTCAGACAAAGGTATTCAACACTCCCCTGAATCATAGCTTAATTTGATTCTCCATGTAGATATACTATATTTCATAGCATTGTAACCATATGAATGTTTTCTTCTTGAGTAGATGAAGGTGTAGGAACAACCCCCATGTGATTTGGTTGAGTATCAAGAGAGATCTAAAAGGTTTGAAGTTGAATGACTTACGAGTTAGGTCAGGCGGGGACGATGAACGGATGTCATTTGATCGCGCGTGTATCGCTTGAAATTTGAGATCACACCAGATGAAGGGATATATCACGAACCGCATGCTAACAAGGCGCTAATGACGAATGGCAGAGCGCCGTGTGGAAACTTCAGAGTGGACGAGGATGGCGTAGCACTGCGTGGATAAGTAAATAAATAAGGATTTAAATGATTTAAATAAATACGAGAACTTTAAAAATCCATAAGTTTGCATAGAAAAATTACAAAATTAAAATAAATACCCACTTGCTCGGTGAATAGAGGAAAATAATGTGGACTAAAAATAAAAATTTTTTGTTGAGTCTTTGATTTTTAATTAATTAAATTGTCTTTATGGTATTTTAATTTGTTTTGATTAAATATTTTCCACCATTGCTTGAAACATTCAGGGGTTGTTCCTCATGACAGAGGAGATGTTCTCTAATTTTTTCAAGGTCAGAGAGCATCTTTGTGCTTGCATCCCTAATTTTTAAGCTTGGATTACTATTTTGGCTTAAAATAATTATATAAATTAAAATATCACTAAAAAATTCTGAGGTGAATTTTAGTAGGTTTCCTGTAGTCAGAGGAGCTTAGGAAAAATATTAGCATGGTTTGGATAATTTTTGTATCTTTTTATAGTCAACTAAGTTTTTATAACTTGTATTAAATTATTTATATTAAATATTAATAAAAAAATTAATAAATTCAATTCCCTATTGTGCATAAAAATCATGTTGACTCACTATAAAAATTTAAAAATTATTTGATTAAGTTTAAGTACTAAAGCTGATTTTATAATAAAAATTGTATTTTTCTACAAAAATAATTATATTCAATTAAATACACTTAGGAAAATTATGAAAAACAGTTTTTTGAGTTTCATGTAATCAGGGGCACTTAGAAAAAATAAAAATTAATTTTGAGAAAATACTTCATTTTTTAACTATATTTTAAATTAAAAATAATTAAAAACAATTAAAATTTTCAAAAAAAAATGAAAATAGTTCTAATTTTTCCTAATTATTTCATGATCGCTTTGGACTCATTAAAATATTTTTCTTAATTTTTTTAAGTTAAAAAATAAATTCTTAAGAGTTAAAAATGAATTTTTCATAATTTCTCATTAAAATAATTATAATAAATGAATTAAAAATGATAAACATATAAAAGTTTGTTTCTCTGAGTTTTTTGAAGTCAAAGAGATTTAATAAAAATATTAGAAAAATATTTTGTAATTAAAAAATATTTTCTATATAAATAATCATTAAAACTATTAAAATAATTATAATAATTAAATATAATCTAAAAAATCGTAGAATTTTTTCTAATTTTTTCTGTGACCTAAGTAAACCTCCAATAATTCTCTCATAACAAAAAAAGATCTTATTCTAATTAATTAAATAAATTAATTCTGAAAAATCTTATTCTTGAATTAAAATTATTATATAAATTAAATTTAAATATAAAAGACCACACTTTTCTCCTTTAATATTTTAATTAACTTATGATTGAGTTCACAGGGAAATTTAAAAGTCATTTGAATTTCATTTCATAAGTTATAAGATAGAGAGCCCTAGAGGCAAAATGGTCGTTTTGAATTTTAATGCCTTCATTAAAATTTAGGGTTAATCAAAGGGTAAATGTGTAATATTGATCATAATAAACTTTTTGGGTGATTGAAATATAATGGGTTAAAAGGTAGAAACTAATTTGCCATCCTTTTCAGGATAAGAGTGAAAGTTGTAATTTTGCTAATGATTTGGAAGAAATTTAATTAAGATGATCCTAGGGTATTGGGCTTATGCTATGAAGATAGTAATTTACTCATTTAAACCCCATTAATTGGTGATTATATATTAAGTTTGATATTAATGAGATTTAAAATATTTAATTATCTTAAATTTACTTTGAAAATTGAAATTATGACGGCCTAATAGTGAACTAGGTTTGATATGTAAGAATTGTCTTAATTGGGATAAGAAAAGCTGGACTTAATTAATTGATGAACACTTTCAAATACTTTAGGCTCTACTTTAACTCTGGATATTAAAATCCTTAATGATTTCAGACTTGCCCTTTGGAGTGCCCACTCATATAATTGTCAAATGAAATGTTAAGTGACTATCTAATTTCCTTCGCTTTTTGAGATAATTAATATGTCAGGGTTCACTGAGTAATGGGGTAATTTCAATCTTACTTTGGGATGATTAATAGAACAATATGATAAGTCCAAAATGAACTCAAAATATTTCAGGAGATCTTTAAAGTGGTTCATGGTCATTCTTCGAACACTTTTGAATCAGTTGAATATTTTGAAGGATAAATTGAACTTGTTATATTTTGTTCTAGGAAATCATCCACTAAGATCTTTCGAGGCTCACTGAGTCATGGTTTGAGGTTTTGATAACCACACTTTCATCTAGTCTTATTTAAATTTCCTACAAAATTATATACATGTTGCAAAAACTAATCTTTTAGCATGAATGCCGAGAAGATGGCAGACACGCTTTTACAAGTGTTATTTAATTTTTGTCATTTTATTTTGCTGCAATTTACTTTTGCTTCCAAATATTATAACTGCTTGGTTATGCACCTTACTTTACTTGCAAAAACCAAAACCACTTTCAAAATATTAATAAACTTTTTCAAAAATCTAAAACAAATTGTTTAAAAGGTAACTATAAATCCTTTGAAATGTTACTAAACTTAATACGTCCTTTTGAATTTACGGGAGACCTCGGAGGACGTAACCCACGGTTTCTAACGAGATATCCCCAGTTTAAATGGATTTTACAACTCATTTAGGCTAAGTAAATTAAAAAAAAAACTAGTGACACCGGAACGAGGGAACCGTGGGATCCTAACCGGTGTCGATCTAATCAACTTTAACCCCCCCATAATGATTAAACTTTAAACGTGTCATTTAAACCCTTGAACCTTACACTTTAGGACTGCTACTTCGTCGAGGAGCTTGGGTCTAACTCCATGGGCAGACTTTGACAAATTTGCAATAGTATGAGGATCTACAACATCATATCTTTCTTAGAATTAAACAATATAAGTCATAGGATTTTGATATTGTCTGCTTAGTGTGATATAAACCCTTAACTCTCTCTTTAGGCATTTGCACAATCTTATTATGTAATTTAAGACCTAACTTATTTTAGGATTCCAAGATTATAGTTTATCACAACCTAAACCCTCACATGGGATATTTGTGATAGTCTCACATTAATGTAAGCCCTCGTTAATAAAATTAGCATGATGAAACATTCAATAAATTTTCCTTAAAATTGAAACCAAACCATAGAATAGCTTGAGAAGTCACCAATGTTCTCCTTAGGATCCATGACATCCCCTAATTCTTCTTCCTTTGGATTTCAAAATAAAAAGTTCCAAATTTTAGTCATTCCCCTTTCACACCTTGTCCAATCTTTTGAAAAGTCCTACCCTTTGAACTCCTTGAAGACAGTATTCTCTGATCTTAATCGAGAGTTTTCTTAGGTGATTTCCATTATCTAAGATATAATTAACTGTAGAGGCTTTCCCTAATAACTTAATAAAATCATATTTAATTTTTTATATTAAATAGGGGAACTTGTTGGACAACATAAAAAAATATTTTTTTCGCAAACTTAAGCAGATATCATAAAGTCTTTTGTTTATTTAATCGAGCTTTACTAGTGAGTAGTGTATCTATCCTTTGAAATAGATGCATTGCCTGTGGTATTAGGCTCGTTTATTTAAACTACTCAAGATATGAGATCATTCCGGTCTCGTATTTTTAAAATTTAAAATATTACATTTTTTTTAAAATTACATGTATATATATATTAAATTAAACCAGGCATCGAGATATCCTTTTTGGTAATCGACAACTTCTAATTTGGTGACCGACATTTTCCCTGAGGCCTTGCATGATGCAGCATTGGGTAAAAAAGTTTGTCCTCTCATTAACCCTCTGAATTTTAAAGATGGAAAACCTACTATTTTTTACAAGGAGGAAGTTCTTAATACACTTACAGCAGATTACAAATTCATTATAATTGGGAAGTTCCAACTTGGTCATCCTAAAATGAGGAAATTTTTTGAAGGATTTCCCTTTACAGGGGCTTGGAAGGTGGGCCTTGTAGATGGCTGACATGTTATGATTAAACTAGCTCTGGAGATGGATTATGTAAGGCTATTTGCTAAAAAAATTTTTCAAATGGAAGGGGTTGTAATGAAGATTCTTAAGTGGACCCCTCAGCTTGATCCTGATACACCTAAAAACTATAGTGTTTTTATACACAATTTTTTTATCTATTTTTGAGATATTACACTTTAATGAATTTCTTGCAGGACAATCAAATGGATGAAAAATGCTAAAGGAGTGAAAAAGGGACAAATTTGGAGCAAAAATGAAGAAAGGTGCAAAAATGAACTAGGACGCCTAAGCGCCCAAGTCTGACGCCTAAGTGCCAGAGTCTTCAAGCCTAAGTGCCTGTTACCCCACGCTTAAGCACCATAATTAATTACTTGATGACATATTTATTTTAGCAAATTTTGAAAGAGATTTTTTAAGAAACCCTTGATAAAAAAAGTGGGAAATAGCCCATGGACACAAAAATTCATTTAATTGGCTTTTGAGGAGCCAACTTGTATAAGATTCATTGAATGGAGACACCTTTTTGAAGAGACACCAAGACACCCCTTAGATTTTTATAAGAAAAGATTTAGATTTTCCAAGAGAGGAGGCCAACCACACATCAACTTTACAGCCATCATCCATCACCGCCATCGCCGACGATAACCTTTTCCTTTTATTTTGAGTTTTAGTTTGTATTGTAAGTGAATGAAAAGAATTCAAAGGAATTTCAAGACATTTTGTGGAGATAATTTGAGATAAGTATTTATCTTTGTAACTACACTTAGTTTAATTTAGATTTCTTGTTTGTGTGCATTATTTCTAGTTTTAAACTCATGTGTGGTTATGTTTTCTCCATGGATTTTGAGTAATTTTCTTTAACTTTTTTCCTTAAAATGATAAGTGATCAAATATTTAAAGGAAGTTGTATGAAGTATTAAGCTTCAATATTTGAAGAAGTTGTGATGATTTGAAACCTTGCACTTCATTTACTTCTTAATTTGGCCAATTAATATGTTAATACCTGTTGTGAGAACATGTAAGATCCGAGATGGTATTGTCTCAATCAACAAATGGTTAGAATCACATATTGATTTCATGAATGACAATTTAGTTCATGGGGTTGAGTGCAAATAAATAAAAAAATAAACATTTTTAAGGGTTTAAAATTAGAGGACTTTAGAGTAATAGGCTAAAGCCCCCAATTTGGTTTATAGTTTTAGGATTTGATACAAGATGTTAGCCCCCAGGTGGAGGGAGAAGAAGGAACTCTAGAGTGAGAGCTAGTATGTTCCCTATTTAGCCAGTCTTCAAGATTATTTAAACTATAGATTAACCAATGTTCTTTATAGCATCTCTAGTAAAGGTAAAAAATATTATTGCTCCTATTTGGCACAACACATTTAGTATACTTCCACAGAAGAATTTCTATATTTATCACTGATTCATAATAAGTAAAAATATATTTTATTTATATTGTCTTCATCTTACAAGTATTTTAGTTAAGTTAATTAATTGCTTACTTTATTTTCAATTATAAAAAATTACTAAAAGACCGGAACTTCCATTTCTATCTTAGCATCTTAAGTTTAAGTAGGAATATATTGCTAAGTAAATTTTTTATCTAAATCTAGTTCTCCCTGTGAGTTTGATATTTGGGACTTAATCAGAAAGTTGTATGTTACTTGACAACGATATGTATACTTGTGTAGTATCCCATATTGAAATATTATAACTGTATTCTTATTTGCTTTATCGTGAAAGATTTACCTGCTTTTGCTTTGGATCAAGTTTTTGGCTTTGTTGCAAATTAAGAAAAATTAATAAGAAAATTAATCATAAAACCGCATACATCACATTTTACATCTATATATATATATATAGAAAGTTGGGATCAAGTTTTTGGCGCCATTGCATGGGAGAAATATGATAATAATTTGCAAAAATATTTTTAAAAGAGGTTTTTAGAAATTTTTTTTTAATAAGTATTATTTAAAATTAAAGATTTATTTTAAGAATATTGTAGTGTCGTTTATATATAAAGTTCTTGTTTGTGAATTTTATTTTTTGTTTCCTTTTATTATATGTGTTCTAGGTAATGTATGTGTAGTTCAGGTTTCACAGGACTTGTGCCTTACGATTCTGAATTAGAAAAAAATATTAGAGAAATTAAAAAATTAAAAATTACTAAAAATTTTCAAGAAATGTCAAATCAAAATAATCAAAATGTTGAAGAGTTTAGACTTCTAAGAGATTATGCAAACCCTACGGTGGATGAACTTTATTGTAGTATTCAAAAACCCACTGTAGTTCCTAATTCATTTAAGCTTAAACATGCTATTATCTAAATAATATCAAATAATCAGTTTGGGGGAGAACAAACTAAAGAACCAAATTTACATCTTGCCAATTTTCTAGAATTGTGTGCTACATTAAATATGATGGTGTATCAGTTGATGCTATAAGACTTAGATTATTTCCTTTCTCATTAAGGGATAATACTAAGATATGGTTACATTTTTTATCACCTCAATCTATGAGAACTTGGAGTGATTTAACACAGAAATTCCTTGCTTTATAAAAAATTGCGAAGCTTAGAAATGATATTACATCTATTATTGAGTTTGAAGGAAATCTATTTATGAAGCATGGGAACTATTTAAAGAAATCTGAAGAAAGTGTCCACACCATGCTATACCAGATTGATTAATAATTCAAATTTCTTATAATGGATTAGTTGGATCTCTTAGATCTATTATCAATGCTGCTGTTGGTGGTTTACTGATGTCAAAACCATTTCATGATGCTTATGTTTTAATTGAAGAGATGACTATAAATAATTTTCAATGGCCTTCTGAAATGATAAATCTTAAGAAAGTAATAAATATTTATGAAACTGATGCTTTTGCCATGCTTGCTGATCCCTGGATACTGCTAATATGCAAAGTACAACAATAATTCAGATTTCATTTCACTTATATTTCCATACTTTGCAACAAAATCAAAAACTTGATCTTGAAGAAAATTAAAAATTTAACTTTTAATTTATATATATTGGGATACTACACAAGCATACATATCGTTATCAAGTAATATAGGACTTTTTGATTAAGACTTGAATATCGAACCCATAGGGAGAATACGCAATATGCACTATTGAACAACAAACTTTCTATTTTTAATAAAAATTTAATTATCTAAACTAAAGATGATTTTTTTAGTAAAGAAATTTAAATATTTTTGGTATTTTCAATATTTTGATAGAACAATAACAATTTAAAAAGATAACTAAAATTCTTGTAGAAGAAAAGTACTAAATATGAAAATATCTTTCTTCTTGTTATGAATTAATAATAAGTATAGGAATTCCATTGTGAAAGTATGCAAATTGTGTTGTGCCAAATAGGACCAATAATATTCTTTGTCGTTACTAGAGATGCTCTAAAGAACACTAGCTAATTTAAAGTTTGAATAATTCTGAAGACCAGCTTAGCAGGGAAGATACTAGCTCTCACTCTAGAGTTTCCTCGATTCCCTCCATCTGGGGGAAAACATTCTCGTATCAGAACCTAAAACAATAAATCAAGTTGGGGGCTTTAACCTGTCACTTTAAAGTCCTCAANGATCGTCTGAGGTTATTATAAGCCCTCAGTCATCCTCATGTGCCTAATTATTTGAGGACCGCTCTCACTACTGGCAAACTGGTTAGAAGGGGATTCGAACTCGTGACCTGAGGGGACTTACAACATTCAAAGAATTTGCACTATCAAAAGGTCACAGCTAACGGCATATATATTTAAAAAAAGAAATTGATATTTGGTAGTGGCTCAAATATCGATTTCTCATGCGCATTCTAGCCCCATGATGAGAGTCGTGTCATGTGCCTAAAATTTCAGAGCCTCCTGCGCCACTGTGGGATTGAACATTTATCTGACGGGACTTACAGTGACCCTACCACCAACAGGCCAAAGTATCAGGCATATATATATATATATATATATATATATATATATATATATATATATATATATATATNAGAGCCCCCTATGCCACAGTGGGATCGAACCTTCACCTGATGAGATTTACAGTGACCCTACCACCAACTGGCCAACGTATGCGGCACATATATATATAAATAAATATATGTGGTACATACATATATATATCACACGTGATTTGGCATTTCTTTTGCACAGATTTGGTGTTGGTTGAAAACTAACACCTTACATCTATTTTTTTCAAATAAATTTAACGAGTCAATTTGAAGTCGAACATGAATAAAAATATTTAAATAGAGTCGAACTCGAACACACTGTTCATGAGCCTATTTCAAGCCCGAGCTTCGAACGAGCCAAATAGGAGCCAAGCCTAAAAGCACACTCAAGCTCGGTCCGTTCATAGCCCTAGTGTTAAAGGAAAAGTTGGATTAAAAATAAAATAAGTTTTTATATTTGCTTGTGCTTTTCTACTGTAGAAAATAAAATAAAATAAAAGCAACCTCAACTTACATGCTCCTCCCAGTTTGGCTCAAAACCATGAACGAGCATATAGAGAGGGGTAATACGTGCAGGAGACACGAAGGAGTTTCTAAGGTTTTCTCTCCGGTGTTGCTTGTACGATTGCAGAGCTTCTCTCCAGAAGATGCCAACTTCCCTATCTGAGAGAAGTTTTCTCTCGTATGTATATCAGGGAACCATCTTTTTTTCTTTACTTTGTTTTGTTGCTCTTTTAGGTTTTGTGGGGCTTAGCACCATGGATTCTTCTTTCCCCCATCCTTTTTCTTCTCCATCACGATCCATCCTTGATCAACCCCTATTTTAAGTTGGAAGGTGGTTTAATCTTGTCAAGTATGATTGATTTTCATGTTTTAATCTATCTTTTGTTCCTCCTGTTAATGATAAAAATCATTTTTTCTTAAAATTGAAGTTGTGGAAGGATCCAAGAAATGGGATCTTGCTCTTGTTGGAGATGCTCTAGGTAAAGGTCATTTTATGATTACCTTCAACAAGTGAATGGTAAGATAAAGAATCTTGAAGGCTCGATTGAACTTCTTTCTCTCCTTGAAGGGTTTTTCTTATTTAAGTTTAACTACTTGGAAGATTTAGAGATGGTAGTTTATGGTGGCCCTAGGTTTCTTAGCGGTAAACCATTTCTCTTTAAATGGCGGTCTCCAAACTTTAGACCTATTAATGAAGACTTTAAAGAGGTTCCTACATGGGCTAAATTTTCTTAATTTACCTCTTTTTTGTTGGTCTGAGAATGAAATGTCTAAGATTACTAGTAAGATTGGAATTCCTTTAGTTTTTTATTCTTTTACTGTTAAAGTAACGGGACTTACTTATGCTAAAGTCAATATACAAGTTAATATTAATGTTGTTTTACTTGATTTTATTATTATTATTATTGCTAAATCATGTGGGCATCTTCTTTACATGTTATTTATGAGTGGAAACATATTCTATGTAAGAATTTTTCTATTATTGCTCATAGCCCTATGTCAATTGATTTTTCAAAAAAATAATTTAATGTAATAAATACATAATTTTGGTTTTAAAAATATTATTTTAATTTTGAAAAATGAGACCGAATAAATCTCATATATTTAATAGTTTAAAGAATTAAGCGTAACACTGCAAGTAATATATAGTCCTGAGAGATAGGCATACTACTTGACAGTGGGCTCGATCATGGAAACTAAAAAATACTTATGACGTTCATTTTGGTCTATGAACCTTTAATGTATGACCGACAAGTTTCCCTAATTAATATTAGGATTAGATAGAGTTTATATTACTTGAGCTCTTAAGTTCTTTATAATGGCAAACACCTATAGTTAATTACATTCTAAATGACTAGAGTCAATTAAAAGAATTCTCGATGATGATTAGAGGTGCTTGTCTTCAAGAGTTAAATGTTTAGGGTTTCAAGGTCAGGCATGGAAAAGCCAAATGAGAATGGCTCAAGTAGGAACAGATGAGTGAAAGGTAGCAGATTTCATGGATTCGAGACAAGCCTCATTGACTTCCCAAACTATCTTATTGTTTTGCTTTAATTTTGAAGATAATATTATTTTATGTTTCAATCATGCTAATTTTTATTATTTAGGGCTTATACATGCATACCTGCTCATGCAAGTAGGCTGGAATATTGAAGGAGTTACGTGATACACCAAAAATATATACATTTTTAGACTCATATTTTATACTTATTTTTGGTGATATTACACCTTAATCGAAGGTATTTTGATGTCTTCTTGTAGGTTGTTGATTTTATGACTTAAAGCAAAAAGGAAGCAAAAATGATAGAATTTGGAGTCAAAATGACGTTTTTGATGAAGTACTCAGTGTCGACCGCGCAGAATAATAGAACAGCTGAAATTTTTACTAAGCGCCGACTGCTCCAAAGGCGGTTTAGGACCCATTTCTAGAAGGTTCGATGTATTTGGACGATTTTTTAAGAGTTTTTGGAGGTACCTCTTGAAAAAACGACATTGGGCTTTATTTGGGGCCGAAATTCATCAGAAAGTGACTCCTTTTCGCTCCAAAACGTTCCATCACGCTCCATTTTGGTCATTCTTCATAATCCATTTTCATTTCATCACCATATTGGAGTCCATTAGTGATTTTTATTTTATATTTTAGAGTTTGTGTGGTGAGATTTAGTGTGAAACTTTCTATAAGAGTGTTGGAGAAGGAGAAAGAGAGAGATAACTTCTTCCTGCATTTCTAAGGAAATGCTACAAGGGATTTGCTTTGAGAAAGAGTTTCAGATAACTTTTGTTTGTTTATTAGTGTTGTATGAACTTTCTTTTATATATGAAATTTGTGTTTTGTTGTATCTTAATGAAGTCTGAGTAGATTCCTTTATCTTTCTCCCTACTCTGAGATATGGTGAAATGAAGAGATAAAGAAGTCTGAGTAGTTCACTCTATCTTTCTCTCTACTCTGAGATATGGTGAAATGAAGAGATAAGATGATGTGTCAATATTAAAATATAAAATAAATTGTGATGATTTTTCAACTCCGAACTTAATTTACATTTCGATCTGGCCAATTGAATTGTTAAAATATGTTGTGAAACATATGATCCGGGAAATGGAGCGATCTGACCAATTGAATTGTTAAAATATGTTGTGAAACATATGATCCGAGAAATGAAGTTTTCAATCTGGTCAATTGAATTGTTAAAATATGTTGTGAAACATATGATCCGGGAAATGGAGTATGGTTTTTAATCTGACCAATTGATTTGTTAAAATATGTTGTGAAACATATGATCCGGGAAATGGAGTATGAGGTTTAACAACAAAGTGAGAATCACATTTAAGTCCATGAAGGAATATTTCGTTCATGGAATTAAGTGCAAATAAAGGTCACATTTGATTTCATGAAGGAGAAATTTGTTTAAGAAATTAAGTGTAAATAAATAGGGAAATATTCTTTTTTGGGTGTAGAATTGGAGAATCTTCATTTGATTTCCTGGAGAAAAAATTCGTTCATGGAATTAAGTGTAAATAAATAGGAAAATATTCTTTTTTGGGTATAGAATTGGAGAATCTTTAGGGTGACAGACTAAAATCCCCAATTCGGTCTTAATTTTTAAAAACTAAAGCGCAAATTATCCTTCAGGTGAAGGGAAGTGGGAGCACTAGAGTGGGAGCCGGTATTCTCCTAGCTTAGCCACAGATTTAGGGACTAAACCTAGGATTAGCCAATGATTTTCTATGCACTGTATCAGGGTAGAGAATAATGGCTCCTATTTGGCACAATACATAGTATAAACATTTATCTCATCTCATTTCACCAGAACATCATTGTAGTGGGAAGGATGTTTTTTCACATAAGAAATCTTCATTACATAAACATAGTTAGTAGATTAGTATTTACCTTTTAAACTTTGCATTTCTATTTTGCTAATAGTTCAGTACTTTAGTTTTAATAACATCTCAATATTCAAAATTAGTGACAGTGATTTTATTTGATTTTTTATAAATTTCCTAGTAAAACTTATCATTGTCAATTTACACTTGCCCTTGTGGGATCAATATTTGGGGCTTAAATAGAAAGTCATTTATTACTTGATAATGATACGTATACTTGTGTAGAATCTCATTATTAATTGCCTATAATTATATATATATATTTTTTTTTACACAGCTTACTTTTCCTACAATGATCAAGTTTTTGGCACTGTAGTGGTGTCAACTTCATAAATCCTTACATATAAAAAATCGGGATCAAGTTTTTGGCGTCGTTGCATGGGGAAGGTAACGGTTAAATTTAGATAAATTAAATAATTTTGATAAATTATTAAAGTTAGAGATAATATATATACTATAAAAATATATAAAAATATAAAAAATAAAAAAAATCTAAAACCCAAAAAGAAATTTATTTATTAGTATTTTTTTAAAAAAAGAATTTTACTTTACTTACTTTATTTGTTTATGTGAAATATTGGATCTAAAGGCTTAGTACCTTACGATTCAGAGTTAGAACGTACTATTAAAAAAATTTGAAAACAATAAAGAGAAATTAAAAATTTAAAAGAAATAGCAAATAACTTAGAAAATCCAATAAATGAGAATCGACAAAGACCTTTAAAAGATTATGTGAATCCGACAACAGATGATTTCACTTGACTATTCAAAATCCTGATGTTGTTGCTAATTCATTTGAGCTTAGATTTGTTATTATTCAAATGATATAAAATAATCAGTTTGGAGGATCACCTATTGAAGATCATAAATTACATCTTGCTAGCTTTCTTGAGATTTGTGCTACATTTAAATATGACAGTGTCTAATAATGCTGTTAGGCTTAGACTTCTTCATTTTTCATTAAGGGATAAAGCCAAGGCTTGGTTAAATTAATTAGCACCTGGATCTATTAGAACTTGAGGAGAACTATCACAAAAATTCTTGGCTAAATATTTTTCACCATAAAAAACCGCTAAGCTTAGAAATGATATTACATCTTGTTGTTAGTTTGAAGGGGAATCAGTATATGAAGCCTGGGAAAGATTTAAAGAACTTCTTAAAAAATGTCCACACCATGCTTTGCCAGATTGGTTAATAATTCAAACCTTTTACAATTGATTAGTAGGATCACTAAGATCTATTATAGATGCTGCTACGGATGGATCATTAATGTCAAACCTTTTGATGAAGCATCTTCTTTAATTGGAGAAATGACTACTAATAATTTTCAATGGCCGTCCGAAAGTGTAAATCCTAAGAGAGTAATCAGTATTCATGATTCTGATGCAATGTTATTTTGGCATCTCAAATTGCTGCTATTTTTAAAAAGATTGATCAAATAGGAGTGAATTATTCTCAAATACCCCAGTATTAGAGGAAAATTCACTAGGACAGATTATTGATATTCAATCATCTTATGAAACTTTAAATGCTGTAAATAATTGAAATTACAATCCCTATTCTAACTATTTTAACACTAGATGGAAAAATCACCCTAATTTTAGTTGGAATAATTATAACAATCCGGTGAATCCATCTGAAAATCTGAACAATTAAGGAAATCCTAATTTTTGACCTTATTATCCTCCAAGATTTAACTCCAATCCAAACCCACAAGTTAAGGAAAAGAAGTTGAGGATGGAAGAAGTGATGTTGAATATGGGAAATCAAATACAAAATCAAGGGGCTGCTATTAGAAATATTGAAAATCAATTAAAACATATTGCTAGTGCACTTAGTAACAGACCTTCTGGAATTCTTCCGAGTACCGTGGAAGTTAATCCAAAAGGTCAAAATAAAGAGCAAATTAAAGTTATTCAATTACAAAGTGGAAAAGAAGTTGAAACAAGGATCCAAAGAGAAACTGAAGTTGATGAAGAGAAGGAAGAAATGGAAAATGATCAATATGAAAATGAACAAACACAGTTTCCTTTAGAAAAATCATTACCTCTGTTTCCTCAAAGACTGAAGCAGAAAAATAAAGATAAATAATTAACAAAATTTTTGAAAATCCTTAAGAAATTGACGATAAATATTCCTTTTGTTGAAACTTTAAAACAAATGCCAAGTTATATGAAATTTATGAAGGATGTACTAAATAAGAAAAGGAAGTTTACAGATCATGAGACCGTTACACTCATTAAAGAGTGTAGGGCTATTATCAGAAAAAGCTTCCTAAAAAATTAAAAGATCCTGGTAGTTTTACTATACCTTGTGTAATTGGTGAAAAGTTTTATGGAAAAGCTTTAGAGTGTAGTGCTATTATTCAGAAAAGCTTTACCATTTCTTGCAACAGGAAGAGCTATAATAGATGTGCAAAAAGGAGAATTAGTAATGATAGTTAATGCTCAAAAAGGAAAATTTAATATAACAAAAGTTATGAAATATCCTACAATAGAAAAAGATAATGAATGTTTCAGGATGGAAGTAGCTGATTATCTAAGTAATAAACAGTTTAAGAATGAGTGTGAAGATAAATTAAAGCAAGAAGAAATTTTTGAGAATGACGATGAAATAAAATGAGAAGATTTGGATTATATTCAGGGCAAATTTGAAACGTTAAACTTGTTGGAAAACGATAGTAAAAATCTTATTCCTTCAAGTCTTAAACCACCTAAACTTGAATTAAAGATATTACCTGCACATTTAAAGTATGTATTTTTAGGAGAGTCATCTACATTGCATGTTATTATATTTTTTGAGTTAATTGAAATTCAAGAACAAAAGTTGATAAAAATGTTGAACAAATATAAAAAGGCTTTTGGATGGACTTTAACAGATATTAAAAGAATTAGTCCTTCAATTTGTATGTTAACGGATATTAAAAGATATTAAAAGAATTTAGATGTTAAAATTATATATCCTATTTCAGATAGTGTCGGGTAAGGCCAATTCACTGTGTTCCGTAGAAAGGAGGAGTGACTGTTAAAGAAAATGAGAAAAATGAATTAATACCAATAAGGCAAGTTACTCATTGGTGAATTTGTATTGGTTATAGAAAATTAAATATGGCCACCAGAAAAGATCACTTTCCTTTATCCTTTCTGGACCAAATGTTGGAAAGATTGGCTGGGAATAAATATTATTGCTTTTTAGATGGATATACCAGTTAACATCAAATTCCAATTGCTTTAGAAGATCAAGAGAAAACAACAATTACAAGCCCATATGGAACATTTGCTTTTCATAGAATGCCTTTTGGACTATGCAATGCACATGCAACATTTCAAAGATGCATGATGTCAATTTTTAGTAATTTTATAGAACATGGAATGGAAGTGTTTATGGATTATTTTTTTGTATTTGGAACTTTATTTGAGTTATTTCTTAATAATTTAGAAAAAGTTATGGATGTGAAAAACTCAACCTAGTATTAAATTGGGAAAAATGTCAATTTATGGTTATAGGAGGTATTGTACTTGGGCATAAAATTTATGAAGAAGACATTGAGGTAGATCTTAAAAAAATCCAAGTTATAGAAAAATTACCACCACCTACTAATGTTAAAGAGGTGAGAAGTTTTCTAGGACATGCTTGTTTTTACAAGCGCTACATAAAATTTTTTTCAGAAATAACTAAGTCGCTAAACTAGCTTTTAGAAAAAGATAAGAAATTTGATTTTGATGAGGAATGCATAAGAAAATTTAAATTATTAAAGAAAAAATTTGTCACTGCACCTATAATAGTACCACCTCACTGGGAAAAACCATTTGAAATAATGTGCGATGCTAGTGATTATGATATTGGGGTTGTATTAGGACAAAGGCACGATAAAGTTTTTAAAGTTATATATTATGCTGGTAAGACTCTAAATGATGCTCAAATTAATTATACTACTACTGAAAGAGAGTTATTAGCTATTACAATGCCATTGATAAATTTATACCATATTTAATTGGAATAAAATGTGTAGTGCATCCGGATCATTCTGCTATTAAATACTTATTGCAAAAGAAGGATGCTAAACCAAGATTAATTAGACTAAATGTATAGTGCATACATATCATTCTGGTACTAAATACTTAATGCAAAAGAAGGATGCTAAACCAAGATTTATTAGATGGATACTTCTATTATAAGAGTTTGATTTTACTGTGACTAATAGAAAGGGTAATGATAATCAAATAGTTAATCATTTGTCTAGGATAGAAATAGAAATATTAACTAATTTTACAAATGAAATTTTAGAAAATTTCCCTAATGAACGCTATATAGTATTGATGAAATGGATGTACTGTGGTATGCCGATATAGTAAATTATATTGTAAGTGATATTTTACCACCTGATATAAAAAATACAAAATTAAAGAAATTTGTATATGATTCAAAATACTATTTTTGTATATAAACAATGTAAAGTTCTAATTGTTAGAAGATGTCTGTCTTATGAAGAAACTCAACATATAATTGAAAGATGTCATGATTCTGCATTTGGAGGACATTTTGGAATAAATAAAACTGCCTATATGATTTTTCAAGCTGGATTTTATTAGCCTACTGCTTTTAAAGATGTTAATGAATATATTAAAATGTGTGATAGATGTCAACGAGTTGAAAATATTTTTGGAAGAAATGAAATGCCTCTAAATTACACATTGGAAGTTGAAATTTTTGATGTGTTGGGATTAGATTTTATGAGACCATTTATGCCTTCATTTGGAAATTTATATATATTACTTGTTGTTGATTATATGTCCAAATGGATTGAAGCTATTGCTATATCAAGATATGATGCTCGGAGTGTTTCTAAATTTTTGATTAAAAATATTTTTACAAGATATGGAATGCCGAGAGTAATTATTACTGATGGAGGATCTCATTTTAGGAATAAGATAATCGAGAAATTAATTAAAAAATAAGATATTATGCACAGATTCTCTACTACTTATCATCCTCAGACTAGCGGTTTAGCTGAGATAACAAATCATAAAATTAAACGTATTTTAGAAAAAGCTGTAAATCCTTATAAATTGGATTGGTCTGCTAGATTAGATACTGCATTATGTGCATATAGAACTGCTTATAAGACTCCTATACTAATGTCCCCATACAAACTGATATTTGGAAAAACATGCCACTTACTAGTAGAATTAGAGCATAAAGCATTTTGGGCTATTAAGGAATTTAATTTTAATCTAAAAGATGTTGGTGAGAAAAGATTATTGCAACTCAATGAACTTGAGGAAATAAGAAATGAAGCATATGATAATGCTAAAATCTATAAAGAAAAAATGAAAATATTGCATGATCAGAAGATTATACAAAAGAAATTTGAATCTGGATAAGAAGTTCTATTATATAATACAAGATTGAGATTGTTTCCAGGAAAACTAAAATTCAGATTGGTAGGACCATTTAAAGTGATTAAAGTCTATCATTATGGAACTGTTGTTATTAAAAATCCTAACACTAGAAAGGTATTTAAAGTTAATGGGCATCGTCTGAAACATTATTTTGAAGGGCACATACCTCAATTTAAAGAATTTTTAATGTTAAGTCAACCCAACTAAAGAAATGGTGTGTCGGGCTGACGACATTAAACAAATGGTGTGTCAATGTATTACTATTTTGTTTGATAAGTGTCTTATATATTAGTAGATAATAATCCTACACAATTGCATTTATTATAAATTAAGTTAAATATTGATATTGGAGAAAAGTTGGAATTAAATTGAACAAAAAATGAAGGTCGCAAAATTTTTGCTATTATCGTTGACGGCGCCAACGCCGACAACGCCAATCGGGAGTGATGATGGCGCCGAGAGCGGTTTGACGGTTCGAACAACTTTTGACAGACTTTGGCGGAATTTTGCTCCGTAATAACAGCCAAGAGGTGTTTTTAAAGTCCTAAAAACTTCCTAGGACGCCTAGAAACATCCTATTTTTGGATTCCATGGCTTCCAATTTCAGAAATACTTCAAGGTATGGAGTTTTCAATATAAAAAAGTTTATTAGTTTCGACGCGTAGAGATTATACTATAAAGTTATTACGAAGAAGAGATTGATCAAGGAGAGAGGATTTGTTAATCATGGATTGATCAATCCAAGTGCTCTGGTTGACAAGATCATGTTGCAAAGGCGATGGGAAGTTCTGTGTTACACTATCGTTGCGGTTGTTGTGCCTGTAGTGAAGGAGTTCTATGCAAATCTACATGGAATTACCCAAGGAGTTGTTTTCATACGAGGTAAGGCTATACCATTTACTCCTGCGATAATTAATGAATTGTATATGATAGAAAATATTCCAATATGTCATTATACAAATTTCATTCCTATGCGAGATTTGATATAAGATGTTTATAATTTTCTGACGGATGAAAGTGATATGTGGGAAGTACGAGATGAAGGATATATTAGTTTTCCTATTCATCACTTAATCCAATTTCGAAGCAGTGGCATTTCTTTATTTATGCAAAATTACTCCCTACTATGAAGATTAATAGAGACCAAAGAAAGTGCTATTTTAAACTAATGTATTCAAATGGAAAAACCTATTGATATAGGATCAATTATATTTAAATATGTTATAGGTATCATTATGAATGTGTGAATTTATGGACTTGGGCATCCTTCTATAATTTTTCTGATTTGTGGTCAATCTCAAGTGCCATATGAAAGTCGGGAAAAAGTTTTGCTACCATGGGAGCCCATGATCCCTATTGATGATCAGTATGTTAGTAATGGAAATGAAGTACTAAATGCTATTATGGATCATTCTTCACATGCTTCAACTCCATTAATACTACCAACAGTGGGAAGTTCGCTTGCTTTGGAGAAGAAATTGAAGAAAATTAAAAGGGAACTCCAGAGTATTATGAATATAGTGGGATATCTTAAGTACCTTTTTGATCACCTTGATTGGAGAATGAAAGAAAATTTTGATCATACTGGAACTTTTGAAGCAGGATTAGTTCGGATGTTTAAAAAAATGGTTGGATCGAAGAAAATTTGATAGATCAATTCCCGTATTGATCCTTCTACATCCTATATGTTCATTACCAATTCATGAGAGATATTAAAGGAGGTGAAACAATTGAACATGAAGCGGAATGACTGAAGACTATAGATTCTCTACTTGCTTAAGAATATTTATGTATTTGATGTAATTGTGTGGATTTGATTTGATTTGGTTTGGTTTGTTTTTGTTTTAAAATTCTGAACTTTGATTATGTGTATAATTTTGTGCCAGCGTTTAGTGTTGTGACTTGATTTCGATATTGATTTATAATTAGTTTGCTTAATATGTGTGAATGTGTGATTTGTGAAATGTGTTTGTAAAAAATGTATTTTCATATATAAAAGTTAGTTTGTTGTTGTTTGTGAAAATGATTGTTTGTGAAATGTTTATTTGTGAATTATTGTTACATAAAAATTTATGTTTAAATATACTAAAAAAAATTTGGAGTAAATTAAAAGGAAATTGAAAATTTGAAAAAAAAATCAAAATAGTGAATTTCGGGCCTTCAGCGCCGACGGAGCTGGCATGGGCACCGACAACGCCTTCGACCCGAGAGCAGTAATAACCCTTTAATTTGCGATTTTCACCGCAAAACCTCCATTTTTACCCCTAAAGTCACCTTCAACCTTCGCTTTTCACACCTAAGGCTTGATTTTGGGCGGATTTGAGGAGATTTAGAGGTAAAGGAACTTCGGATTTCATCTTCTCTAGGTAAGAGCTACACTTTAAAGTAAAAATTTTTTATTTTCACCAAAGATTTTTTTCACATTGTCTAGATCCGAAAGTTTTGTTTTTTTTTTTTTTTGAGAGATTTTGAGAAAATGCTTTGTTGAAAAACTTTTACTTAGTGGATTTAAGTTTAAAGTGCTTTACATTTTGATTTTTAGAATTTTGGAATTTATTCAGATTTTTATCAAATTTTTCTAGATTTTCTATGGCACCTAGACTGAGCAAAAGAAAAAAAGAATATGACGAGCAAAAGTTTGTTAGCTTTAAAGCTAGTGCTCAATTTCATAGTCTTCGAGAAAATAAGAAAGTGATTCCGGATTGAGGTTTCAAAAAACTGGGAGGAGAATTTGAATGATTGATTATCGCTCGATAGTGGGAAAACTTCTGCTATTTTACTGATGACACGATAGCTGGGATAGTTATGGAATTGGAATTTTATGCCAACTTTCCGGAGGCTTCTGATGATTTTGTTTTTGTTCGAGAAAAAAGGGTGGAGTTTACTCCAAGAAAAATAAATGAGTTTTATCAGTTAGAAGATGTTTATAGATGCCAGCATCATTCATTCTCTGCCACAAATGAGGCCTTAGATGATGTTATTTCTTTTCTGACCGGTGAGAAAGGGGCTTGGAAAGTAAAGAATGGCGTTAAAGTCAAATTTCCTCTTTCTATGTTAAATGTAGTATCTAAGGTCTGACATTATTTTATTTCTGGGAGGATGATTCCAACAAACCATCATAGTGAAGTGACCAAGGATAGAGTCATTCTGAACTACTGTATTCAACAAGTGATGGATATAAACATTTATATGAACACTCAATCTATTACTCTGGGATAGACCACTGGTGGATTGGCACAACCTACTCTCATTTATACACTTTGTGAGCATGCATTATTTGATTTCAGACCTGATGAGGAGAGGATTGAGCCTCAGAGATCGATTGGGCCTGCAAACATTAAGACTTATGAGTCCCATGTTGATTGGAGATCTAGAAGTAAGGTCAGTGATATTCCTTCTACTTCTAGGACCCCTACTTTTAGTGAGCCTACTTCAAGTGACCCCAATAACAGGGAGTTATTGGACCAGATGATGATTCAACAGGGAAATATTTTGAGGATGGATCATAGGATGCAGAACATGGAGGCCAGAAATGCTCATAGAGATGATCTGATTCAGTAGAAGTTTGAATATGATGCTGCTTATGATGATGCTTTAGTGAAATACATGACGAGTGATCATACAGTTCAATTCCTGTTGACCTCACTTTTTGTTGAGGTTCAGTTTTTGCTCTTTAGTAGCCTAAGGTCTAGCCATAGGACTTTCCTATTGAATATTCTTAGAAGATTAGACAAGGAGCCCTAACCATTAGAAATTTCAAACTCTTATCCACACTTGAAGTTTCACATATTGATCCTAATCTCTAGCACTTGGTAGATGGGGTCACTATGGGGGAAACTCAAGATGAGTCACCCTAAGGACTGTCGGACCTTAGGGTGGACCCTGGGTGTTGGTCTAGGGCTAAGGCACTTGTTTGCACTGACAATCACTAATTACCCTAAACCTAGAACTTTTAGGCTTCGGTCTCTTGATACTTTTGGGAGACTCTTGTAAGTGGTTCCCTAAACTCATTAGCCCTAGGCTAGGGTTTAGCAAAGATCACTACATAGAGGACCCAAAAATGGGGTTTCTATTGGTCCATGGCTTATTAATGGTGTTTGGTATTCCAACTCTACTAAGATACCCAGCCTAGCCTATTGCCCCCAAATTCCCCAAACTACCCAAATTACCCAAAATCCCCAAATTGGCCAAATTACCAAAATACCCCTCTTTGGCCCAAAATTCCAAAAATTCCAAAAAAATCTCAAAAATTTCCAAAACCTCTCAAATATTCCCATTTTCATTTTTCTCAACTATCACATGACCCAATTTGGCCAATTTGACCATCTTTGATCAAAACCCCCGAATTGCCCTTTAAAGGCCCAAATTTCCCCAAATTCAACTCAAATGTCCATCAATTTGATCCCAATTGACCCCAATTTCAATCTTAAACTCAAATTCACTTTTGATATGGCCAAACTAGACCAAAGCCATGCTTAATTGGCCCATGATTTGAGCCCAATGTTTGTATAGGTCAAACCCCCAATTTTGGTCATATGACCTAATCTCACCAAATTGAACCTATAGCCTTGTCAATTGGCCCCAATTAATGTTGAAAAATCTTTATAACATTCTTACACATCAAAATCAACCATCAATTGGCCTTTTTGAAGCCTCAAATCCATTTGATTTTGGCCTAAATCCAAAGTTCCCAAATTTAGCCCCAAATTGGCTAAGTTCCCAAATTTCACCCAATTGATTGCCTTAACCTCCAAATTGGTATCCAATTCATGTTGAAAACTCTTCATGGGGTCCCTATTGACCATTTAAAATAATCAATTTGGAATTAGCTCAGAGCTAGCTCAAGCTAGACCCAAGCCTAGCCCAACATAACCAAATTGNAACACATTTGCATTAAATTGTTGTGATGGATTCCTCTGGATGCCCTGAGCACCTAGCCACCTCCCACTAGCCGGCTGACTAGCCTAGTGGTCGGAAAAGCTCAAAACTAAGTGCCACCCCAATGGGACTTCACCCAAATCAAGCCTAGAGGCAAGCTTAGCCAAATTGAGTTGTAGAGCTCCTCTGCCCTCTACCTTAAGCACCACATTACACCTCCTTATTGGCCATGACAGCCACCATAACCCCATTTTTTATAAAAGTCCACCTCCACGGTCATTAAACCNGATGATAGCCACCATAACTCCCTTTTTAAAAGGCCACCTCCATGGCCTGTCGGCGTTATTTCGGGTTGGTTTGGGGGGTTGCCCGTAAGAAGCTATCGGCCACCGGAATCAAAATCCTGTCTCCCACTTTGGAAGGACGTTGAAGTATGAAATCAAACTGACCCATCATATTTTTCATAGTTTAAAATGAAAGAGCATTATACCTCAAATCCTGTATCTATCCAGGAGGATAAACACAAGAATTGAGGATGAGGCTCGATCAAATAAACTAAGAAAAGTATGACGTCTGTTTGGTCTGCGAAACCTTTGTATTTGCCAACAAGTTCCCCTATTTAATATAAAGGATTAAATAGGGTTTATATTAAGCTGGGTTTGGACATGCTTCCTATAAGGGCAAGCCCCTATAGTTAATTACATCTTAAATGACCAAAGCCACCTAAGAAGACCCTCGATAAAAATCAATAAATACTATCTTCAAGGAATTTCAAAGGGGAGGACTCTTCAACGAAATCAGACGTAGAGGTGTGAAAGGGGATTGGTTCAAGTTTGGAACATTTTATTATAGATACCAAATGAAGAAGAACTAAGGGATGTCATGGATCCAGAGGAGAACCTCGGTGACTTCCCAAGCCATCCTAATGTTTGGCTTCAGTTTTGTGGAGAAATATTTGGGTGTTTCATCCTGCCAATTTTATTAGTTAGGGCTTACATTCGTGTGAAATGATCACACAAATAGCCTGGAAGATGTGAGGATTTAGGTCGTGACAAACGCCAACCTCGGAATCCTAAGATGAGTTAGGGCTTATATTATATAGCAGGGCTATACAAAGGCCTANCAAAGGGTAAGACACTTCAACGAAATCGGACGTAGAGGTGTGAAAGGGGATTGGTTTAAATTTGGAACATTTTATCGTAGAATCCAATAGAAGAAGAACTGGGGGATGTCATGGATCCAGAGGAGAACCTCGGTGACCTCGCAAGCTATCCTAATGTTTGGCTTCAGTTTTAAGGAGAAATATTTAGGTGTTTCATCCTGCCAATTTTATTAGTTAGGGCTTACATT
>JXCR01147376.1:355872-374923 GCA_002079205.1 Phalaenopsis hybrid cultivar
TGTTAAGAGTGGTATTTATCTTTAAAAATCAATTTAAGTTGTCAAATGAACTCAAAATATTTTAAAATTTTTATGATGAGTTCCCTGGATCATAAATCATAGTGGAGGTCAAAGATCAAGTCATTTAAATGTTTGTATTTTCCAAAATTAATTATTTTAGAGATTTAGTGTTTGTAAAATTTAAGTGCATATTAAATGACTTGACCCATGAAATTTTTTCCAAAGATTTGTCCAGTCATGGTGGACCTTTCAAAATTTTCTTGGGATTTTATAACCAATATGCTAATTTCCATGATTATTTTAAATAAACAATGTGTAAAAACTTATAAAATATGGACCTCTATATAGGAATCTCCTATGACTTTGGAAAAATTAGAGAATATTTCCCTTGATAGAGGCTACAACATGCCAAAATTTCAAGCCAAGCTAAGTGCCAATATGCATGGAGAATTAAATGATTCTAAATAGTGTTTAATTAATTAAAAATATTTTATGCATCAAATGGACATGAAATTTAATTCACATTGTTCTCCTCTGTTCACTGGGTAAGAGGGTATTTTTATTTTATTTTTGTGATTTTTCTACATAAAGTTATGTATTTTTGAAGTTTGAGGGGATTAAATAAATAAGAAAATGCCTTTATTTTCCTACTTATCCATGTCAACCTCGTACGGGTCGAATAGACCAGGTGTCACTGCGTGATTGGCGCGGCCAGCCAGGTCATTCCCGCCCATGTCGGACCGCGATCTGTCCGACGCGATCAGGGCCACCCGATCAATACACGCTCGATCTGACGGTCACGGGTCATCGTCCCAAATGAACTGGACCTGAAAACCATCCATTTTAAAACGCTAATATCTCACTCGATTCTTAACAAAATCGAGTGAATTATTTTTTTAAATACTTGTATTGACTAGTAGAACACATCCATACGGTGGATGAACCCTTAAATTGACTGTATATTCATGAATTTCTAAAAGAAGCTCGGTTTATGGGTTAACTTTGAATACCTTGGTCCAAGAGGGGTAGCCTCAATTGGATGCTTGTAGAAGCTTTATGTGGATGCCAGAAGCCTAGGGATGGAGCCTCTAGTTGTGGTGAAATGCCCAGACCCAAATTCGACCAAGGCCGATTTGGGGGTTTGGTCGAAGTCCACCTTAGAATGTCGGCTGATGGGGCTTTGTGGGGGATCTTCTTCTCTTGATGTTGGGATGGTGTGGGTGCAAGTAATTTGAATTTGGTGGAGATTTGGAGGATGTCCTGTTTCGGCCTTGAAATTGAGCTCCAAAATTGAACTAAAGCAATGGATTTGAGTGGCTAAGGAAGGTTTAGTTAAGCTCAAGAGATCTCCAAGAAGCTCTTGAAGAAGTTTTACAGAGTCTTCCGAAAGAATTTCAAGCTCTCCCCTTTTTGCCATGGAGGGGGAGTTTAAATAAAATGGCCTAGGCTGGCTGCCAGGTCCAATTGAGGGGTGCATTTGGTTGCTTATGTGGAGGGCAGAGAAGCTCCAATGAGCAGCTGGGCTGATTTGGCCTTTGGGGTTGAATTAGGTGAAAATCCCTTGTCTTGGCCATGGTTTTAGCCATTTTCCAGCCACCAAGGTGGCTGACCGGCCAGGCATTGGTCACTTCTTGGCTCAGGGAGGTCAGGGGGTGGCTAATGATGATTATCTCCCAAGGGTAAGTGATGATGTTGGAGATATTTCAAGTTAGGCCCAAAAATGGGTAAAATCCCTTAATTTGGGGATCCATTGGTCCATAGCTTGTCATGGTGGTTTTAGGAGGGTTTAGCCTGGTCTTTAGGAAGGTTTTGGTGGCTGTGAAATCATTACTTTGGTGGCTTAGACATGGTTTAAGACAATTTTTGGTAAAAGGGTCCAACTGAGTGCAAATGACCAAAGCTTGAGTTTGGGCTAGCCTAGCCATGTCAATTGGCCTAATTAATTGTTTCATTTGGTGTAGATGATCATAAGGAACAACTTAGGTGAAGGATGGAAGTCGTTTTGAACTCAATTGAAGGGTCAATTTGAGGGAATTTTGAACTTTAATCAATTCGATCATGTTGGGCTAGGGTTGGGTCTAGCCTTGGTTAGCCTTGGGCTAAGTCCAAATTTATTGTTATAAATAGTCAATAGGGACCTCATAAAGAGTTTCCAACCTGAATTGAATGCCAATTTGGATGTTAAGGCAATCAATTGGGTGAAATTTGAGGACTTAGCTAATTTGGGGCAAAATTTGGGAATTTTGGATTTAGGCCAAAATAAAATGGATTTGAGACTTTGCTAAGGCCAATTGATGGTTGATTTTGATGTATAAGAATGTTATAAAGATTTTTCAACATTAATTGAGGCCAATTGACTAGGCTATGGGTTCAATTTGGAGAGATTAGGTCATATGGTCAAAATTGGGGTTTTGACCCAAATCAAAATTGGGCTTAAATCATGGATCAATTGAGCTTGTATTTGGTTTAATTTAATCATATAAATAAGGAATTTGAGTTTAGGATTGAAATTTGGGTCAATTAAGATCAAATTTATGGACATTTGAGTTGGATTTGGGGAAATTTGAACATTTTAAGAGCAATTTGGGGATTTTGGTTAAAGATGGTTAAATTGGCCAAATTTGGTCATGTGGTAGTTTAGAGAAATGAAATAAGGAATATTTTGGATTTATTGGGATTTTCTGAGAATTTTTTGGAATTTTTGGGTTTTTTAGCTATGGAGGGGTATTTTGGTAATTTGGGGGTATTTTAGGGGTAAAAGGCCAAGATGGGTATTGTGGTAGATTCGAGGTTCCAACCCTCACCAATAAGCCATGGACCAATGGAAACCCCATTTTGGGTCCTCCACATAGTGGTCTTAGCTAAACCATAGCCCTAGGGCTAGTAGGTTTAGGGGACCATCTACATGGATCCCAAAAGATCAAGGGATCTAGGCTAGAAATTTGAGTTCATGGTTGTGAGTGATTGTGAGTACAGGAATGCCTTAGCTCCAGACCAACACCCAAGGTCAACCCTAAGGTCGAGTAATCCTAAGGGTGACTCAAGTTGTGAATGCCTTAGCTCTAGACCAAGACCCAGGGTCAACCCTAAGGTTCAGCAACCCTAAGGGATGCGTTAGCTCCGGACCAACACCCAAGGTCAACCCTAAGGTCTAGCAATACTAAGGGTGACTCATCTTGATTTTCCCCCATAGTGACCCCACCTACTAAGTATTTAGAGGTTGAGAGCAATATGTGGAACTTCAAGTTGAGTGGAGAAGAGTTTGGAATTTCTAATGGTGAGGGTTCCATGTTTAGTTTTCTAGGAATAGTCAACAGGAAAAGTTCTATGGCAAGACCCTAGGCTACTAATGAGGAAAAACTAAACCTCAACCAAAAATGAGGTCAACAAATGGACCCCCAATAGGTGGGGTGTGCTGGGTAAGCACACCGCGCGTATTGGCGTTGACCAACGAGATTAACAAAAACCAATACAAACTCCTAAGTCAACAAACCCGGAAGTATGCGTAGAGTTGTGTGTGTGAGTTGTTTATGTTGGAGAATTAGCAGGTGATCGTCTGGATGAAATCAAGGAGTAGGGTCTCTCGTTGGGGATCAGAGAGTGAATCTTAAGTTATGAAATTTCAGGTATTTATAAAGGATGGGAATCAGTAAGTAAGTGATGACCCCGAGGTGGGAATTGAAATTTGGGTATCAATCCCGAAATAAGAATCAGATGCCATAATCCATTTAAGGTGGTCTTAAAACTGATTTCAAAAGATGAGAATAAGATGTCTTGAATTAATCGAAGGGCTTATTCCCTCAACCTCAAGAATATCGTTGAATTTGATTCGAAAGATTGTGATATGAGGGGTTCCTAAAGCAATGCGGAATTGGATATAAAATCCTAAACCTCTAGATTTGATTTGAAAGATTGCAATAGGATGAGAACCTAAAACAACGCGGAATCAGATGTCGAATCCTCAACCTCTCGATTTGATTTAAAATATTGCAATAGAAAGAGAACCTAAAGCAACATGGTATCGGATGTGAAATCCTCAACCTCTAGATTTGATTTGAAAGATTGCAATAGGATGAGAACCTAAAACAATGCGTAATCAGATGTAGAATCCTCAACCTTTAGATTTGATTTAAAATATTGCAATAGAAAGAGAACCTAAAGCAACACGGTATCGAATGTGAAATCCTCAACCTCTAGATTTAATTTGAAAGATTGTAATAGGAGGAGCTCCTAAAGCAACACGGTATCGGATGTAAAATCTTCAACCTCTAGATTTGATTTGAAAGATTGCGATAGGATGAGCTCCTAAAGCAACGCGGTATCAGATGTAGAATCCTCATCCTCTAGATTTTATTTGAAAGATTGCGATAGGATGAACTCCTAAATCAATGCGGTATCGGATGTAGAATTCTTAACCTCTAGATTTGATTTGAAATAATTCAATAGGAAGAGAACCTAAAGCAACACGGTATCGGATGTTAAATCCTCAACCTCTAAAATTTGATTTGAAAGATTGCAATAGGATGAGCTCCTAAAGCAACACGATATCGGATATGAAATCCTCAACCTCTGGAATTTGATTTAAGAGATTGCGATAGGATGAGCTTCTAAAGCAACGCGGTATCGGATGTAGAATCCTCAACCTCTAGAATTTTATTTGAAAGATTGCAATAGGATGAGCTCCTAAAGCAACGCGGTATCGGATGTAGAATCCTCAACCCTTAGAATTGATTTGAAAGATTGCAATAGAATGAACTCCTAAAGCAATGCGGTATCGGATGTAGAATCCTCAACCTCTGGATTTGATTTGAAAGATTGCAATAGAATGAACTCCTAAAGCAACGCGGTATCGGATGTAGAATCCTCAACCTCTGGATTTAATTTGAAAGATTACAATAGAATGAACTCCTAAAGCAACGCGGTATCGGATGTAGAATCCTTATCCTCTGGATTTAATTTGAAAGATTGCGATAAGATGAGCTCCTAAAGCAACACGGTATCGGGTGTAGAATCCTCAACTTCTAGAATTTGATTTGAAACATTGCGATAGGATGAGAACCTAAAGCAACATGGAATGGGATGTAGAATCCTTAACCTCTAAAATTTGATTTGAGAGATTGCAATAGGATGAGCTTCTAGAGCAACGCGGTATCGGATGTAAAATCTTCAACCTCTAAAATTTGATTTGAAAGATTGCAATGGGATGAGCTCCTAGAGCAACGCGGTATCGGATGTAAAATCCTCAACCTCTAGAATATCGTAGGATTTGATTTGAAAGATTGCGATAGGAGGGGCTCCTAAAGCAACGCGGAATTGGATATAAAATCCTCAACCTCTAGATTTGATTCGAAAGATTGCGATAGGATGAGCTCCTAAAGCAATGCGGTATCGGATGTAGAATCCTCAACCTCTAGATTTGATTTGAAATATTGCAATAGGAAGAGAACCTAAAGCAACACGGTATCGGATGTGAAATCCTTAACCTCTAAAATTTGATTTGAAAGATTGCAATAGGATGAGCTCCTAAAGCAACACGGTATCGGATGTGAAATNTATCGGATGTAAAATCCTCAACCTCTGGAATTGATTTGAAAGATTACAATAGGATAATCTCCTAAAGCAACACGGTATCAGATGCAAAATCTTCAACCTCTAGATTTGATTTGAAAGATTGCGATAGAATGAGCTCCTAAAGCAACGCGGTATCAGATGTAGAATCCTCAACCTCTAGAATTTGATTTGGAAGATTGCAATAGGATGAGCTCTTAGAGCAACGCGGTACCAGATGTAGAATCCTCAACCTCTAGAATTTGATTTGAAAGATTGCAATAGGATGAGCTCCTAGAGCAACGCAGAATCGGATCTGAAATCCTCAACCTCTTGGAATTGATTTGAAAGATTGCAATAGGATGAGCTTCTAGAGCAACGCGGTATTGGATATAAAATCCTCAACCTCTGGAATTGATTTGAAAGATTGCAATAGGATGAGCTCCTAGAGCAACGCGGTATCGGATGTAAAATCCTAAACCTCTAAAATTTTATTTGAAAGATTGCGATAGGATGAGAACCTAAAACAACGCGGAATCAGATGTAGAATCCTCAACCTCTAGAATTTGATTTGAAAGATTGTAATAGGATGAGCTCCTAGAACAACGCGGTATAGGATGTAAAATCCTCAACCTCTAGAATTTGATTTGAAAGATTGCAATAGGATGAGCTCCTAGAGCAATGCGANAAAAATATCAGTTGAATCATTGCTAAGCAATGCGAAATCAGATGTGAAATCCTCATCGTCTAAAATATCATGTGAATCATTGCTAAGCAATGCGAAATCGGATGTGAAATCCTCATCCTCTAAAATATCGTGTAAATCATTACAAAGCAATGTGGAATCAGATATGAAATCCTCATCCTCTAAAATATCTTGTGAATCATTGCAAAGCAATGTAGAATCAGATGTAAAATCCTCATCCTCTAAAATATCGTGTGAATCATTGCAAAGCAATGCAGAATCAGATGTGAAATCCTGATCCTCTAAAATATCGCGTTTCGAATTCGTGGGAAACTAGTAGAATTTATGAAGATTGACATTGGTGAGGAAAAATTGTGAAACTTTGTGAGATTTTGTGCAGAATGTGAAATTCCGCTGTGATGTGAAGAAACCTGGTGCAAACCAAGGTAGTTGTGCTATGCAAGCAAAGAGTAAGAAGCTCGAACTCGAGAAATTTATCATTTTCTTTTCTTTTCGTTAGGATTTGGACCCAGTTTCAGACAAGCACAACGTCTGAGCTTCTAAGAACGAGTCTTTGTCTCTGAAACATTGCAAGGTACAGTACTTCTTGAAGTATCGTCCACTGACAAATGACAAGTGTAGAAAATAGCCCATCCTTAAGGTACCATCAGAACTATATTCTTTCAAGTACACATAACAGATGTGTTATTTCTACGGATACCATGGCTGAAGAGGCCGCAAGTTCGTAGCTTTGTTTGTAGCAGTCATCATTTGATTTGTTGCAGATTCTGTAAAGGTTGTTGAAGTTGTCTTTGAGAAATCTTTCTAACGTTCTTCGAGTTGAAGTTGGAGTTGTATTTGTTGGACACTGAAGGATATGACTTCAGGTTTGAATTTCCATTAACTGCTAATATCATTATCATGTCTTTAATTCTTTCTTTCTGAGCCTAAGCAGATTTCAGAATTTTGGTCGTGTGATCAAAACATTTTTCGTTTTCCAAAGATATTTCTGAGTCAATTAATAACCGACCAAAAGACTTAAGATCGTTGAACTTTTTCTTGAATATAATATCAGAAGAATTTTTTTAAGAGAGCATTTTAAGTTTCATTAATCAGGGGAAACTCGGACACCAATTTTTGATTATACGTCCACCTCAAGCTTCTTCTCAGGGAGACTTTTCTTTTGCTTTGATTTTTTTTCCATGTTTTGTTGAGAATTACTATATCTGGTAGAGCATGATTTAAAGATTTTGAATGTCTTAATTCAGACACCAATTTTTAATTTTATGCTCACCTCAAGCTTCTTCTCGAGAAATTTTCACACAACAATTTTTTTGCTCCCGTTGTTTTCTGAGAATTACTATATCTGGTGGAACATATTTCTTTTAAAGATTTTGAATGTCCAAATTCCCCTGACTAATAATCCTCAAATGTTTCTTAAGTCGAATTCTGGGATATTATAACTCGTTTGAAAGTCAGGACCCAGTCACGTGGCAGAAAATTAAAAGGCTCGTGATATCCCGAGTCAACTATTCGTATTTCAACCACACTATCTTATTTTGAAATCAACTTAGGACCCAATCCAAATTATTTAAAGTTGATGACTCAGATATTAGGGCATTGATTTCATTCTCCCCTGAAGTCATAGTCTTATCAAAATATCCAAATTTTCTTTTCGAGGTGATCAGTTTTTTTTTTAAAATATTGCACAATCTTGAACAACAACAAACCCTTTCTTTTCATTAATTGCAGTGGGAGGGAGGGATAGACTAACATTGATCATGCTAATTTCCCATTTAAACAAAAATAGTAATACAATAGTAGTCAAGAGGCATTTCATTCGTTGGCAGTTGCATAGGAATGGGTTGGAACAAACAAATCGACTGAAATCATATTGATATAACCTCTTTTAGGTTTCTTTCAAATATTCTTCTGGGATTGTTATGTACCCGTTCTTGAACTTCTCCTCAAGCAACTCTTTGAAACTGCAACACTCTTCTATGGTGTTTCCGATGAATCTGTGGTACGGGCAATATCTCGGATGTCCTTTCTTGTTGGCCTCATCGGGCTTCTTCGGCTTAGGTAACCTGAACTCGGGATTCTTGATCAGACTGCGGAACATCTTTTTTGCTGCTTCATCTTTAAAAGAATATATCCCATTGGATCGAGTGTTCATGATTGTGACTTGTCTTTCGTATGTCTGGTAAGGTCTCTGCTGAGATGATTGCTAAATATTCTGACGAGGATGTTTGAAGGTTTGTTGACGTTGTTCGGCTTGTATTTGAAATTGTCGTTTTTCCCTGCTAACCACATCAACTGTCCCAGATTTCTTCTCAAATATCTTGATTATCCTGGACTTCTCGGCCTTCTCATGAGAATCCATATGCTTGACTTCTTCTTGCAGATTGTTAGCTTTGTTGAGTAACTTCTCGAAAGACTTGATTGTGAGTCCCTTAAGTATAAAAGCTATCGGTCCATGGATGAATTTGAGTAAAATCTCAATTGCATGTTGTTCCAGTAGTTGAGGCTCACACTTCATGCTAAGATTTCTCCACCACAAAATATAATCTACTAGAGTCTCGTTAGGCTTTTGTTTTTTCATCATGAGATCTACATTAGAAACATGGTGTTGTGCTCCGGCAAACCTTTTTACAAACAACAGTTTTAACTCATCAAATGTCTTCACTAATCCGTTGAGCAACTTGTCATACCAATCAAAAGCAACTCCTGACAAGCTGCTGACGAACGATTGACAGAGTAAAGCTTCGTTGTTTCTTATATTGCCACAACTGGCTCGGAAACGTGTTATGTGCTGTCTGGGATTTCTTGCCCCGTCAAATAGCTTAAAGTTTGGTGACACAAAACCCTTGGGGTAGGGTACTGCATCGAACTCCTCCGGGTAAGGTCTACCTTTTAGAATCAATGCACCACGCTTAGATTGGGTTAAGACATCTCCAACTTGCTCGACCATTTGTTTAAATTCATTTTCTGGTATGACACTTTGGATAGAGTATTTCTTCGGATGTTCATCAGAGGTGAATTCTTTTCTTTCATCTACAACATGAATGGTTTCTGGTTAGTTCATTTCTAAAAGTGTCATCTGCAGTGATTATGACTGTCTTTGCATTGCATTCACGGTGTTCGTCAATTCTTCGATCTTCTTTTCGAGACAATTGATCTGTTCATCCCTTTGTTGGGTGGGCCCTTGCCTCTCATCTGCGGCGTTCTCCACACCAGAAGATGGAGCGTCACGCGTAGATAACTCGGCTTGGGTCTTGACGACATTGATTTCTGTTAATCTTTCGTTCATGTAATCTAACACATCATAATTTTCATCATTCATATCTTTTCTTTGTTCTTCATATAATCGTGCAATATTGGCTCGGAGTCTCTCCAGCTTACCGTCGATTGACCTTCCTTTGATTACTTTTAGGTCAATTGGGAATTTCTGAAGAGTGTCATTTCTTTTGTTGAGCACCAATGTGGTTGTGTAGAAGTTAATTGAATCAACCGAAATCATATTTACGGAACCCTTTTTAGTTTCTTTCAAATACTCTTTTGGGATCGTTACATTTCCACTTTTGAAATTCTTCTCAAGCCAATCTTTGAAGATAAAACAGTTTTCTATAGTGTGGCAGAGTAACTGGTGGTATGGATAATATTGAGGATGATCTTTCATATTGGCTTTCTCTAGCTTTTTCGGCTTTGGTAGAATAAGTCCTTGTTCCTTTAGCAATTCATGGAACATCTTTGACACAGATTCCTCTTTGAAGGAATACACCACTTTCTATCGTTCTGCCATGGATATCCTCTTATTCTCTGCCTGGTATAATCTTCCCTGAGGCGGTTGTTGGCTAGACTGACCATACTGTTGTGCATGTTGTTGGCGGGATTGTCGAGGCTGTTTGGCTTTCAAAATTTCCTGGTCGCGCCTCCTTTCCTGTGCCTTTATCAGTTGTCTAGGCTTTGAATCAGACCCAATCTTGAATCCAGAAAGTAGTGGGGCATAAGAGTCAACTGACACTTCCCATGTAGAATTTCTTTTCCCTTGCTCGGCAAAACAGTTGGCACGGTGACAGTGTATCCAGTAGTAGGAATAAAAACAGTTCTCGGAGTAATCTCAACGCTCCCATCTACAGACTTTTCAAGCCTAGTAGGGCTCTTTTCAATCAACACCTTTGAAGGGGAGAATTCTTTGGTAGACTTCAAGTTGAACTCTACAATAGGCTCAACAGACTTATCTGTTTCAAACTTCATCACAGTGACGGCCACCTTCCCGAACTTAACTCCAATATCATCAAACCCTTGTCCAAACTTAATAACTGCCAGGTCAGGCAGTTCATCTCTATTGACAGTGAACTCCATTCCGGAGGCGAAAAAAAATATCAACTTTGGTGAAGACATTGTTCCTTTCATTTGAAGAATTTTTGAAAGTCAGTGATGTCCCGTACCTTGCAGCTTTGACAGAAGTACTCAAATTGACGCACGTGTCTTATAAACTGGGCATTCTTTATTATTTTATTTTTTAAATTTGTTATTCACTTGTGATTAAAGCATCGAAGAGTTACAATTAGCAAATTGAATAACCATGAAAAAGTGCAACAACATGGCTTGATTCACAGAAAAGCAAACTCAAACTCAAAGGAAACGAAGAAATGCAAAGTTTAGGATCCAGTGTAGGACCAACTATACAACGCACAACGCCGAGGTGGAACCAGTCCACCGACACACCTATTGGGGGTCCGACCCCACATGAAAATTTAAAGAGTCTTTAATGGCCTTTTGAACCCCTCTGTTCAAAGATGGTTGAACAGCTAGTCCTGAAGTCCAAAGAGTTAGCTATACTTTCCTAAGACAGAAATGGGTAAAGTATGTCAATGCAAGAAAGGTAATTTGATCCAAGAGGGACATGGACATATTACCGATGTGTGAAGATAATATTTCCTGATTTGTATGGAGAGAAAAGCTTGTCNGTTTAGGGATTTCTAATCGTTAAGTTGGTCTCATTCACTTAAATTTTTTTCTAAATTAGACTAGTATATTTCCAAAACATAATTTTAGAACCTCCTAAAGAAACTCATATACATAATTATACTTATTTGGTTTTTAAAGATTGAAGTGTCACTTGAGGACAAGTAACATTTTAAGTTTGGAGATGATACACCTAAAATATATAGTGTTTTTAGACACATTTTTATACCTATTTTTGAGATATTGTATTTCGATTCACCTAATATATATAGTATTTTTATACACATTTTTATACCTATTTTTGAGAGATTGCATTTTACTGGAAGGTATTTGTGTGTTTTTTCTTCAAGTACAACTAAAAAGGTGAAAAATAGCAAAAGGAGTGAAAAAGGATCAAATATGGAGCAAAAATGCAAAAATGGTGCAAAAGTATTTAGCGCCTAAGCGCCGGATCCGACGCTTAAGCGCCGGTGAAACAGAGAAGGCCGCGCCTAAGCGCTAGAGGCCCCACGCTTAAGCACTAGTGACAGTTACATGACAGGTTAATTCATTTTGTTAAATTTTGAAGGGACATTTGAGGCACCTATTGGCTAAAGAGAGTGGTTATGAACACTAGAAATGAAAATATGGTTAAAATACTTATGAAAGGAGGCTTCCTTTAAAGAATACATCAAATTTGGAAACATTTTGAAGAGATATCAATGCACCTCTTGGAAAACTATAAAAAGAGAGGCTTGGGACTTCTCAAGGGCTGCTTCTAGTCTCTTAAAATGTTTCTTTTAGATTCTTCTTTGCTGTGATTTCTGAGAGAGACTGTAAGACGCCAATATCTATCTTTATTTTAATTTTAGTTTTTTGTTTTTTAGTGTTAAAATTTTTGTAAGAAGAGAAGAGAAGAGAATCTAAGGAACTTCAAGAGTTTGCTGGAGGATTGAGATAAGTTTTTATCTTTTTATTACCACATTTGGTTTTAATTGAGACTTCTTGTTAGTTTAACAATGATTTTTGCTTTTAAACTAAAGTTTGGTTTTGTTTTCTCCATGAATTCTGAGTAGTTTTATTTTTCTTTTTCCTTAAAATGATTAGTAAATAAAGTATTGGATGAAAGTTGTGGAGAGTATTGATCTTTAATGTTGGAAGAAGTTGTGATCATTTAACTCCATGTACTTTATTTACTTCTTGATTTGGTCCATCGAGATGTTGAAATTTGTTTTGAGAACATGTAAGAACTGGGATGGTATTGTCTCAGTCAACAACTGGAAAGAATCACATGAGATTGAATTGATGAAAATGTAATTCATATGATTGAGTGCAAATAAATAAGGAAATAATCGTTGAAGGGTGTAGAGTTAGAGAACTTTAAAGTGACAGATTAAAGCCCCCAACTTGGTTTATTGTTTGAGGTTTCGATACTTGACGTTAGCCCCCAAGTAGAGGGAATCGAGGGAACTCTAGAGTGAAAGCTGGTACCTTCCCTACTGATGCACCGAAAATATATATTTTTTGTGATATTGCACCTTAAAGGAAGTTATTTTGATGTTTTCTTGTAGCTTTTTGATTTTTAAGGCTTAAAGCAAAAAGGAAGCAAAAATGATGGAATTTGGAGTCAAAATGACATTTTTGAAGATGTACTCAGCACCGACCTAGCAGAACAACATAACAGCTGAAATTTTTACCTAGCGCCGACGGCGTCAAAGGCAGTTCAGCCCCCATTTCTAGAAGGTTCGATTTTTTTAGGACAAATTTTTAAGATTTTTTGGAGGCACTTCTTGAAGAACCGACCTTGGGCTTTATTTGGGACCAAAATTCATCAGGAAAGTGACTCATTTTCGCTTCAAGACGTTCCACCATGTTCCATTTTTGCCATTCTTCACAATCCATTTTCATTCCACCATCATATTGGAGTCCATTAGTAATTTTTCTTTTATAGTTTAGAGTTTGTGTGGTGAGATTCAGTGTGAAATTTTCTGTAAGAGTGTTGGAGAAGGAGAAAAGTTAGAGATATCTTTGTCGGCGTTATTTCGGGTTGGTTTGTGGGGTTGCCCGTAAGAAGCTGTCGATCGCCGGAATCAAAATCCCGTCACCCGCTTCAGAAGGACGCTGAAGTATGAAATCAAACTGACCCCATATTTTTTATAGTTTAAAATGAAAGAGCATTGTACCTNATTAATTTAGGAGAAATCATTTAAATGTTTCATCCTGCACATCAAACGGATGAGGATTTACATTTGTGTGAAGCAATCAACACAAATAACCTTGAAGATGTGAGGATTTAAGTCATGACAAATGACTACCTCGGAGTCCTAAGACAGGTTAGGGCTTAGATTGTACAATATGGTTGTACAAATGCCTAAAAATATGTTTGAGGGTTTATGTTGCACTAGGCAAACGACCTCTAATTCCTATGGCTTTGTTATTTTAAAACTAAGGAAAGGATGTATTGATGTAGATCCTCTTGATGTTGAAGATGGTCGGGCTGCCCACCATGTAAGCTCCAAGCTCCTCATTGTAGCAGAGTTCACTATTGAAGATGACCAGGCTGCCCACCATGTAAGCTCCAAGCTCCTTGTTGTAGCAGAGTTCAAGGTTTCTAGGTCATTTGGTTATAATGTCAAATCAGGTGACCCTATGGTTAAAGTTCTTTAAATTTAAAGATGGCCGGGCTGCCCACCATGTAAGCTCCAAGCTCCTCGTTGTAGCAGAGTTCAAGTTTTTCTAAATCAGGTGACCTTATGGTTAAAGTTCTTTAAATTTTATTATGGGCATATTAAAGTTGATTAAAGCGACANTCTCCTCCGAGGGTTCCCGATTTTCCAATAGAGGCGTTTTACCTGATATCCTGATGCTCAGTGAACATTGATAATTTCATTTTTCAGACGTTTTACCTAATATCCTGACGTTTTACCTGATAATTTCATATGTTGCTTAATAATTCATCCTGAATATCCTGATGCTCAGTGAACATTGATGTCTTGATTATTCCCAAGAATAAGGTAAATGTCATTTTACCTTTTAATTTGAAAATTATGTGGGTGAAGACTCTTTAGGAGACAAATTAGTGTTATTAAGAACACTTAGCCAAATTTTAGTCCTAATTGGATTTGTGGTGTTTTAAAAGTGTTTGATTATGTTGATTTTTCTAATCCTCAATTAGATTTCAACTTAAGTTCACCACTAAGTCCTTAAGACCTAGGTGAATGTTTTTAGTGTAATTTTTAAAAGAATTAAAAAACTTTAAGTGATCATTATCAAGATCATTTTAATTATCAAACAAGGGTGTGAAATCATTGACTTACNGTGTGATGGTTGTGATTAAATTTAAAGTTGTTCTATATTTTGAATGTTGTGGCGGTGAATTTTATCTTGGTTGATTTTAGTTTTGGTTTTGGGTTATGGTTATGGTTAACATGCAAGTTTATGTAGGTAAATTCAAGTATAAAGCATGTAAGGAAAAGGCAGAAGAAAGACGGTACTGTAAACAGTAAAAGCGTACCTGGCGAGTCTTCTCGTTCCACCAACTGAAACTTGAAATTGCATGTGAGGGCATTTATGAAGAGCAGAAAAAGTAAGTTCTAGTGGTTTTCCTAACCCCATGTCATATTTTGGTGGGTCCTTAGAAGTTTAATTAAGAATCATTTTTTTAAGCGAAAAATATTAAGTTTACTAGGCCTCTAAGGTATCCAACAAGTTAGGAGGGGGAAGCAGGTCCATGCCTCCCTCTCACCAATAGTGAAAAGCCTCGAGTCCATTTAAACATATTATATCGCTTAATGGTTCATCCTGTAAATACCCTTATTGCTCAATGAACTTTAGTGTTTCAATTATCCTTAAGAATAAATTAATTATCATTTATCCTTCAATTTAAGAATTATGTGGGTGAAGACCCTTAAAGAGACAAGTTAGTGTAATTTGAATGCTTAGCCAAATTTTTAATCCTAATTGGGCTTAGTGGTGTTTCAAGGATGTTTGATATAATTATGTTTATTTCTACCTAATTGGGCTTAGTGGTGTTTCAAGGATGTTTGATTTAATTATGTTTCTTTCTCTAATCCTCATTTAGTCAATTTTGATTTAGCCCAAGTCACCACTAAGCCCTTAAGACCTAGGCGAGTGTCTTATTTAGTTAATTTTGATTTAGCCAAAGTCACCACTAAGCCCTTAAGACCTAGGTGAGTGTCTTAATTAGTAAAGTCACGTAGTGGTGTTTCAAGGATGTTTGATTTAGTTATGTTTATTTCTCTAATCCTCATTTAGTCAAGGTGGTGTTTCAAGGATGTTTGATATAATTATGTTTATTTCTCTAATCCTCTTTTAGTCAATCGATGTTTCAAGGATGTTTGATTTAGTTATGTTTATTTCTCTAATCCTCATTTAGTCAATTTTGATTAGTGGTGTTTTAAGGATGTTTGATATAATTATGTTTATTTCTCTAATCCTCATTTAGTCAATTTTGATTTGGCTTAAGTCACCACTAAGCCCTTAAAACCTAGGTAAGTGTCTTAATTATTTTTGAAAAGGGTTAAGCTTTAAGTGGTCATGATTCATGATTTGGATTCTATTTGAAAATCAAAATAGGGGTATTAAATTGATTAATTATTGGTTTCCAAAGTCATACCCCTAAGTCCAGGATCATTTAATTAGGTGTATTAAATTGATTAATTATTGACTTCAAAAATTATACCCCTAAGTCGAGGATCATTTAATTTTAATAAACTTCCAAATTTTAATAATTTAAAAATTTATTAATTTTAATTAAGAAAGTGAGATTGGTTTCTACTAATTAACCCCTTGTATTTCAAGCATAAATTAATTAAGATCAGAGGTTACCCATTTTCCCTCCTTTGAATTAGNCAAGCATCAAATAAATTGATTACCATCAGAGGTTACCCATTTCCCTTTTTGAATTAGGCCTAAATGTTAATTAAGGCAAGATTTCCAAAATTACACATTTACCCCTAAGGCTCTAATACTTCATAATTTGTCAAATTCAATTCAATGACTTTGAAATTTTCATTCTACCTTATTCATGGTCAATTGAGACATCAGAGGATAAAATGTGATTTTTCAAAATTTAATTTAATTTATAGAATTATTTTAATGCAAAAATAGGATTTTTCAAAGAAAATTTTTAACTTGACCAAGGTAAATTATAATCCTTTGAAATTTTTACTGGAGGTAGATCTAAACCATAAAAGCCTTTGGATCATAATTTTTTGAATTCTCTGTGACTTATTAGAATTATTTTAAGTTCTTGGTTATTTAATAAAAATAAAATATTTTGGGAGGTTAAAATTAAGTTTTCTATTTTTGAAAAATCTCTCTAAGGTCAGAGAACTTAGAGGAGCAAATTTTATATTTTTTTTATTTTTCCTTGATTTATTGGAATTATTTTAGTGACAACTCATTTTTGGCCTTTTAAAAATTATTTTTAAGCTTTGAAATTCAATATCTTTATTTATAAAATCAGGAAAAATATTTTAATTGTTCCTAAGTGATTAGGAAGCAATTTAGAACATTTCCATGAGTTTTATTTCTTTTGTGATTTTTATGAATTTTTAATTATTTAAATATTTAGAATAGGCTAAATTAATTTTTTATTTTAAATATCATTTTATTTTTAGAAAATACCCCTGATCACAGAGAACTCAAAAAACTAAGTTNGTTGCCCCTAAGGCTCTAACACTTCATAATTTGTCAAATTCAATTCAAATGACTTTGAAATTTTTATCCTACCTTAGTCATGGGTCAATTTAGACATCAGAGAAGAAAATATGATTTTTCATACTTTAATTTAATTTATATAATTAATTTAATGCAAAAATAGGATTTTTCAAAGAAAATTCCTATCTTGACCAAGGAAAATTTTAATCCCTTGAAATTTTTACTGGAGGTAGACGTAGGTCAAAAAGGCCCTTGGGATCAAATTTCATAATTTTTTGAATTCTCTGTGATTTATTAGAATTATTTTAAGTTCTGGCCTATTTAATAAAAATAAAANGGAGACATCAGAGGAGAAAAATATGATTTTTCAAAATATAATTTAATTTATATAATTATTTTAATGCAAAAATAGGATTTCTCAAAGAAAATTCCTAACTTGACCAAGGTAAATTGTAATCCCTTGAAATTTTTACTGGAGGTATACCTAGACCAGATAAGCCTTTGGATCAAGTTTCATAATTTTTTGAATTATCTGTGATTTATTAGAATTATTTTAATTTTTGACCTATTTAATAAAAATAAAATATTTTGGGTAGTGAAAATTAAGTTTTATATTTTTGAAAAATCTTCCTAAGGTCAGAGGACTCAAAGGAGGAAATTTTCTATTTTTTTTTATCTTTCTTTGATTTATTGGAATTATTTTAGTGAAAACTCATTTTTAGCCTTTTAAAAATTATTTTTANTTTAAAAATTTATTGATCTTAATTAAGAAAGTGAAATAGATTTATACCAAATAACCCCTCATGTTTCAAGCATAAATTAATTAAGATCAGAGGTTACCCATTTTCCCTCCTTGAATTAAGCCCCCTCCTTTAATTAAGCCTGATTTAGAAATTTATTAATCTTAATTAAGAAAGTGAGATTGGTTTCTACCAATTAACCCCTTTAGTTTAGAAATTTATTAATCTTAATTAAGAAAGTGAGATTGGTTTCTACCAATTAACCCCTTTGCTTTCAAGCATCAAATAAATTGATTAAGATCAGAGGTTACCCATTTCCCCTCCTTAACTTAAGCCTAAATGTTAATTAAGGCTAAATTTCCAAAATTACACATTTGTCCCTACTCTTTGACTTAAGCCTAAATGTTAATTAAGGCAAGATTTCCAAAATTACACATTTGCCCCTAAGCCTTGAATTAATCCTAAATGTTAATTAAGGCAAAATTTCCAAAATTACACATTTGCCCCTAAGGCTCTTTAATACTTCATAATTTGTCTAATTCAATTCAAATGACTTTGAAATTTTTATCCTACCTCATTCATGGGTTAATTGAGACATCAGAGGAGAAAATGTGATTTTTCAAAATTTAATTTAATTTAATTTATGAAATTATTTTGGTGCAAAAATAGGATCTTTTAAAGAAAATTCCTAACTTTACCAAGGTAAATTATAATCCCTTGAAATTTTTACTGGAGGTATACCTAGACTANAGAGAAAATAGGATTTTTCAAAATTTAATTTAGTTTATATAATTATTTTAATGCAAAAATAGGATTTCTCAAAGAAAATTCCTAACTTGACCAAGGTAAATTTGTNAACTTTCAAATTTTTATACTACCTCATTCATGGGTTAATTCAGATATCAGAGGAGAAAATGTGATTTTTCAAAACTTAATTTAATTTATATAATTATTTTAGTGCAAAAATAGGATTTTTCAAAGAAAATTCTTAACTTGACCAAGGTAAATTATAATCCTTTGAAATTTTTACTGGAGGTATAACTAAACCAGAGAAGCCTTTGTATTAAATTTAAAAGTTTTTTAAAATCTCTGTGATTTATTAGAATTATTTTAAGTTCTGGGCTATTTAATAAAAATAAAATATTTTAAGTGGTGAAAATTAAGTTTTATATTTTTGAAAAATCTCCCTAAGGTCAAAGAACTTAGGGGAGCAAATTTTATATTTTCTAGTTTTTCCTTGATTTATTGAAATTATTTTAATGAAAACTCATTTTTAGCCTTTTTAAAAATTATTTTTAAGCTTTAAAATTCAATATCTTTATTTAGAAAATCATAAAAAATACTCTAATTGTTCCTAAGTAATTAGGAAGCAATTCAGAACATTTTCATGAGTTTTATTATTTTTGTGATTTTTATGAATTTTTAATTATTTTAAATATTTAAAATA
>JXCR01147376.1:379165-444332 GCA_002079205.1 Phalaenopsis hybrid cultivar
TAAGTCCAGGATCATTTAATTTTAATAAACTTCCAAATTTTAATAATTTAGAAATTTATTAATCTTAATTAAGAAAGTGAGATTGGTTTCTACCAATTAACCCCTCATGTTTCAAGCATAAATTAATTAAGATCAGAGGTTATCCATTTTCCCTCCTTTGAATTAGGCCTAAATGTTAATTAAGGCAAGGTTTCCAAAATTACAAAGTTGCCCCTAAGGCTCTAACACTTCATAATTTGTCAAATTCAATTCAAATGACTTTGAAATTTTTATCCTACCTTAGTCATGGGTCAATTTAGACATCAGAGAAGAAAATATGATTTTTCATACTTTAATTTAATTTATATAATTAATTTAATGCAAAAATAGGATTTTTCAAAGAAAATTCCTATCTTGACCAAGGAAAATTTTAATCCCTTGAAATTTTTACTGGAGGTAGACGTAGGTCAAAAAGGCCCTTGGGATCAAATTTCATAATTTTTTGAATTCTCTGTGATTTATTAGAATTATTTTAAGTTCTGGCCTATTTAATAAAAATAAAATATTTTAGGTGGTGAAAATTAAGTTTTATATTTTTGAAAAATCTCCCTAAGGTCAGAGAACTCATAGGAGCAAATTTTATATTTTTCTAATTTTTTCTTGATTTATTGGGATTATTTTAGTGAAAGCTCATTTTTAGCCTTTTAAAAATTATTTTTAAGCTTTGAAATTCAATATCTTTATTTATAAAATCAGGAAAAATATTCTAATTGTTTTAAGTGATTAGGAAATAATTTAGAACATTTTCATGAGTTTTATTATTTTTATGTTTTTTATGAATTTTTAATTATTTAAATATTTAAAATAGGCCAAAAATTAATTTTTTATTTTAAATATTATTTTATTTTTATAAAATATCCCTGATCACAGAGAACTCAAAAAATTAAGTTTCATAATTTTTTGAGTTATATTTTGATTTTTAGAAAATCATTTAAGTGCCAAGAGTGGTGATTTCATAATTTTTTGAGTTATATTTTGATTTTTAAAAAATCATTTAATTGTTAAGAGTGGTTGAAAATCAAGTTTTTACTTTAAATATAATTTTATTTTTAGAAAATACCCCTGATCACAGAGAACTCAAAAAACTAAGTTTCCATATTATTTTATTTTTATAAAATATCCCTAATCACAGAGAACTCAAAAAACTAAGTTTCATAATTTTGTTTATTTTTATAAAATATCCCTGATCACAGAGAACTCAAAAAACTAAGTTTCATAATTTTTTTCATTTTTTTAAAAAAAATACCCCTGATCACAGAGAACTAAAAAAACTAAGTTTCATAATTTTTTGAGTTATATTTAAAAATCATTTAAATGTTAAGAGTGGTATTTATCTTTAGAAATCAATTTAAGTTGTCAAATGAACTCAAAATATTTGGATTTTTTTATGATGAGTTCTCTGGATCATAAATCACAGTGGAGGTAAAAAATCAAGTCATTTAAATGTTTGTATTTTCCAAAATTAATTATTTTAGAGAATTAGTGTTTGTAAAATTTAAGTGCATTTTAAATGACTTGACTCATGAAATTATTTCCAAAGGCTTCTCCAGTCATGGTGGACCTTTCAAAATTTTCTTGGGATTTTATATCCAATATGCTAATTTTCATGATTATTTTAAATAAATAATGTGCAAAAACTTCCAAAATATGGAACTCTATATAGGAATCTCCTATGACTTTGGAAAAATCAGAGAATATTTCCCTTGATAGAGGCTACAACATGCCAAAACGTCAAGCTAAGCTAATGTGCCAATATGCATGGAGAATAAAATGATTCCAAATAGTGTTTAATTAATTAATAATATTTTATGCATCAAATGGACTTGAAATTTATTTCACATTGTTCTCCTCTGTTCACTAAGCAATAGACTATTTTTAATTTATTTTTTTGATTTTTCTACACAAAGTTATGTATTTTTGAAGTTTTGGGGATTAAATAAATAAGAAAATGCCCTTATTTTCCTACTTATCCATGTCAACCTCGTACGGGTCGAACAGACCAGGTGTCACTGTGTGATTGGCGCGGCCAGCCAGGTCATTCCCGCCCATGTCGGACCGCGATCTGTCCGACGCGATCAGGCCCACCCGATCAATACACGCTCGATCTGACGGTCACGGGTCATCGTCCCAAATGAACTGGACCTGAAAACCGTCCATTTTAAAACGCTAATATCTCACTCAATTCTTAACAAAATTGAGTGAATTTGTTTTAAATGCTCGTATTGACTAGTAGAACACATCGATACAGTGGATGAACCCTTAAATTGACTATATATTCATGAATTTCTAAAAGAAGCTCGGTTTAGGGTTAACTTTGAATACCTTGGTCCAAGAGGGGTAGCCTCGATTGGATGCTTGTAGAAGCTTTATGTTGGTGCCAGAAGCCTAGGGATGGAGCCTCTGGTTGTGGTGAAATGCCTAGACCCAAATTCGACCAAGGTCGATTTGGGGGTTTGGTCGAAGTCCACCTTAGGGTGGTCGGCGGATGGGGCTTTTGTGGGGGAACTTCTTCTCTTGATGTTGGGATAGTGTGCGTGCAAGTAATTTGAATTTGGTGGAGGTTTGAAGGATGTCCTGTTTCGGCCTTCAAATTGAGCTCCAAAATTGAACTCAAGCAATGGATTTGAGTGGCTAAGGAAGGTTTAGTTAAGCTCAAGTGGTCTCCAGGAAGCTCTGGAAGAAGTTTTACAGAGTCTCCCCAAGGAATTTCAAGCTCTCTCTCTTTTTCCATGGAGGGGGAGTTTAAATAAAATGGCCTATGCTGGCTGCCAGGGCCAATTGAGGGGTGCATTTGGTTGCTTATGTGGAGGGCACAGAAGCTCCAATGAGCAGCTGGGCTGATTTGGCCTTTGGGTTTGAATTGGGTGAAAATCCCTTGTCTTGGCCATAGTTTTAGCCATTTTCCAGCCACCAAGGTGGCTGGCCGGCCAGGCATTGGTCACTTCTTGGCTCAGGGACGTCAGGGGGTGGCTAATGATGATTATCTCCCAAGGGTAAGTGATGATGTTGGAGATATTTCAAGTTAGGATAAAAAAATGGCTAAAATCCCTTAATTTGGGGATCCATTGGTCCATAGCTTGTCATGGTGGTTTTAAGAGGGTTTAGCCTGGTCTTTAGGAAGTTTTTTTGTGGTTGTGAAATCGTTACTTTGGTGGCTTAGACATGGTTAAGTCAATTTTTGGTGAAAGGGTCCAAGTGAGTGCAAATGTCCAAAGCTTGAGTTTGGGCTAGGCTAGACATATCAATTGGCCTAATTAATAGTTTCATTTGGTGTAGATGATCATAAGGAACAACTTTGGTGAAGGATGGAAGTGGTTTTGAACTCAATTGAAGGGTCAATTTGAGGGAATTTTGAAATTTAATCAATTTGGTCATGTTGGGCTAGGCTTGGGTCTACCTTGGGTTAGCCTTGGACTAAGTCCAAATTGATTGTTATAAATGGTCAATAGGGACCTCATAAAGAGTTTACAACATGAATTGAATGCCAATTTGGAGGTTAAGGTAATCAATTGGGTTAAATTTGGGGACTTAGCCAATTTGGGGCTAAATTTGGGAATTTTGGATTTATGCCAAAATCAAATGGATGGACTTAGCCAATTTGGGGCTAAATTTGGGAATTTTGGATTTAGGCCAAAATCAAATGGATTTGAGACTTCACCAAGGCCAATCGATGGTTGATTTTTATGTATAGGAATGTTATAAAGATTTTTCAACATTAATTGTGGCCAATTGACTAAGCTATGGGTTCAATTTGGAGAGATTAGGTCATATGGTCAAAATTGGGGTTTTGACCGAAATCAAAATTGGGCTCAAATCATGGACCAATTAATCTTGTATTTGGTTTAATTTAATCATATAAAAAGTGAATTTGAGTTTAGGATTGAAATTTGGGTCAATTAAGATCAAATTGATGGACATTTGAGTTGGATTTGGGGAAATTTAACCTTTTAAGAGCAATTGGAGATTTTGGTTAAAGATAGTTAAATTAACCAAATTGGGTCATGTGGTAGTTAAGAGAAATGAAATTAGGAATATTTTGGATTTATTGGGATTTTTTGGAATTTTTGGGATTTTTAGCTATGGAGGGGTATTTTGGTTGTTTGGGGGTGTTTTAGGGGTAAAGGGCCAAGATGGGTATTTTGGTAGATTTGAGGTTCCAACCCTCACCAATAAGCCATGGACCCCTAAGGGTGACTCATCTTGAGTTTCCCCTATAGTGACCCCACCTATTAAGTATTTAGAGGTTGAGAGCAATATGTGGAACTTCAAGTTGAGTGTAAGAGATTTAACAATATCTAATGGTGAGGGTTCCAACATGTGGAACTTCAAGTTGAGTAGAGAAGAGTTTGGAATTTCTAATGGTGAGGGTTCCTACCTAGTTTTCGAGAAATAGTCAATAGGAAAAGTTCTATGGCTAGACCCTAGGATACTAAAGAAGAAAAACTAAACCTCAACAAAAAATGAGGTCAACATGGCCGTTAAACCAAGTGCTTAAAATTTCTTAGAGATACCTCTCCAAATTGACCACAGAGCTTCCCTAAGATCCTCTCAGTGATCCATATGTCGGAACAGATAGATGGAGTACAACTTGAGATGAACTCAAGAGGGTCCTCAATTGAATACAAGATTCATTGAAACAAGCTTCTATGAACACCGAAGAAGGATGGAATGAGGTATGGAGCAGATCATCCAAGAAGATACTGAANCTGATAGTTGACATTCTGATAAGAGTTTTATAAGTATTCCTATATGCTCATAATTTGTTATCTAGTCTAGCAGAAAAATCCATCTTGTTAGGATTAACATTTTTTTTCCAAAGTTCTTTTAATATAACAATTAGATACTTCTGGTAGACCACTAGTTTGAGGATGATAAGGTGTGGCAATTTTGTGCTTATATCAAAACTTTTGAGTAAATGTCTAAATTATTCTATTAATAAAATGACTTCCTCCGTCTATGATAATTACTCTCAGTATTCTAAATTTAGTAAAAAAATTTTCCTCAAAAATTTTGCAACACTTTTAGCATCACAACTGGATAAAGTAGCAAGTTCAATCCATTTAGAAAATAATCCATAGTTATCAAAATATAAACTTTTCCAGAAGATGGTATAAATAGTCCCATGAAATTTAGACCCCAAACATCAAAAATTTCAACTTTTGAAGTAAAATTTAGGGGCATTTCAGTTCTTCTAAAAATTTTGCCTACTCTCTAACATTGATCACACATTTTAATAATTATTAACGTTCTTAAATAAAGTAGGCCAATAAAATCTAGATTATAAAATTTTAAAAGCAGTTTTATCAGCCCTAAAATGTCCCTCAAAATCTGATTTATGAAATTTTTGCATAATTTTTAGAGTTTCTTCTATTGGTACGCATCTTTGAATAACTGAGTCCTTACATTGCTTATATAAATAAGGGCCCAAAAGTAAATTATTAAATCATGAATGGAATTTTTTATTTCATGGTTATCTATTCCGTAGGGTAAAATGTTACTAACTAAGTAGTTAATGATATTAGCATACCACAAAATTAGCCATGCATTAATCACATATAATTGTTCATCATGAAAATATTCATTTTTTTTATCATTAAAGTTAACATTATTTCTTGTTCAAGCGTTGAAAAATGGTTAGCTATCTGATTATCAATATGCTTCCTATCTACCACCTGAAAATAAAATTCTTGCATTAGAATGACCCATCTAATTAATCGTGGTTGCATCCTTCTTCATCATTAAATATTTAATAGNAAGCCAGAATCCATTTAAGGTGGTCTTGAAACTATTTTCAAAAGATGAGAATAGGATTGTGTGGGAGGACCAAATCGATGTGGAAAGCACAAAGCCTCACATCTGACTCAAAAGGGTAACAACATTGTAAAAGAGGACAACCATTAAGGATATGTTGCCAGAAAGAAAGGACTGTACTAGTTCGAGTTACCACTGGGGAGTTATATTCAAACTGACATATGATAGGGATAATATATATGTCACGTTAGGAAAAAAAGCACTACGACTCACATACAACCCAAGCAATGACGAAGAAAATATCTGCTACATTAAGGAGGAAAGCACTGGAACTCAATTCCAACTCAAGAGGTAGCGAGGAAATTATATGCTACATTGAGGAGGAAATCTCTGGGACTCACATCCAACTCAAGTGGTAGCGGGAAAATATGTGTCACGTTAGGAGGGAAAGCACTAGGACTCACATCCAACCCAAGAGGTGACAAGAGAATATATGTGCTACATCGAGAAGGAAAGCACTATGACTCACATCCAACTGAAGAGTTAACAAGAAAATATATGTGTTACATTAGGAAGGAAAGCATTAGGACTCACATCCAACCCAAGAGGTGACAAGAAAATATATGCGCTGCTTTAATGAGGAAAGCTCTGGGACTCACATCCAACTCAAGTGGTAGCGAGAAAATATATCGATCAAATTAGAAAGGAAAGCACTAGGACTCAGATCCAACCTAAGATGTGGCGAGAAAAATATATGCTACATTTAGGAGGAAAGCTCTGGGACTCACATCCAACTCATGGGGTAACAAGAAAATATATGTATCACGAATCACATCCAACCCAAGAGGTGACAAGGAAATATACGCATCACGTTAGTAAGGAAAGCACTATAATTCACATCCAACCTAAGAGGTGGCGAGAAAAATATATGCTACATTGAGGAGGAAAGTTCTAGGGCTCACATCCAACTCAAGAGGTAACAAGAAAATATATGCAACACGTTAGGAGGGAAAGCACTAGGACTTGCATCCAATCCAAGGGGTGACAAGAGAGTATATGTGCTACATCGAGAAGGAAAGCTCTAGGACTCACATCCAACTCAAGAGGTAGCAAGGAAAATATATGCTACATTGAGGAGGAAAGCTCTGAGACTCACATCCAACTCAAGTGGTAGCGGGAAAATATATGCGTCACGTTATAAGGGAAAGCACTAGGGCTCACATCCAACCTAAGAGGTGACAAGAGAATATATGTACTACATCGAGAAGGAAAGTGCTGGGACTCACATCCAACTCAAGAGGTAACAAGAAAATATATGTGTCATGTTTCGAAGGAAAACACTAGGACTCACATTCAACCCAAAAGGTGACAAGAAAATATATGCGTCATATTAAGGAGGAAAGCGCTGGGGCTTACATCCAACTCAAGTGGTAGCGAAGAAAATATCTGCTACATTGAGGAGGAAAGCTCTGAGGCTCACATCAAACTCAAGAGGTGACAAGAAAATATATGTGTCCTTATGTAGAAAATATGCAGATTCACACATGTGAATTTGTGGGGATCATGTGAATACAATATGAAAATATGTGAAGGAATTAGAATTTAGGTACTGATTTGGAAATGAGAATTGAATTTTAGTTATTGTTTTTGAAAAGACAGTCGGAAGTCAAGGACTGACCTCGAGGATTAAAAATAGGATGTCATCTTCCATTAAAGGGGGTCTTATACCAATCTTGAAGACGGGGAGTCAAAATTTGGGTACTGACTCCGAGGGTCATATGAAAATAATGTAGAGAGTTTGTGATGTTCAATTTACAGAAATGTGTCATGTGAAAATGTTGATTTTGTTGAAAAAGATTTGTACAATTTTATGGGATTTTGTGCAGAATGCGAAATTCCGCAGGGAGGTGAAGAGAGTTAATGCAGATAAAGATGGTTGTGCTGCACGCACAAAGAGTAAGAAACTCCAAAATCAAAAGAATCCTCTCAACAGATTCATTTTATTTTCTTATTTTTTTATCAGAGTTAAATTCTCAAAAATATGTTTTTCTTGTCTCAAAATTTTCATTATTTTAAGGTTAATTACAAAATTTGGACCTGGTCATAGACATTTGTCCACATAGATAACCCCAAAATAATCAAAGTTTCAAAGTTTCAAAGCAAGCGGAGGAAAGCAACATCAGGTTACGTAATAGGTTTTCAGATATCGTCCATTTAATGGTAACATGGGTCTTTCACCCTGGAAGTCCACTAACTGGTAGGCTCCTCCTGTGTAGACCTTCTGAACGACCAATGGTCCCTCCCATTTTGGCTCAAATTTTCCACCTATTTTGCGACGTGCAAGAATAGGCCTTTTAAGCACAAGTACAAGGTCACCAACTTTGAATGTCCTTGGGCAGACCAATTTGTCATGGGCTTGTACTATTTTCTCCTGGTAAAGCTCCAAATGTTGTGCTTCTAGTCGTTCTCCCTCAAGACTTTCCAGTTCCTCAAGTTTGAGTTTCGCACTTTCTCCTGTTGTGAGTTGGTTGGCAACAACAACTCTAAGAGACGGTGCCTGGACTTCTAGTGGGAACACAGCCTCGGACCCGTACACGAGCATATAGGGTGTACACTGAGTGGGAGTCCTGAAAGTCATTTTGTAGGCCCACAAGTCTTCTAATAGTTTATTGTGTCAATCCCTTTTATTCTCATCTAGTGTTTTCTTTAAAATGTGTACCAATATTTTGTTGAAGGCTTCAACCGGACCATTTGCTCTTGGATAGTAATCATAGAGTATCTCCAATTTATCTCGTGTCTTTTGATGATATTATTGATTGTGGTGCTTTCAAAAGTTGTCCCATTGTCAAAAATTATTCATCGCAGTACTCTGAAACGGTAGACAATTTGGCTTTTAAAAAACTGAAGAACGTGCTGTGTCGTAACCTCACGAAACAGTGCAGCCTGCACCCATTTGGAGAAGTAATATGTAGCGGCAAGTATAAACCCATTTCCTTTAGAAGATGGTGGTTCTATCAGACGAATTATGTTTGTGTCCCAACACTCAAATGACCATGAGGTAACAGTTGGGTGTAGCACATTCGGAGGCTGGTGTAAGACCACCCCATGCACTTGGCATTGGTGACTTTTTCTTGTTGTATCTATGCATTCAGACATCATTGCTGGCTAATAATACTCGAGTCTTTTGATCTTCATTTTCATTTTCGGCCCTGACTGGTGAACGCCACACAATCCGACATGTACCTCTTTGACGATATTCTGTGCTTCGGCTCTGCTCAAACACCGTAGCCACATTTGGTCGACTGATCTTCTATATAAAACGTTTCCCATCAGAGTGTAAGACATAGCCCTTCTTGTGATGTGGTGTGCTTCAGACTTGTCTTTTAGCAGCTTTCCAGTATGCAAATATTCTATTAATGGCTTGCGCCAATCTTTGTTGTTGTCTGCAACTATATTTATTGCTTCTTCTTTTTCGAGCTTGTATAGAGTTTTGAGGTTGATCTGACATAAGACTCATCTTCCTTGTACTGTGATTTTAATGGAATTCTCTGGAGGACATGCCATTTCCTTAGCAAGTTTTGCTAGAGTGTCAGCATAGGCCTTAGGATTCCGGTAGAAAGTCACATCGGGAATCTGTTCCAAGAGCTTCATCCTGTACTGATGGTATTCTACTAACCTTGGTTTTAGAATTTTGTATTATCTGGCGACTTGCTGGATGACGAGTTGGGTGTCTCCCTAGATGGCAATGTTTGTTATATCCATTGAGATTGTCATTCCCAATCCGATGATTAAAGCTTCATATTCTGCTTCATTGTTGGTGCACGACTTTGTTAGGTGGTATGAGAACCTCAACATACCCTTATCTGATGTGATAAAGATCAAACTGATCCCTTCTTTGCCTGATATAATTATGCTTGATCCTTTGTCTTTTTTGGCTGACGAAGAGGCATCGAAGTACATTTCCCAGCGTTGCACACTGGAAAATTCGATTTGTAGTATTTGCTTGTTTGGTAACTCGTCGTTGAGAGAGGACCCAGCTGGCAGTGGGTGTGCAGTGAGAAAGTCTGCTAGTATGTTCATTGATAGCACGGAGGGGAACAAAAGTTATATCAAATTGCAATAAGATCATTGACCATCTTGCCAAACATCCAGAGAGGGTTGGTCAGGTCATCAGATATTGCAATGGATTAACTTTTGAGATTAGGGTAATCTTATGAGAAAGCATGTAGTGTTTAAGCTTTTGAGCCGCAAAAATTAATGCCAGACAATGCTTCTCAATTGGTGGATACCTTATCTCTATTGATATTAGGCGACGACTCAAGTAGTAGAGTGCATTTTCCTTACCCTCATCATTGACTTGAGCTAAGAGGGCTCCAAGAGAGTCGTCTAAGGCCACGGTACAAAGTATCAACGGTTTCCCTGAGATAGGGGCTGCCAAGACAGGAGCTGTCATTAAATATTATTTAATGCCCTCAAAAGCACGTTGACATTTCTCTTTCCAAATTGGCGTCATTTTTAATTAATGTCAAGAAGGGCTGACACCTACCTGAGAGATTAGAGATAAAGCGTCTCAGATATGTCGACTTCCCCTGAAAAGAATGCAGTTGTTTTAAGGTTCTAGGAGGAGGCATTTTCAAGATAGCTTTAATTTTATCTAGGTTGATCTCGATTCCCCGATGACGGACAACAAATGAAAGAAATTTCCCGGAAGGTAACACTAATGAAGCACTTTAAGGGATTCATTTTAAGGTCATATCGTCGTAACCTTTCAAACATGATCATCAAATCGTAAAAAATGGTCTATTTTTTTGTTTACTTTTAATAAACAAATCATCCACATAGCATTCTACTTGGTTGTGAATGAGGTCGTAAAAAATCTTCATCATTGCGCGCTGATATGTTGCTCTAGCGTTCTTTAGGCAGAACGACATCACTATGTAGCAGAAAATTCTGATCGGTGTTCTGAGGGATGTAAGTTTTGCATCATCGAGAGCCATCTTGATTTGGTTGTATCCCGACGATCCGTCCATGAAGGAGAAAATTTCATGTGTTAAGGCGATATCCACCATCATTTTTGGTATGGGTAGTAGAAACTCGTCTTTTGAACATCCCTTGTTCAAATATCTGAAGTCGACACAAACCTGGATTTGTCCGTTTTTCTTCTTAACATGTAAAATGTTAGCCAACCATGTGGGTTACTACTCTTCTTTTACAAAGTTGGCATCAATTAATTTATTTGCCTCGGCGATGACTTTTTGCTCTATTTTGAGGCGCATTCTCCTGGGAGCTTGTTTTACTGGGGTTATATTCTTGTCGACCATGAGTTTAGGGACTGCAACTTCTGCGGACAGTCCTGACATTTCATCATAGCTCCCTGCGTAACAATCTTTGAATTCTTTTAATAGTTTGATCAATTCTGAAGATTCTTCGTCATTGAGTAGAGAACTTATAAATGTAGGTCAGGGTTGTTCTTCAGTCCCGAGGTTAATCTCTTTCAATTCATCAATAGTAGATTTAATTTCCTCCTCAAATTCTGGGGGAGCATCTTCTATTAGTTGATCAGTAGAGTCATCTTATATATTGAGGCATTCTTACTCTGACTCACCAGTAACAACCAAGCAAAAATCAGAATCATTGATTGTTCTGACTGTACCAAATCTGAGACCCTCTTTTGAATTTGGAGTTCGACTTTTACCATTCCATAATTTTTTAAAAAGTTGAAATTTATCTTTTGGCATTTGTTTTGGTAAGTGTCCGTGTTAAATTAACTTTTGAACACAAGGCGAGAAGTAAACAAAAGGCCATTCCATTAATTCAATAGGATCATCATCCAAATTTACATGTTTTTCAAGCTCAGTAGAGGTAGAAGCACCAAAAAATTTGATCGGTTTTGAACCAACAATACGGACTTCCTTGACCTTTAAACTCTCAAACTTTTGAAGGAGAATCAGAGTAAGGGTCATAGCATTCACATAATGGTTTATCCGATCATACATTGTTTCATATTCATTTTTTTCTGTATCTTCTAGGGATATCTCGTGCTGAGGTCTCTTATGTCTTGTCATCATTATCTCATTTTCAGAACTATCTTCATCACCAATTTTGATGGTTGGCCTAGTCCGTTAAATAATTAAATTGATCCTTCCTCGTCCACGTCCCCAGCCTCGACCTCGAGTGCGTAAACTAAAAGAACCTTCACCAACTCGTGGTAATAGAGTGGTGGAAGATCATTGAAGTGGAGTTGAATGACCTCTTCTTTGTAATTCTTCTGACCCTTCATCTTTGTTCATGATAACTTCATGAGAGAAGACAGTCCTCTTTGGAGGTGCGTAGTAAGAAACATCTTCATGGATACCAACTTCATGCACTGAAAATGGTTGTAGGTCTCCTTTGATGTAATTTTCTTGACCATCTTTGCAGTATTTCATGCACTGGTGTAGAGATGATGGAACCATATTGTGTTCATGAATCCATGGTCAACCCAGCAGAGCATTAAAAGAGGTCTTGGAATCGATGATATGAAATTTAGCGATTGTCACGAGTTCTTCAACCTTCATAAGTAATGTAATTGATCCAAGGGCTCTTTCTCCCTTTTGGTTGAATCCTCTTAACATCATTTTATCCGTCAAAAGATCTTGAGCTTCAATATCCAAATAGACCAATGTTCGTTGGCTAATCAAGTTAAGAGATGCTCCAGGATCTACTAAAACTTTGGACAACACAAATCTGCCGATGTTAACGGAGATGTAGAGTGAATGATTGTGGTCGGCAGTTCCGAGCAGCATGTCTTGGTCTTTGACGATTACCTTAGGTTGTTCTTTCAACAAACAAACTTCATCTGTGGATGTGCTGGCCAATTGAGCTAAGCAAATTTTTGGGTCAATCAAAGCTATAACCAGAGACTCTCTCATCTCCTTTGACAGGATCAGAGCATTGTAGTTGCTTAATCGGGTCGACAACTTCCTGTGATGAGCTAGCACATTGTAGTCTACTTTGTATGATCCTCTAATTTTTTCTTGATCATGTAGTTCTTCCACTAGTGGAGGTGGGGGTATCTCCTCTGGAGTCATTATCTGCTTTTCTTTGTCTGATGGAGCTATTCTTGGTGGTAACACTTTTCCACTCCTTAAGTTAACTTCTATGATTTCCTCTTCTTGAGATATCATTGTTGAATTCCTCGGTGTCTCCTCTTCTTTTTCGGAAAGATCTAAGTTGATGGTAAGCAGTGTACCGTGATGCTCGAGAATTTGCTCCTCATTATTGGTGTTGTTGTAAACAGTATCATTGATGCCTTCTTTGGGCTTGAAGACAAGTTCATCAGACTTGAGTACGATTTGAGGATCATTTTGGGGCTCAAGATCAAAGTTAGATTGGACATAATCAGTTACGTTATTGACCAGAGGAAAATCTGCTGACATTTTCATACATATTTTATACTATTTTTGATGATATTATACTTGAAAGAAAGGTATTATTGATGTTTTGTTGTAGGAATGATGAAATTGTGTCATTAGAGCAAAAAAATGCAAAAAGTAGCAAATTTGAAGCAAAAGGGCCAAAATGTGAAGAATTGAACTAGGGCGCCGACAGCTCCATCGACCCCGCCGACGGGGAGATTTTCCCGAGACTCTAAAATTAATTCATTAAGAAGGTCCGCCGACGGCGCCCTTAAGGCCACCGACGGAGAGCTCGGTGGTTAAGTCCAACTAGGTTTTAGATGAGAACAAATTTTGAAGGGATGCTTAGGCAACTCTTGGGAAAGCTCGTCCACAACTTTAAAAGAAGATTTTGGCCAAAAATTGAGAGAGCTTGGAGGGACAGGGGAAAACTCTAGAGGTTCTGGAGGTTAGAGAGGTTCCATTAGAGTGACAAAAGTGTGAGGAATTCTTCAAGAGATTGTAAGAGTTGAGGGAAAGTGAGAGATTTCTTCCTCATTGCCGCTTTGAAGAGGAATTTTGTGTGCTATAAAGAAAGGATGAGATTCAGAGGAACTTCAAGGAGTTTTCTTAGGGAGAAATTATAGATAAGTTTATTTATTGTTGTAGTTGTATGACATTGCTTATATATATATTTATTTCGAGTTGTGTTTTCTCCATGAGATATGAGTAGTTTTCTCTATCTTTCTCTTTGTCTTGAGATTTGTGAAATGGTGATTTGAATTGGTGGAGTCATGAAAATGTTTAAGAAATTATGATGATCTTTTCACTTTGATCTTATATTACTTTCAATATGGCCAATTGATTTGTTAAAATATGTTTAGTTTTACAACCAAAGTAAAGATTACATCCATGATTCAAGGAGGTCAAAGCCCTTGGAAGTTGGGTGCAAATAAATGGGGAAATAAAATTGTTGAGCGTAGAATTGGAGATTTTAGAGTGACTGACTAAAATCCTTAATTCGGTCCTATCGTTTGGGTACTGAAGTGTAGATGTTAGCCCTCAGGAGAGGGGAACGTGGGAGCTCTGAAATGAGAGCCGGTATCCTCCCAGCCTAGCCGTAGATTCAGTAAACAAGCGCAGGATTAGTCAATGGTCTTTATGCCTGGACCAAAGGGTAAAGAATATGTATGCTCCTATTTGGCACAATATAATTTGAACTGATTTGCTTTATCCATTCACTATAATTTCTTGAGAAGGAGAAGGATGCTTTCTTATATATTGAATATCACATTTGAACCTTCATTAGTATATTTAGTTATTTAATAGTTATTAAAATTACACATTTATTTCAATGGCCTATTAGTGACAGACAAACAAATTGAACTTTTGAGTAAAAAAAATTACAATTAGAGTAAAGACAAATTAGGATTATTAGAAAATTTTTACTTGAAGTGCAACTTATTTTCATAATTTAGTTAATTGTTTTCTGTGCACTGATTTCAAAGTGTATGCGTAAATTTGGACCTGAAAATCTTACACCCTGTGATTCAAAATTAGAACGCACTGTTAGAAAAATTAGAAGATTGAGAAAAGAATCTAAAAATTCTGATAAAATGAAAAACAACCTGAACAATCAAGGAATAGAAAATGAACACCAACTTAGACCCCTACAAGATTATGCAAATCCTACAGCAGATGAAATTCACTTGTCTATCTAAAATCCTTATGTAGTTGTTAATTCATTTGAGCTTAAACCTGCTATTATCTAAATGGTACAAAACAATCAATTCAGAGGTACACCAAATGAAGATCCTAATTTACACCTCGCTAGTTTTTTAGAACTGTGTGCTACTTTTAAATATGATAGAGTTTCAAATGATGGTGTTAGACTTAGACTTTTTCCTTTTTCACTGAAGGATAAGGCTAAAATGTGGTTAAATTTGTTAGCACCAGGATCTATTAGAACTTGGGGAGAACCTTCTACTAGATGGTTAAATTCATTAGCACCTAGATCTATTAGAACTTGGGGAGAACTTTCACAGAAATTTCTTCTTCCATCCAAAACTGCTAAACTTAGAAATGACATAACATAGTTCTGTCAGATTGATGGAGAGTCAATATATGAAGCTTGGGAGAGATTTAAAGATATAACATCATTTTGTCAGATTGATGGAGAGTCAATATATGAAGCTTGAAAGAGATTTAAAGATCTTCTTAGATAGAAATTTCTATCCAAATATTTCCCTCCATCTAAAACTACTAAACTTAGAAATGACATAACATTTGGGGAGAACTTTCACTGAAATTTCTATCCAAATATTTTCCTCCATCCAAAACTGCTAAACTTAGAAATGACAATTATGTCAGATTGATGGAGAGTCAATATATGAAGCTTGGGGAACTTAGAAATGACATAACATCATTCTGTCAGATTGATGGAGAGTCAATATATGATGCTTGGGAGAGATTTAAAGATCTTCTTAGGACTAAGAAATGACATAACATCGTTCTGTCAGATTGATGGAGAGTCAATATATGAAGCTTGAGAAAAATGACATAACATCATTCTGTCAAATTGATGGAGAGGTACCAGGATCTATTAGAACTTGGGGAGAACTTTCACAGAAATTTCTATCCAAATATTTCCCTCAACAGGATCTATTAGAACTTGGGGAGAACTTTCACAGAAATTTCTATCCAAATATTTCCCTCCATCCTGGATCTATTAGAACTTGGGGAGAACTGTCACAGAAATTTCTATCCAAATATTTCCCTCTATCGCTGGATCTATTAGAATATAACATCATTTTGTCAGATTGATGGAGAGTCAATATATGAAGCTTGAAAGAGATTTAAAGATCTTCTTAGATAGAAATTTCTATCCAAATATTTCCCTCCATCTAAAACTACTAAACTTAGAAATGACATAACATTTGGGGAGAACTTTCACTGAAATTTCTATCCAAATATTTTCCTCCATCCAAAACTGCTAAACTTAGAAATGACTTTTGTCAGATTGATGGAGAGTCGTATGAAGCTTGGGAGAGATTTAAAGATCTTCTTAGGAATTTAGCTTGATGGACAGTCAATATACAAAGCTTGGGAGAGATTTAAAGATCTTCTTAAGAAATACCCTCATCATTCGTTACTAGATTGGTTGATAATTTAAACTTTTTATAATGGATTAGTGGGATCACTTAGATCAATTATAGATGCTGCGGCTGGTGGTGTTAATGTCAAAACCTTTTGATGAGTCTTATTCGTTAATAAAAGAGATGGCTACCAATAATTTTCAATGACCCTCTGAAAGGGTAAATCCTAAAAGAGTAGCTAGTGTATGTTATTCTGATGCAATATTTATGTTAGCTTCGCAGATTGCTGCAATATCAAAGAAATTAGATCATTGTGGGATGAATTATTCTCCGACACCTCCTATGATGGAAGAGAATTCATCTTGGCAATTTATGGATGTTCAACCTTCATATGACCCTTTAAATGCTATTAATAGACCTAACAACCCTTATTCGAGCTATTATAACCCAGGTTGGAAGAATCATCCAAAGTTTTTTTGGAATAACCATTCTTCTACAAATCAACAATGGACAAACAACCCAGTGAATCCATTAGGAAATTCATCCAACCAAGGAAATGTTAACTAAAGACCTTCTTATCCACCAGGATTTAATAGTAACACTCAAATTAAGGAGAAGAAGTTATCTATGGAAGAACTGATATTAAAAATGGGTCAACAATTGCATAATCAAATAAATCATTTACAAATTCAAGGAAATCAATTAAAACATCAAGGAACTGTTATTAAGAATATTAAAAATCAATTAGGGCATATTGCTACTGCGCTTAGTAACCGAACATTAGAAACTTTTCCTAGTACTGTGGAACCAAATCCTAAATAAGGAAAAGAACGGATAAAAGCGATACAATTACAAAGTGGAAAATAATTGGAAATGAGAGTATCGAAAGAAACGGAAACTGAAAAGAGAAAGTGGATACTAAAAAGAGAAGGATCATGAATACCCAGATTTAGAATATCCATATACACGAGTGAAGATTACTGTGGAGAAACCTCCACCACCGTTTCCTCAAAGATTGAAGCAACACAAACAAAATAACAATTTTTTAAGTTTTTAGAAATTCTTAAGAAGTTAACAGTAAATATTCCTTTCGTAGAAGCTTTAGAGAAAATGCCCAATTATGTGAAATTTATGAAAGATATTCTGAACAAGAACAAGAAGTTCACGGATAATGAAACTATTGTACTTAGCAAAGAGTGTAGTGCAATTATTCAGAAGAAGCTTCTTAAAAGATTAAAAGATCCTGGTAGTCTCACTATATCGTGTGCTATCGGTGAAAAACTCTATGGAAGAGCCTTATGTGATTTGGGAGCCAGCATTAATCTTATGCCTCTATCAATTTTCAAAAGATTAGGGTTAGGAGAGGTATCACCTACATATGTAATTCTTCAGTTAGCAGATCGTTTAGTTGCATATCCTGAGGGAGTTATAGAAGATGTGTTAGTAAAAGTGGATAAATTTATCTTTCCTGTGGATTTCATTGTTTTAAATATGGAGAAAGATAAAGAAATACCTATCATTTTAGGGAGACCATTTTTAGCTACTAGAAAAGCTATGATAGATGTTCAAATAGGAGAATTAACTATGAGAGTTAACGATCAAGAAGTGACTTTTAACACTGCAAAATCTATGAAATACCCTGCTGTTGAAAGAGATAATGAATGTTTTCACATGAAAATTAATGAACATCTATTGAATGAGCATTTTAAAGAATAGTTTAAAGAGAAAGAACAATTTGAAGTATGTGATGAAGTTATTTTGGACGACATAGAAAATAAAGTATTAGATTATGTTTAGGGAAGATTTTCTCCTGAGGATTAGGAAAAGACAACATTTACTAGTCCTTTAGGATCTTTTGCTTTTCGAAGAATGCCTTTCAGATTATGTAATGCATCTATAATATTTCATAGATGTATGATGTCCATATTTAGTAAGTTAATTTATGATGGATTGGAAGAATTTATGGATGATTTCTCTGTATTTGAAACATCATTTGACGCATGCTAAAATTATCTTGAAAAAGTTTTAGAGTTATGCAAAAGAACTAATTTGGTTCTGAATTGGGAGAAATGTCAATTTATGGTTGCAGGAGGAATTGTATTAGGGTATAAAATTTCGGAATATGGTATGGAAGGAGACCCTACAAAAATTTAAGTTATATCTAAACTAACACCTCCTACTAATGTAAGAGAGGTTATGAGTTTTTTTGGACATGTTGGTTTTTACAGGCGTTTTATTAAAGATTTTTCAAAAATTACTAAAACCCTGCAAAAATTCAAGTTATATCTAAACTAACACCTCCTGCTAATGTAAGAGAGGTTAGGTAGACCCTGCAAAAATTCAAGTTATATCTAAATTAACACCTCCTACTAATGTAAGAGGGGTTAGACAGACCTTCCAAAAATTCAAGTTATATCTAAACTAACACCTCCTACTAATGTAAGAGAGGTTAGGAGTTTTATGGACATGTTGGTTTTTACAGGCGTTATATTAAAGATTTTTCAAAAATTACCAAACCTCTAGATTCAAGTTATATCTAAACTAACACCTCCTACTAATGTAAGAGAAGTTAGGAGTTTTCTTGGTATGACCCTGCAAAAATTCAAGTTATATCTAAACTAACACCTCCTACTAATGTAAGAGACGTTAGGAGTTTTCTTGGACATGTGGATTTTACAGGCGTTTTATTAAAGATATTTCAAAAATTACCAAACCTCTATGCCAACTTTTAGAAAAGGAACAGCGTTTTATTAAAAATTTTTCAAAAATTACCAAACCTCTAGGCCAACTTTTAGAAAAGGACAAGAAATTTAAATTTACTGAAGATTATTTATATGCCTTTGAGTTATTAAAAAAAATTAATCAAAGCCCATATTATAGTTTCACCTAACTGGGAGAAACCATTCGAACTGAGGTGTGATGCTAGTGATTACACTATTGGAGCTATTCATGGACAAAGGTATGAAAAGATTTTTAAAGTTATATACTACGCTAGTAAAACTCTTAATGATGCACAAATTAACTATATTGTTACTGAAAAAGTGTTACTGGCCATTTTGAATGCTTAGATAAATTTAGATCTTATTTAATTGGAGCTAAATGTGTTGTGCACACTGATCACTCTGCTATTAAATATCTAATGCAAAAGAAGGATGTCAAACCAAGGTTGATTAGATGAATACTTTTGATGCAAGAATTTGATCTTGTGGTTATTGATAGAAATGGAACTGATAATCAAATTACTGATCATTTGTCAAGATTAGAAAACTATGAATTATCTGACACCAACAATGAAATTACAGACAGTTTTGCTGATGAACAACTTTATAATATTAATCAGTGGAAAATACCATGGTATGCTGATATTGTTAACTATATTGTAAGTGATATTTTGCCACCTATTATAATGTTAGTGTTTGGAAAATACCATGGTATGCTGATATTGTTAACTATATTGTAAGTGATATTTTGCCACCTATTTGACATTGCAAAAACAAAGAAAATTCATTCATGATGCAAAAGCATATTTTTTGGATGAGCCTTACTGATAAACAACTTTATAATATTAATGAATGAAAAATACCATGGTATGCTGATATTGTTAATTATATTGTAAGTGATATTTTGTCACCTATGCTGCATTGCAACAACAAAGAAAATTCATTCATGATGCGAAAGCATATTTTGGGGATGAGCCTTATTTATATAAACAACATTGCAACAACAAAGGAAATTCATTCATGATGCGAAAGCATATTTTTGGGATGAGCCATATTTATATAAACTGCAACAATAAAGAAAATTCATTCACGATGCGAAAGCATATTTTTGGGATGAGCCTTATTTATATATACTGATATTGTTAACTATATTGTAAGTGATATTTTGCCACCTATGCTGACATTGCAACAGTAAAAGAAATTCATTCATGATGCTAAAGCATATTTTTAGGATGAGCCTTATGTATATAAATAATGTAAGGATCTGATTATGAGAAGATGTGTACCTTATGAAGAAATTGAGCTGATCATTCAGAAATGTCATGATTCTGAATTTGGAGACATTTTGGGATTGATAAAACTGCTTATAAAATTTTACAAGCTGGATTTTGTTGGCCTACCATCATATTTTGGGATTGATAAAACTGCTTATAAAATTTTACAAGCTAGATTTTATCGGCCTACTATCTTTAGAGATGTGAGAATTAAAAAAATTGCTTACAAAATTTTACAAGTTGGATTTTATTGGCCTACTTCTTTAGAGATGTTTATAAATATATAAAAACTTATGATCGATGTGAACGAGTAGGCAATATATCTAGAAGAAATGAAATGCCTCTCAATTTCATGTTAGAAGTTGAAATTTTTTATGTTTGAGGATTAGATTTTATGGGACCATTTATTCCTTCATTTAGGAACTTGTATATATATATATTAATTGTAGTAGACTACATTTCTAAGTGGATTGAAGCGCAAGCTTTACCTCGTTGTGACACTAAAAGTGTTTCAAGATTTTTAATGAAAATATTTATCCTACTGCCTAGAATGATTATCACTAACGTAATGCCTAGAATGATTACCTCGTTGGATTGAAGCTTTACCTCGTTGTTTACGGAATGCCTAGAATGATTACCACTAACGGAGGATCCCATTTTGGGAATAAAAATATTTAGAGATTGACAGAAAAGTTTAATATTATTCATAGAATCTCTACTGCCTATCATCGTCAAACTTGTGGGTTAGCTGAAGTTTCTAGTAGAGATATTAAAAAAATACTTGAAAAGACTGTAAACCCTAGTAGAATAGATTGGTCCACTAGACTAGATACCACATTATGGGCTTACAGGACTGCTTATAAAACTCCTATTGAAATGACTCCTTATAGATTGATTTTTGGAAAGACTTGTCACTTACCAGTAGAATTGGAGCATAAAGCATATTGGGAAATTAAAGAATTCAATTATAATTTGAAAGACATTGGTAAGAAGAGGTTGTTACAATTAAATGAATTGGAAAAATTAAGAAATGAATCTTATGATAACGACAGATGATCGGAAGATTAACAAGAAGAACTTTGAACTAGGACAAGAATTTTTGCTTTACAACACTTGGCTGAAGTTATTCCCTGGGAAATTGAAGTCTCGTTGGTTAGGATCTTTTACTGTGACACAAGTTTATACTTACGGAGCTGTTAAGATTCAAGATCAGAAAATGGGAAATAGATTTAAAGTAAATGCACACAGATTAAAACCGTACTTTGAGGGTAAAAGACCAAATTTTAATGAGGTTTTAATGATCAGTCAACCTGAATGACACCTGAATAGGTCAGACTGACAACGTTAAACCAAGCACTTTAAGGGAGGCAAACCATAGTTATCTTTACTTTTATTGCGATCATAGTAGTTTTTATTTGAAATTATCGTTAGTTTGTTGTAGTATTAATTGTGCAATTTTTACCTTTGGTGCCGACGGCGCCCTCGATGCCGCCAACGATGGGTTTTTCTTGAGAGTCTAGGCAAAATAAATACAGAAGCTCGCCGACAGTGACCTCGACCCCGCCGACGATGAGACCGGTGAGATTGCGGTTTCTAGAGTTTGAATTGCAATTTTTGGCAGTTTTTGGGCGGGAGTTACCCTTTTAAACTCCCAAATTCGATTACCAAGTCATATTTTCCCCAAAAGTGAAGTGAAACTCTACCAAATTCATTTATATGGCGTCTAATTCCCCTGATAATCCCAAAATATGAGTTTTCAATCGGCGAAAGTTTATTAGTGCGGAAGCGCAGCGAATCTTCAACAAGGCACTAATGAAGAAAAGATTGATCAAGGAACTAGGATTCGTAAATCGAGGATTGAATAATCCCTCGATGACAATTAAAGAGATGATAGTGCGGCGAAGACGGGAAGTGTTATGCTATACTACCGCTGCCGTAGTTGTTCCTGTGGTAAAGGAATTCTATGCAAATTTGCATGGAATCAACTAGGGAGTTATTTATGTGCGAGGTAGATGGAACACTTTCACTCCTGCACGGATCAATGAATTATACATGATCGAGAACGTTCCTGTCGGCCATTATTCCAACTTCATCCCAACAAGAAACCAGATGAATCAAATTTACCAATATTTAACGGATGAAATTGATGACTGGGAAATGAGAGAGAATAGGTATGTTAATTTTTCTGCAACACTTCTAAATCCCATTTCAAAATAGTGGCAAATTTTCATTTCTGTGAAATTGTTACCGACAATGAAGATCGGTAAAGTTTCCAAAGAAATTACTATTTTGAATTATTGCATCCAAAGGGGACTGCCGATCGATATTGGATCATTAATTGTGAAGTCGATTTTGGGCCTGATCGTTCATGGATCAAATTATGGGCTTGGACACCCTTCCACAATTTTCTCACTTTGCAGTCAGTTCCAAATGTCCTACAAAAATTGGGAAAAAGTACTTCTACCTTGGAAGCCTTTGGACCCAACTAAGAGATTCCCAGCTTTTGAAGATGAAAATGACATGGTCATCATAGTAGATCAATCATCTCAAAATTCACTACCAGTTCAACCCCTAATTCATGATAAGACTCTGGTGATCCTGCGCAGAATCAAGAAATTGGAGAATGAGGTACAAATTGTCATGAATGCAATTAATAATATCTCTAATTTCTTCGATCATCTAGACTGGGGGATTAATGAACATTTTGATCACTCTAGACATTTAGAAGATAGTTTGATACGACTGATGAGGAGGATGAAATTGATAGAAGAGGATTCAAGAATTTCCGTTACGATCCTTCTACAACCTCTTAGTTCATGTGCGATCAATGGGTGAACTCACAGGAGAATCTAGTACTGAATCTGATGAATAGTAGATTTATATTACTACTTGTCTATCTATCTATGTAATTTGGTTTGAACTTTGCATTTGATTTGCTTTAGAAATATGCTTTTAAATCTCTGTATAGTTGAGACTAAACATAGGATGTTTTGTTTTCAACAGTTTGAGTGTTGTGGCTTGTGTTGAGGTTGAGAAAATACCAAACTTAGGTGTTTTATGTAACATATATTGTACCCCTTGGATTTATATATAAATGTGATGTTTTGTGTTGTGAAAGTTTATTTGTGATAACTACATCATTTAATCACTTAAAATTATGTCTATAATGATTGAAAGGATGTCGTTATGGCTTGAAATTGATCGAAATCAAGAAAACACGAGAGTTCTGATTAAATTTCAATACAGCGCGTCGACGACGAGATCGTGAAAAAACACATTTTATAGTGATTTTGACCAGTCAACCCCCACTACTCATCATCCCCTTCCTCCTAACAACATAATTTTTGACCTAGGGCTTGAGAGATCTTGGATTTGGGGCGATTTCAAGGCTTTTTGACACCGGATTTGATCTTCTCTAGGTAAGAGCTTCACTCCAAGTTAAAAATATTTGATTTTCACCATGAATTTCTTCCACATTAAGGAGATCCAAAAAATTTTAGAATGTGAAGAAAATATTGGGAAGAAATTCATGGAACTTTATTTTGAACTCTTAGAATTACTTTTGGAAGCCATTATTTGCATATTTTTAGTATATTTTGGATCCATGAAAAAAAGATGAATTAAGTTTGACGAGTCTCGCTTTGTCAATGCGATGGCTCAAACAATATTTACTTCAGTATTTAAAGGAAAGAAGTGTATACAAGATCGAGTTTTTGAGAGCCCAGGAGGAGAGATTGAACGAGTTATTGCCGAGCGGAGGTGGGAAAACTTTTGTTACACCATCAACAAAGCTGATGTAAATGTTGTGAAGGAGTTCTACGCCAACGTAATCTATTCTAAAGATGGAATCATTCAAGTACGAGGATTTCCTGTTGAATTTAATGTCGCTGGCATCAACACCTTTTACGAAGTCCCAGACTCTTATAGCTGCCACTATGAATCCTTTAGTACGATGGAAGGCCCCCTCAATGATGTAAACAACTTTCTCACTGATGGGAAAAGAACATGGAAGATTAAACAATAAGAACAGGTAAATTTTTCTGCTTCCATGTTAAATGCCACCTCTAAAGCGTGGCACTATTTTATTTCCCACTCGTTACTGACTTATCACCATAGTGAGGTAACAAGAGATAGAGCTATTCTGAATTTCTATATTCAGAATAATAGAAATATAAATGTGGGAAATTATCACCATAGTGAGGTAACTAGAGATATAGCTACTTTGAATTTTTGTATTCAGAATAATAGAACTATAAATGTAGGGAGAATTATTTTTAAGAATATATTGAGGAGTGAGATAAGTGAAGGTATAGGACATCCTAGCCTCATTTATACACGTTGCCAACTTTCTGGAGTGGAAGCTAGAGATGAAGAATGGGTTTACCCTATGAAACCCATTAGTAAAACCATTTTAAAAACTTATGAATTCCATGAGAAATGGAGAATTGGAAGTAGGAGTCAAGAGCCTTCTACTAGTAGAGATGTCTCCTCTACAAGTTATGACCTTCCACCTTCTAGTTCCCCTACCCTAACTGACTTGATGAATGAGTTGACCTTGCAGCAGAAGAGCATAGAGTTAATGAATGAAAGGATTTGAGGTTTAGAACTTTGATAGAATTATGATAGTTAGTACCTTCAGAGGCATTCAAATTTTGAGGTAGCTTATTACGAAGCTCTGGCCTGACACTATAGAGGTGAGCCTGATGTTACTTTCCCGGAATGCGCTCAATATACTCAGTATCAGCACGATCCACCTGCTGATCAAGGAGATGAAGACATAGTGAGGGATTTTGATATTTGAATGTAATTGATGTACTTGTACTTGTACTTTTATTTTTGTGATATTTTATAATAAAAATGGATATTTATGTGTATTTGGACTTTCATTTTTATTATTATATTGTATTTGAACAATTTTTAATTTCTGTTATAAAGTTAGTGTGGTAGTTAAATTTGCATGTGTAGTATAACAGATGTTGAGTAGTATTTTGTGGATTGTAATGTAATGTGATTTTTATTTTTTCATTTTAATTGTAATTATTTTGTGTAGTATTGTGGTTGTGTTAGGAAATGTTGTGCTTATTTAATGTTTTAGTTTTACACTTATTTCAAAATTTCATTACCGAGAAATTTCTCTAATGATTTATATGTGTAGAAAGCTCCTAATGTTACAGACCAGGTGAAGTGGAAATTTTGAGAAGGAATGCAAAAATTTCAGAATGATGAAAATGCCTAAAATACCAAGGTATGATTTATATTTAACGTTTTTCTTTTGACCAGTATCATTTTATATTGAAAAATTTAAGTTTAGGGGAGGGAAGAAAAAGAATAAATATTAGATGTCCTCTATTTAATTATTTTCAAAAATTATTTATACGATTTTATGTAGTGAATTTAATTCAGGTAACTATATTTTGTAGCTATTTAAATACTATAGTATAATTAAAGAAATATTTTTGTAATGAAAATTTATTTTGTAACTTAAGATGTTTAGTATAAGAGAATAAGATTATAGTTAACTATTTAAAGTAAGGGAAACTATATTTTGAAGGACTATAGTTAACTATTTAAAGTAAAGAAAACTATATTTTGAAATATTAAGAATCTTAGAAATTATTTGAAAAGAAAATATTGGGGATCAATGATGTAAAAAACTATGAAATATTTATAAGGTAAAGGAATGCTTTGAGTTTCAAATTTAGGAAAAGAAAGGTGATGCTCAAAATCATTAAAGGCTATGCAGGTATAATAATCCTCACTTGAAAAAAGAAAAAGAAAAGATTGACAACAATCCCTGAAAATAAAAGAAAATATATAGGATTGAAAGCAATCCAAATGAAAAAGAGAAAAGAAAGAAAAAAATATATATATAAGTGAGGAGAAGCTTGAGGATATGCCCAATCAAAAATTGGTTTCACTGGACCTACCTAAAGGGAAAACTTAAATACATTCCTGAACTTATATTTATAGATTAGATCTTTTACTAGTAGTGTTCTCATCAAGTTCCTATCATTTGAATATTCCAAGTGACTTAATATTGCAACATATAGTCATTCTTGAAATGAATAGAAGACTAGAACTCTTAAACTTGATGACTAGATAAGCATGTGCCTACAGAGTTAATTCAATTACTTAAATTTTTTCTAAAAATCTCATTATGATACTTATCTAAATCCAATTTATAGTATTTTTGAATTAAAACTTTACTACAATAGATCATAACTTTTATGTAGTACTTAAATTACTTGAGGACAAGTAATAGTTAAGTTTGGGGGATTTTGACCAGAGAAAAATATGTTGAGATTTTCATACCTATTTTTTACTATTTTTGATGATATTGCACTTTAAAGAAAGGTATTTTTGATGTTTTGTTGTATGAATGATGAAATAGAATCGTTGGAGCAAAAAAATGCAAAAAGGAGCGAATTTGGAGTGAAAATGGCAAAAATGTGAAGATATGAACTAGGGCACCGGAGACTCCATCAACCCCGCCGATGGCGAGATTTTCTCGAGACTCCAAAATTAATTCATTAAGAAGGTCCGCTGACGGCGCCCTCAAGGCCGCCGACGGTGAGCTAGGCGGTTATGTCCAACTAGGCTTTGGATGAGGACAAATTTTGAAAGGATGATTAGGCAACTCTTGGGAAAGCTCATCCACAACCTTAAAAGAAGATTTAGCCAAAAATTGAGAGAGACTGGAGGGACAAGGGAAGACTCTAGAGGTCTTGAAGGTTAGAGAGGTTCCATTAGAAGGACAAAAGTGTGAGGAATTCTTCGAGAGATTGTACGAGTGGAGGGAAAGTAAGAGATTTTTTCCTCCTTGCCGTTTCGAAGAATTATTTTGTGTGTTGTAATAAATAGAAGAGATTCAGAGGAACTTTGAGGAGTTTTCTAGGGGAGAAATTAAAGATAAGTTTATTTATTGTTGTAGTTGTATGACTTTTCTTTTGTATATGAATTTCAAGTTTTGTTATGTTTTCTCCATGTGATATGAGTAGTTTTCTCTGTCTTTCACCTTTTCTTGAGATTTGTGAAATGGCGATTTGAATTGGTGGAGTCATGGAAATGTTTAAGAAATTGTGATGATCTTTTCACTTTGATCTTAATTTACTTTCAATCTGGTCAATTGATTTGTTAAAATATGTTGAGTTTTACAACTAAAGTGAAGATTACATCCAAGATTCAGGGAGGTCAAAGCCCTTGGAAGTTGGGTGTAAATAAATAGAGAAATAAAATTATCGGGCATAGAATTGGAGATTTTAGAGTGATAGACTAAAATCCCTAATTCAGTCCTATTTTTTGGGTGCTGAAGTGTAGATTTTAGCCCTCAGGCGAGAGGAACGTGGGAGCTCCAAAGTGAGAGCCGGTATCCTCCCAGCCTAGTCGTAGATTCAGTAAACAAGCATAGGATTAGTCAATGTTCTTTATGCCTGGACCAAAAGGTAAAGAATAGGTATGCTCCTATTTGGCACAATATAAATTGAACTAATTCATTTTATCCATTCACCATAATTTCTTGACAAGGAGAAGATAATTTGAACTGATTCGCTTTATCCATTCACTATAATTTTTTGACAAGGAGAATGATGCTTTCTTATATATTGAATATCACATTTGAACCTTCATTAGTATATTTTTATTTAGATATATTGAATATCACATTAAAAACCTCATTAGTATAATTAGTTATTTAAGAGTTATTAAAAATTTAAATATTTTTTTAAATTTCCTATTAGCGACAGATAAACAAATTGAACTTTGTTGTTTCAATTAAAGTATTTCTTTTCTAAAGTCTTGGTTTGTAGTTCTAATATTACTCCTTGTGGGATCAATATCTAGGACTCCATTAGAGCCCTATATTACATGAACGATATGTATACTTGCGTTGATAAGAGTGACTTTACAATTATTGAATATTTGTTACGTCCATATTTATCAAATCTATAACTATTATTAAGTTTTAGTATAGTTGCTGAGGAATTAAGTCTTTTAGCAGCAGTATTAAATACTTATATTCTTAAGCATATATAAAGTCACGGTCAGTTATCACTAAAAATAGTTGAAATGTAGTCAAAATCACAATCATTATATTCATAAGACCCTGGAGGGATAAAAAGATAATCGTACAGAGTCAAGGGTTCGAGAATTTTCTTCCCCGAATCTGAGACAACTAATCTAGTAAAGATGACTCCTATCCTACCCACCATGCTATCAATCTTTATAGTTACGTATTTCTTCTTCTTTGTCCTTGATGAAGATGACTCTCCTGACTAAACCTTCATCTCGGGCTTGGTATGCTGCAAACACTGAATGGAGGCTTGTCTTGATGCAGACTGGATCTTGTTCAGTATTTTCTTAGATGATCTGCTCCAGACCTCATTCCATCCTTCTCTCTGGTATATGCAGAAGATTGTTTTGATGGATCCTGTATTTGATTGAGGACCCTCTTGAGTTCATCCCAAGTTGTACTTCATCCCTCTGTTCCAGTATACCAATCAATTGGGGAGATTAGCTTGGCCGAAATCATATTTATGAAACCTTTTTCAGGTTCTCCTAAATATTCTTTCGGAATTGTTATGTTCCCTTTTTTAAGGTACCTCTCGAGCCAGTCTCTAAAGATGAAGCATTTTCTATAGTGTGCCAAAGTAACCGGTGATATGGGAAATAATTTGGTTCATTCTCCCTATCCACCTCTTCTGGCTTCTTCGGGTATGGTAGTCTGAACTCCGGCTTCTTCATCAGACTTCTGAATATTTTAGGTGCAGCTTCATCTTTGAAAGAATACACTATTTTACGTCATTATGACAGGGTCATTTTCTTATCCCCTGTTCGAGGTGATCCTTCTTGAGGTGGTCGCTGGTTGGATTGAATACTCTATTTCTAAGCATACTATGATGAAGACTGGCGAGGCTCATCTGCATATATCTTCATGGGTTGCTTTCCTTTGTCAACGGTCACTACTACTCCTGATTTCTTTTTGAACACTCTGGTCACCATAGTCTTTTTGTGTGGCTCCATGTGCTTCATTTCCTCTTGAAGACTGTTGTCTTTACTGAGTAGCTTTTCAAAAGATTTTATGATGAGTCCCTTGAGCACGAAAGGTACTGGCCCATGAATTCTCTTGAGTAGAATTTCAATCGCATGATGTTCCTATAGCTGAGGTTCACATTTCATGCTAAGGTAAGCATGAAATCTAATGGCCCATGAATGATTTTGAGTAGAATCTCAATCGCTTGATGTTCCTGTAGCTGAGGTTCACATTTCATGCTAAGGTTTGAGTAAAATCTCAATCGCTTGATGTTCCTGTAGCTGAGGTTCACATTTCATGCTAAGGTTTCTCCACCCAAGGTATAGTCCATAAAATTTTTGCTAGGCTTTTGTTTTTCCATCAAGGGATCTCCAATAGACACATGATGTTGTGCCTCGGTATATCTTTTCACAAACAGCTGTTCCAACTCAAAAAATTCTTTAACTGATCCGTTGGGCAAGTCAGCGTACCAGTCAAAAGCATTTCCTGACAAGCTGCTTATGAACTGCTGGAAGAGTAGTGCTTCACTATTTCTCGTCTAGCCATAGCTGGCTCAGAAATGTGCTATATGCTGTTTGGGATTCCCAGTCCCATCAAATATCTTCAAGTTTGGGCCACAAAACCCTTGGGTAAAGGCACGACATCGAATTCCTCCGAGTAAGGTCTACCCTTTAAAACCAAGGCCCCACCCTTAGATTTCGTGAAGGTGTCCCACACTTGTTCAACCATTTTCTTGAACTCTTTCTCTGGCATAGCACCTGATGTAGAATCCTTTTGATGTTGCTCATCTCTGTTTGCTGAAGCAACCTCTTTTCTTTCATCTGTGATGTGTATGATTTTCGGTTGATTGATATTTGAAGAAGCCATTTACGGCGCTTGTGATTGCCCCTGAATAGTGGCCATGACAGTCATGGATGTGGTCATTTCTTATATTCGTTTCTCCAGTAGACTAACTTGCTCATCCCTTAGGAGGATAGCCCTACGCAGCTCATCTACAACATTCTCTTCGGTGTGAGGTTGAGCCTCGCGCGCAGATGTGGCTGCTCTTATTTCAATTACATGAAAATCCATAAAATGTTCCTCCAAGTAATCATTATAATCAAAATTTTCATCGTCGCTATTGATGGAAACTCCGTGTTCTTGAGGTAACTCAGAAATCTCGATCCAGAGTTTCTCAACTTTCTCTCAAATTATTGATTCCTTGATTTCTTTAAGATCTGGAGGACCCTGATAGACATCCTCTGCTTGTTCCTCCATCTCGCAGGCTATTGTTGCCATGATGTCAGATATTTCAGACCCTGGTTTCATTCCCTGTCCTTGTTCCACGAGCTCACTGGACTGTATCGGTGCAGCAACCTTGGGTACCCATACCTTTTTCTTTTTTGACGATGATGTCTCAAGACAGAGTGTCTTAGTAGAAACATCGATAAATCAAGGGAAAGTATGGTCCTCGTGGTTTAGACTGGCTACAGCGTCAGGTAATCATCTTGTCTTTGCCTTTGAGATTGTAGGAATATCTCTATAATGGGTGACGGGTAATATTTTTGGACCTAGTCTCGACTTAACCGGTCAACGGCCTGCGGTCCTCGTAGCAGTATAATATGTAGTAATCACTGCGGTATCAACTCTGTTCCCTAACAGAACCAAATGGGGATGCTAGTAGGGGGCACTCCAGTTGTCTTGTAGGATTGTCTAATGGACTTGACGCTCTTCAAAATTTCCTTCTTCATGTGAGGGGAAATTGCATATCCCACTCGTTTAATTAACTTGCTAATTGAACATCCTTCTTTGAAGCTAGCCTTTTGAAAATTGCACTAACTCAGGTGATAGGAATGAACTTCTTTCTCTCCTCATCATGTCCATGAAGTGGTGGTAATGCGACAGCGATTCTCTGGATACTCTCATATCCATCGGTATCCGTCAGAGGGTGGAATCTACTCCCTCGTAAGAGTGGATAAATTTTTGGTAATCCTTCTTCATCTTGATGAGGCTCCCCCTCAACGGGTGTCTTTTCAGGAGTCTAGGCTTTGATGACCTCTGAACTCTTCTGTTACGGTTCCTTTTTTGGGTTCGGGTCAGTGGTACAGTCCTTGAGCTTGATCCAATTTCAAACACGGATGGTGGGACAGTTAATCCCTCAGTCGGATCCTCAATAATCATTACTTCTTTCCCCTTAGCAGCAACAGGGCTAGCAGGTTTGGCGGGTGCCGTGACGGTAGTAGTTTTAGACTTCTTGCAGGCAGGGAAGTCTTGAAGGTAGTTCAGACTAAACTCTTCAGACGGGTCCTATATTTCTAGTATGGCGATGTTCATTACCACAAATGGGGCTTTGTTGAGGATGACCTGGAGATCTTCAATTATGGCTCAAAATTTGATAGTAGGAGCAAGATTACGGGCTTCATGGCTTGTTAGCATGTTGCAGGAAAATGTCAGCATTGGGTAGGCCATTGCAGCAGGCTTGAAAGCAAAAGTTTTAATGTTAGTTATATGGCCAAAAACCATGTAATTTTTCAGTGCAAGCACTGAAAGTAGAGGTTGATCTATAGACCGAGCGGGTCTAATTTTATGGGTATTTTAAAATTTTGTTTAAGAAAAATCAAGAGGTGTAAAATTTAATTAATATAAGAAAATTTTAAAGTGCGCACAACACAACACAATTTGGTTTAATTTGCAAAATAGCAAATAAAATTTGGAAGGGAGATGTGAAGTAATTTGGGACCCAGTGCGGGACCCATTTAGTGGCAGCCAATGCCCAGGTGGAACTCGTCCACCGACACACCTATTGGGGGTCTGACCCCACATGAAAATTTAAAGTCCTTAATGGCCTCCTGAACCCCTCTGTTCAAAGATGGTTGAACAGATAGTCCTGAAGTCCAAGGAGTTAGCCGTACTTTCCCAAGACAGAAATGGGTAAAGTATGCCAATGGAAGAAGGGTAATTTGGTCTAAGATGGACATGGACAGATTACCGATGGGTGATGATATTTTTTCTTGATTTGTATGGAGGGAAAAGCTTGTCCCCAGCGGAGTCGCCAGAAGCTGTCGGCTCTATTTTTGGTTGAAGACGTTGATGGGAGTTGCCCGTAAGAGGCTGTCGGTCACTTGAATCAAAATCCTGTTGCCCTCTTTGGAAGGACATTTTAATTTACATATATATTTAGTTTTAGAAAAATATGAAATCAAACTGACCCCATATTTTTCATAGTTCAAATGAAAAAGCACTATTCCTCAGATCCTGTATCTATCCTAAAGGATAAACACAAAACTTGAGGATGAGCTCAATCAAATAAACTAAGGAATATATGATGTCCGTTTGGTCTATGAAACCATTTTATTTTTTGATAAATTCCCCTATTTAATATAAAGGATTAAATAGGGTTTATATTAAGTTGGGTTGAGACATGCTTCCTAAAAGGGCAAGCCCTTATAGTTAATTACATCATAAATAACAAAAATCACCTAAGAAGACTCTCGATAAAAATTAGAAAATATTATCTTTGAGGAGTTTCAAAGGGTTGGACATTTCAATGAGATCAGATGTATAGGTGTGAAAGGGGATTGGTTCAAATTTGGAACATTTTTTAGAGTCCAAAGGAGGATGAACTAGGAGATGTCATGGATCTAAAGGAGAACCTTGGTGATTTCCCAAGCTATCCTAATTTTTCGCTTCAGTTTTGAGGAGAAATATTTAGGTGTTTCATCCTGCCAATTTTATTAGTTAGTGATTACATTCGTGTGAAATGATCACACAAATAGCTTGGAAGATGTGAGGATTTAGGTCGTGACGAACGGCAACCTTGGAATCCTAAGATGCATTAGGGCTTATATTGTATAGCTGGGCTATGCAAAAGACTAAAGATAAGGTGAGGATTTATGTTGCATAAGCAAGCAACCTCGAAGTCCTATGGCTTTTTTGCTTATATCTAAGGAATGAAGATTGGTTTAGTTGGGGAAGATTGGTTTTTCTATTGAAGATGGTCATGCTGCCCACCATGCTAGCTCCAAGCTCCTTGCCTTGATGAGTTTAGTTTTCTAGTGTTTCAAGTTATGATGTCAAATCTGGTGGCCCTAAGGTTGAAGTTCTTTAAATTTTATGGGGGCATGTTAAAGTTGATTAGAGCGACACCGGTTAGGGTTTGCGGTTCCCTCGTTCCGGCATCACTATTTTCTATTGGATTCACTTAGTTCAAATGAACTTACAGGTCCCTCGTTCCGGCACCACTATTTTCTATTGGATTCACTTAGTCCAAATGAACTTACTAAAGTTCCCTCATTCCAGTACCATTATTTTCTAATGGATTCACTTATTCTAAATGAACTTACTAAGCCCAACTTAATGAGTTCCATAATTTCATTTAGACCGTGGGAAGCCTCGTTAGCAACCGTAGGTTACTTAATGAGTTCCATAATTTCATTTAGACCGTGGGAAGCCTCGTTAGCAACCGTAGGTTAATTAATGAGTTCCATAATTTCATTTAGACCGTGGGAAGCCTCGTTAGCAACCGTAGGTTACCTTCTCCGAGGGATTCCCGATCATCCGATAGAGACGTCTTAATTTAGTTGCAATTTTAGTTTTGTGTCGAGATTTCCCGATCATCCGATAGAGACATCTTAAATTAGTTGTAATTGTAGTTTTGTGTCATGTTTGTAATTAAATTTTGAGTTGTTTTATATTTTGAATGTTGTGGCGGTGATTTTTTTCTTGGTTGATTTTAGTTTCAATTTTGGTAAAAAAATCCAAAGCTTAATTAAATATGGCATTAAATCCCTTGATTTAGGGGACCTTTGGTCCATGGCTTAGCTTAGGTGGTTTCGTAGGGTTTATGCTGTTCACTAGGGTCCAACTTATGGCTGTGGAGTAATTAAATTGATGACTTTAGGATAGTTAGGCCACCTTTAGTGCATGGGTTCAATGTGGGTCCAAGTGATCAAAACTTGGGTTTGGGCTAGACTAGCCATGTCAATTGACCCAATTTATTGATCAACGTTGTGTATATGATTGTTATGAAGATTTTTGGAAAAGGGTTGAAGTGATTTTGAGTTCAATTGGTGAGTCAATTTTAGGGATTTTTGAAATTTGGTCAATTTAGGCATGTTGGGTTAGACATGGGACTAGATTGAGCTAGTCTTGGGCTAAGTACAAATTAAATGGTCAACATGATCAAGTGAGATGTTGTAAAGTTTTTTCATGAAGACATAGAGTGGAAATTTTGGGGTTAAGGCCCTCAATTTGGTTAAGTTTGGGGACACGACCAATTTGGGGAAAATTTGGAGATCTTTGGACTTAAGTTGAAATTAAATGAAATTGGGGCTTCACCAAGGCCAATTGAAGGTCAATTTTGATGTGTAAGAGTGATATGAATATTTTTCAACATAATTTGTGGCAAATAGAGTAGGCCATGTGTTCAATTTGGTGGAACCAAGTCATAGGGCCAAAATTGGATTTTTGGTTTAGCTCAAAATTGGGTTCAAATCATGGACTAATTGGGCTAGGATTTGGTCTAGATTGGTCATATCAAGGGTGAATTTGAGTTTAGAATTAAAAATGGGGGAAATTGAGACCAATTGGATAGACATTTGAGGTAGGTTTAGGAAAAAAATGAGCCTTTAAAGGGCAATTTGGGGGTTTTGGTCAAAGTGGTCAAATTGACCAAACTGGGTCATGTGATAGTTGAAAAAAATGAAATTGGGAATATTTGCGAGGGTTTGAGAATTTTTGGGATTTTTTTGGAATTTTTGGAATTTTGGGCTAAGGAGGGGGCATTTTGGTAATTTGGCAAATTTTGGTGATTTTAGGTAGTTTGGGTGTTTTCAAGGTGTTTGAAATGATTTTTTGAACCAATTTGGGTATTTTGGGTAGATTTGAGAATTTTGGCCAAATTTCGGGTTCCAAAGGTATCTAGTTAATTTGGGGAAATTTAGGGGCAAAAGGATAGGTTGGTTATCTTGGTAGAGTTGGAGTGCCAACCACCATCAATAAGCCATGAACCAGTGGAAACCCCATTTTTGGTCTTCCATGTAGTGATCTTAGCCAAACCTTAGCCTAGAACTAATGGGTTTAGGGGACCACCTACATGAGTCTCCTAAAAGTATCAAAGGACCAAGTCAAGAAATTTAAGTTTAGGATTGTGAGTGATTGTGAGTGCAAATATTTAACTTAAGCCCTAGACCAACACCTAGGGTCAACCCTAAGGTCCAGCAGTCCTAAGGGTGACTCAGCTTGAGTTCCCCCATAATGACCCCATCTACTAAGTACTAGAAGTTAGGACAAATATGTGGAACTTCATGTTGAGTAAAGAGGAGTGTAGAATTTCTAATGGTGAGGGTTTCTTTTCTAGTTTTCTAAAAATAGTCAATATAGAAGTCGTATGGCTAGACCTTAGGCTACTAAAGAGGAAAAACTAAACCTCAACCAAAAGTGAGGTCAACTACTCGGAATAGGGCAAAGAATAGGACTGCTCCTATTTGGCACAAAACAATTTTTATATATATTTTCAAATGAGTTCTATTTCTTCACAAACCTTATACTCATTGTAAAGGGGAAGGATGATTTCTTTAATTTGAACTTTCTGTCACAACACAAACTTTTTTTAATTTTTGTTATTCTACTTTTGAAAGTTTATTACTTAGTTTTGTTTAATTTCTGTAGTCTTACATTTGCATTATAATTAACATTCACCAGACTAGTCAAATTTCCAATTTTGCACTTTACTTTTATTTTTTATTTTATTATAAAATAATTTCCATAATTTTCTTTAGGATTTTTCAACTTCCCTGTGGGATCGATTTTTATGAATCCATTAGAGCCCTTTATTACTTGAATGATATGTATATTTGCGTTGATATTTAGAAGAGATTTGACAGTTTAAAAAGAGTTCTAAAAGATAAATTATATTTACAAAAAGAGTTTTGCAAGGATTATATTACATATTTATTATAAATCTGCCTGGATCATGTTTTTGGTGCCATTAAGTGGTGTTAACTTCATGACTATTTGCTTATACAAATCTCCGTGTCACATGTCTCGCTCATTTTAATATTGAGTAGGTACAGTGAACACTTGTTAGATTCATGAGCCACTATTTATATTCCCCTAAACGAAGGGGTTCCAGATCCTTCCACCTCCCAAAAATGTGCTGGATCCCAATAGGTGTTAGCCTAGAAGCGGATCTGTCGAAGCAAGTTTGGTGTAAAGTTCAACATTTCCCTTAAGTTTGGATTGGGTCCTTTGCTTCTCATTCTTTTTCCCTATAGTTGGTTTGTTTTTGAAAAACTATGCCCATTCTCCACACTCTAAAATTTTCCTCTAATAATAACAAGCAAATTGAAACCTGATGAAATTTGAAAATTTTACTACACAAAAAATTCAAATAAAATAAATAAAATATTGTTGGATAATGTTTGTTGCATGAGCTCTTTTCATCCTAAGATTACTACAACAGAAGGGAGCATAAGATGGGAATGACACTCTGAATCCTCTCTATAAAAATAATATCTACACTAATGTTGACCTCAGTTTTGATTGTGGCATAGTTTCCTCTATAGAAGCCTAAGATCTAGCCATAGGACTTTCCTGTTGACTATTCCTAGAGGACTAAAAAAGGAATCCTCATTATTAGAATTTCTAATCCTTCTTTTCCTCAGCTTGAAGTTTCACATGTTGGTCCTAACCTCTAGCACCTAGTAGGTGGGGTCAATATGGGGGGAGTATTTCCTTAAATTTTTAAAATTTGGAAGTCTACTAAATTAAATGATCTTAGACTTAGGGGTATGACTTTGGAAGTTGATAACTCACTAATTTAATACCCCTACTTGATGTTCAAATGACATTTAAGTGTTTTGAAAATGAATAATTGTTATCACTTAAAAAATTCAACTTCTTTCAAAATAACCACGACATCTACCTAGGTCTAAAGGACTTAGTGGTGACTTAAACTAAAATCAAATTTGATTAAATAAGAATTAGAAGAATGAATATAAAGTAAAACATCTTTGAATACCCTTAGCCTAAATTAGAACTCAAATCGGCTAAGTGTTTCAATAACGCTAACTTGCCCCCTTTAAGGATCTTCACTCAGATAACTTCCAAATAAAATGACAAATGATAATTACCTTACTCTTAAGGATAATTGAAATATCAATGTTCATTGAGCATTAAAGTTATTTACAGGATGCGTTATTAAGCAACATAATAAGTTTAAAAAGAGCTAGAGACTTTTCACGAGGTGGTGAGAGGGAAGCATGTACCTGCTTTTTTCTCTAGATCTGTTGGATACCTCAGAGATCTACTAAATTTAATATGTTTTACTTAATAGAAATCATCCATAACCAAATTAATAGGGACCCACCAAGATATGACCTAGGTTTAGATAGGTCACTAAAACCTCACTTGTTATGCTTCACATAAAATGCTCTAACACACATTTTGAGATTCAAGTGGTGGAACGAGAAGACTCGTCAGGTAAGCTTTTATAGTTTACAACATTGTCTTTTCTTAAGCTTTTCATACTATGCCTACTCACCTGCATGTATGAACAAAACAAAAAGTTGCATGATAAACAATAGTCACCCTTTATGAAAACTAAAATTGTCAGGATAGCCACATAACCAAAACCAAAACTAAACACAAAACTAAAATCAATCAAAAAAAATTACCTCCACAACATTCAAAATATAAGACAACTCTCAATTTAATCACAAACATCACACGAAACAACATCTACAATAAAATTAAGACGTCTCTATCGGTTGATCGGGAATCTCTCAGAGTAGGTAATCTACGGTTGCTAACAAGGCTTCCCACAGTCTAAATGAAAGTATGGAACTCATTAAGTTGAGTTTAGTAAATTCATTTAGACTAAAAGAATCTAATAGTGAATAGTGGTGCCGGAACGAGGGAACCGTAGAATCCTAACTGGTGTCACTTTAATCAACTTTAACCTCCATAAAATTTAAAGAACTTCAACCACAGGGCCGACTGATTTGACATTATAATTTGACACCATAGAAAACAAACTTGTCACGGTAAGGAGCTTGGAGCTAGCATGGTTGGCAGCACGACCATCTTCAATAGCAAAACCTGTCTTCCCCAACTAAAACATTCCTTCTTTAGAATTAAACAACCAAGGCATAAGATTTCGAGGTTATCTGCTTATGCAAAATAAATCCTCACCTCACCTTTAGGCATTTGTATAGCTCTATTGTACAATATAAGCCCTAACTCGTCTTAGGATTCTGAGGTTGTCGTTCGTCACAACCTAAATTCTCACATCTTCCAGGCTAATTGTGTGATTGTTTCACACGAATGTAAGTCCTAAATTAATAAAATTGGCAATATAAAAAACCCAAATATTTTTCCTCAAAACTGAAGCCAAACAATAGGATAGACCAAGAAGTCATTGAGGCTCTCCTCCGGATCCATGAAATCCCCTAGTTCTTCCTCCTTTGGATTCTAAAAAAAAATGCTCCAAATTTGAGCCAACCCCATTTCACACCTCTTTGTCTGAAATCATTGAAAAGACTTATCCTTTTGAAGTCCAGGAAGATAATATTTTATGATTTTTATTGAGAGTTTTCTTAGGTGGCTTCGTTCATTTAAGATGTAATAACTATAGGGGCTTGCCTTTATAAAATGATTTTTTTGAACCCAGCTTAATATGAACCCTATCAAATTCTTTATATTAAATAGAAGAAATTATCGACAAATAAAACGGCTTCACCGGCTAAACGGATGGCATATCTTTCTCAGTTTATTTGATCGAGTCTCATGCTCAAGTCTTGTGTTTACCCTTCGAAATACATACGAGATTTCAGGTATAGTGATCTTTCATTACTGTGAAAAATATGGGGTCAGTTTCATTTCATATTTTTCTAAACTTAAATATATTTGTAAATTAAAATTTCTTTCTAAAGCGGGCAATTGGATTTGGATTTCGGTGAACAACAGCTTCTTACGAGCAACTCCTCAACTTTTTAGTGCTGACACAACCCCTTGATTCTATATTTGATTTCGCATGTTCAACATTACTTCTATATTTTCACATTCTTTTCCTTAACTTGTGGGTTAGGGTTAGAGTCAAATCACAAAGGATAATAAGCTTAGAAATTAGGATTTCCTTGGTTGTTCAAATTTCTGGTGGGATTCACCAAATTATTATAATTATTCAAACTAAAATTAGGATGATTTTTCAATTCAGGGTTACAATAATTAGAATAGTGATTATTATTTTTATTATTTATAGCATTTAAAGTTGCATAAGATGATTGAGTATCAATTACTGCCCTAGTGAATTTTCCTCTAATATTGGGGGTATTTGAGAATATTTCACTCCAATTTGATCAATCTTTTTCAAAATAGCAGCAATTTGAGATGCTAAAATAGACATTCCATCAGAATCATGAATACTAGCTACTCTCTTAGGATTTTCCCTTTCAAAGGGCCATTGAAAATTGTTAGTAGTCAGTTCTTCAATTAAAGAGTATGCTTCATCGAAAGGTTTTGACATTAGTGATCCACCTGCAGCAGCATCTATAATATATCTAAGTGATCACACTAATCCACTAATCCATTGTAAAATATTGAAATTATTAACCAATCTTGAAAGCATGGTGTGGACATTTTCTAAGAAGATCTATAAATATTTCCTAGGCTTCATATACTGATTCCTCTTCAAACTGACAAAAAGATGTAATATCATTTCTAAGCTTAGTGGTTTTCCATGGTGGAAAATATTTAGCCAAGAACTTTTGTGATAGTTCTCCCTATGTTATGATAGATCCATGTGTTAATGAATTTAACCAAGCTTTGGCCTTATCCCTTAATGAAAAGGGCAAAAGTCTAAGCCTAACAGCATAATTAGACACTCCATCATATTTAAATATAACACAAATTTCAAGAAAACTAGCATGATGTAAGTTAGGATCTTCAATAGGCATTCCTCCAAATTGATTATTTTATAGCATTTGGATAATAACAGGTTTAAGCTCAAATGAATTAGCAGGAACATCAGGGTTTTGAATAGTCAAGTGAAGTTCATCTGTTGTCGGATTGGCATGATTTTTTAAAGGACTTTATCAATTTTGATTTATTTGATTATCTAAGTTATTTGCCATTTTATTTTATTTTTAAACTTTTTATTGTTGTTTTTGAATTTTCCTAATAGTACGTTCTAATTCTGAATCGTAAGGTACTAAACTTTCATATCCAATATTTCGCATAAACAAATATGATAAGCAAAGAAAAAATTCCAAAAAAATTCTCTTAAATATATAGTTAATTATTTATAGATTTTTTATTTCATATATTATTTTTATATTTTGTATATTTTATCTCTAAGTTTTTTAATTTACCAAATCTATTTAATTTACCGCTACCTTCCCGACAACGGTGCCAGAAACTTGATCCCAGTAAAATATAATTGTGTAAAATTTATATATGTTTGACTCCTCTATGTAACGGTGCCAAAAGCTTGATGCAATATTTATTATTAAGAAATTTAAGAAATTAATGTTGGGATTCTATACAAGTATACATATCATTATCAAGTAATAATTGACTTTCTATTTAAGCCCCGAGTATTAATCCTACGGGGAAGGTTTAAATATAAAATGATAAATTAACTATAAAATTCACAGAAATTAAAAGAAATTACTATCGCTACTTTTGTATGTGTAAGATGCAATCAAAGCTAAATTATTTAACTACTATGTATGTTAAATAGTTCACCCAATCAATGTATATTTTCCTATTTATTTGCACTTAATTCCATGAACGAAATACTCCTTCATGGAATAAAAAGTGATCCTCACTCTATTGTGGAACTCATACTCCATTTCCCGGATCATATGTTTCATAACACATTTTAATAATTCAAATGGACAGATCAAAAAGTAAATTAAGTTTGGAGTTGAAAAAGCATCACAATTTATTTTATATTTTAATATAGGCACACCCATATTATCTCTTCATTTTATCATATCACAGAGTAGGGAGAAAGATAAAGAAAACTATTCAGACTTCATGAGAAAGATACGACAAAACACAAATTTCATATATAAAAGAAAGTTCATACAATGCTAATAAACAAACAGCACCTATCTGAAACTCTTTCTCAAAGCAAATGCCTTGTGCCTCTCCCAGGAAATGTAGGAGGAAGAAATCTCTCACTTTTCTCCTTCTCCAACACTCCTAGAGAAAAAAATTACACTTAATCTCACAAAAAAACTCTAAACTCTTAAAGTTAAATCATTAATAAACTCCTGAATGGTGGCAGAATAAAGATGGAAAAATTGTATGGAGGCGAGGTATGGTGAAAAATGAGCAAGTCCAAATGAAGAGGAGCACCTTTTCTGATCAATTTCGGCCCCAAATAGAGACTAGATTCAGTTCTCCAATAGGTGCATCCAAAAACCCTTCAAAAAGCATCCAAATTTGTCGAATCTTCTAGAAACAAGTCCTGAATCGACATTGGATCCGTCGACACTAGTGTGCTGTATATAACTTTGCTGCTCTCTATCAAATGGTGTCGTCAGCACTGCTTCTGGTGTCATCAGCACAGAGTAAAATACATTAGCCATTCTGTAAGTCAGCGCCGTCAGCGCTTAGTATTTCTTCGAAAATGTCATTTTAACTCCAAATTCCATCCTTTTTGCTTCCTTTTTTCTTTAAGTCCTAAAAATCAACAACTTGCAAGAAAACATAAAAATACCTTTCATTAAAGTAAAATATCACAAAAAATGAGTATAAAATGTGGGTCTAAAAATGCATATATTTTTGGTCTATCAGTGAGATGTTCTGTCAAAGAAGGACAAGGCACCCTCTTGAAGATTTTTCATCTCTTATGACTCCCTTCTTGTTTTTTCTTGACTTTTGGACTTATCAATCATCCTTTAAAGCAGTGTTCATCTGATGGACTAAGTTATAATCCAAAGAATACCCCTATTAATGCTCCCCAACTTGGTAATGGCGACACAAAGAAACTAGCTACTTTCGAAGAGCAAAACTAGCTTCAACCACCCCAACATCCTCATTTTGTGATATATCTTACTTGAAGACTGTTCCCCCTATAGTGGGAGACACCTCAGAGGTACCAACCTCAAAAGTAGAGGGAGGCACCCACAAGCCATCCACAACATCAAGGAAGGGAGTATTATCATCAGCAACAACTTCATCCTGGCTGCTAGAATGAATCTCTTGTATAGGTGTCTTATCGCCTTGTAAAACTTCCTCAGCAAAAGCCACCAAGCCAACATCAGTACTAAGATCTATTAGGAAGCTTTTAAGTCTTTTCCTAAGGGTTGGATGTCACCAGAAACATCTATCATCCTTATGACCAAAAAAATTGTAGTGATAGCAAAAATAAGGCTTCTGCTCAGTTATAATTCTTTGCTAAAAATGATTAAGTTCAGTTCCTAACCAAATTTCATCAACCTTAAAAGAGTTATATCTTATTCAACTATGATTCTTGCCACTGATGGTCTAGACAAATTAAAGGTAAGAGCATCATATTTCAATGTTCTTCCCAAAGCTTTTCCAATGTTGAACAGAACTTTATGATTGAATAAATGTAACTTGAGCCCAGGGAGCTTGAACCAAATTGGAATAATTGGGAGCTCCTTGCTAGGATCAAAATTAGGGGACTATTTAATAAAACTTCATGGAAATCCCTACAATTTGCAAACTTTGTTTATAGAACAAATGAGCATAGCCCTCCTCTCTATATAAATTGATCGAAATGTGCCTTTGATCCAATAAACCTACTCTCCAAGCACTGTTAAGTTTCAGGTTATCAAAAAGTTTTTGAATAACCTCTATTTTTGGGTGTCCAAGTTGGAAATTTCCAACAAGTATGAACTTATAGACTTCAGTAGGCCCTTGGATATTTAATGTAGGTGGATTTTATGTGTTAATTTTGCAAGTATTTTTAAATATTACAAAATACTCATGGTAGACACAATAGCAAATATGAAAATTAATCCCGGCAAAATAACTTTAGTTAAAATAGTTTTATCTTTTAAAATTCATTAAACTGTCAAATCTCCTTTAAAAATAATGCAAGTATACGTATCGCTCAAGTAATAAACGGTTATAATGGACTCCTAGATATCAATCCCACAAGGAAGTTGGAAATGCTTGTATATAAGTTTCTAAAATTATAATGTAAAGTACTATTTTAAAAATACAAAAAGTAAAGTGAGATGTTTGAATATTAAGTAACAGGTGAATACTAAATAAAATGCAGTTGAAAGAAAAAGTCAACTAAACTAAATGCTAAACTTTCAAAAGTAAAATTTCAAAAATTAAAACTGCGATGTTGTGAAGAAAAGTTCAAATTTAGGAAAGCATCCTTCCCTTACAATGATTATATGGTTTGTGAAGAAATTAAAATCATTTGAAAATAAATATAAAAATTGTTTTGTGTCAAATATGAGAAATCCTATTCCTTACCTTCTTCATAGTGTATAAAGAACATTGATTAATCTTGACTTTGGTCCCTAATTTAATGGTTAGGCTGGGATGTTATTGGCTACCACTCCATTGCACCCACTACTGCCTTCCCTGAGGCCTAAAAACCTCGCATCAGTTTCTGGTCAACTGGATTACATTTGACATTTTAATCTATTTTTTTAAAATCTTTAATTTATCATCCAACAAAGTATATTTACCTATTTATTTTCACCAAGTTACATGGATGAAATAGTCTCCCATGAAATCAAATGTGATTCTCCCCGTGTTGTAGAAATCATAGCCCTTTTGAAACATATGCTTCTCAACACAATTTAACATTTCAATTGGCTAGATAGAAAAGTAAATGAAGATTAGATTTCAAATCATCACAAATTATTGACATTTAAAACCATATAAAAATAAAATTAATTCTTCACAAAAACTATATCTCAAAGTAGGGAGATGGATAAATAAGACAACTAAGAATTCATAAGAAGAATATGTCAAAACACATATTTCATTCATTAAAAAAAGTTTACAAAATAAAAAAGAAATAAAAGACACAACTTATCTCATAATCTTTCCCAAGCAAACTCCTAGAAGTTCTCTCTAAGCCTTGCTTTCTTTACAAGCACTCTCAACTCTCTCTTAAATGTGTAATGAAGAAGAAATCTCTCACCTTCCCTATCCTCTTACAATCCTTGAAGAAAATCTCGAAGATCTTGACTCTCTCTCTCTCTAAGTCTCCTTCATGCCACACACCTTACTCGCTACCCTTCAAGTCCTAGACTTTCTTCTCTTCTATTGAAGGATGCCTCCTTCTAAAAAGAATTCAAAAATTTCCCCCAAAATTCTGTCCAAAAGTCAACTCTTTTGAATTCAAATGACATGTCCATTGATCCAAGAGACATATCCCTTTATAAAAGAACCTTCCAAAGTTTCTAGATGCATTGAATTACTCCAAGGGGTGTTTAGAACAAGTTTCCCATTGAAAATTTGAGAAAATTTTGACTTGAATTGCCTTAATCTGCAAAAACTCATCCTTGTTGAATTTGGCGCCAAATCGGGCGCATCATGCACTAACGCTCTATCAAATGGCACATTTAGTGCCAATCTAGTGCATCATGCTCCAGTTTGTTGAAGACCGTGCTGTTCTAGGCATTGGTGCATATGGAATCGATCCAGTGCATCTGGCGCCAATCAGGCACATCATGCGTCAAAAGTTGAAACTTCACCGTTTTGGCTCCAAATTTTGTCCTTTTGGCTAATGTACTCCAAATGCCTAAAATTGATATACCTATAACAAAATCATGAACATACCCTTCTTTAAAGTGCGGTATCACCAAAAATAAGCATAAAATATAAACTTAAAACAACATATTATTTATGTATATTAATATCCTCCTTAGTATAGAAAATAACTAGTTTGCCCCCTTTTCTGCTCAAAGGTTTAATAATAGGGCCAACCCTTTCATGACAAGATTTGGTGAATACTGATGCACCAGATACATATTATCTTTTCATACACAATTTTATACTTATTTTTGAGATACTACGTTTTAATGAAAGGTATTTGTGTGTTTTTCTTCTAGGTACAATCAAATGGACAAAAAATAGTAAAACAAATGAAAAAGGATTAAATTTGAAGCAAAATGAAAAAGGTGCAAAAAAGAACTTAGGCACATACCCCATGCTTAAGCTCCAGATGTAGTTATTTGATGATTCCATTAATTTTGACAAATTTTTGAAGAGGTAATTGAAGCAACCCTTGATAAAACGTGGGAAATATTTCATGGACATGAAAATTCATTTAATTGGCTTTTGAAAAGAGGAAAATTATCTAAGATTCATTTAATGGAGACACATTTTGAAGAGACACCAAGGTACCTGTTGGATTTTTATTAAAGAAGAACTGGATCATTGTCGGCACTATTTTTGGTGTGGGGTTTGCCCGTAAGAAGCTGTCGGTCATCGGAATTGAAATCNCAAACATTCATGGGCTAGTGACTTTCATGCTCAAGGGACTCACCATAAAATACTTTGAGAAGCTACTCAGTAAATCCAACAGTCTTCAAGAGGAAATCAAACATATGGATTCTCATGAGAAGTCTAAGGCAACCAGAGTATTTGAAAAGAAGTCAGGNCGTCGGCTGAACTAGTCACCCGCGAACAGGTAGGTTTATCATGTTGAAATATGAACTTTGACATCGGAGAAGCTTCCACATGTTCCCGTAATCTTTTTTCTTTTTCCGGTAGAGAGCTTTGGATATTTTCGTAAGTCACAGCTTCGGTCATTAATGGAACACTAGATAGGTTTTGTGCTTTCATCTGTGAGTTTTGGCCATCATTCAAAACGTTTTTTGGCTGCATGGATTGTTTCTTGCTTGGACAGGGAGTACAGGGAGAAACCTCAACTTCATTCATACTTGGCAACACTTTAGCAGATGAAAAAGAGTTTTCCATTTCATTTTTTTGCCGACTACTCTTTGAATTGGATAGAGTGGGAAGATGAATTGTCTTTTTCTCAATGGCAGCATTTCTCTTCTCGTTAGGCCTTTCGAACTGAGCATTTGTACTTTTTACTGTTCTCTTATTCCCTACTACTACATTAAAGGAAAAGATGTCTTCTTTGTCATTACACTCAAAATTTGTTTGCACATTGGGATTATTATCAGAACTAGACCCGCTTATTTTCCTGAGCTCAATGTCCGCTTCACTCTTCGCATGTGCACTCAGGTTTTGCATTCTTTTCTCTTCTGTACTAAAGGAAAAGAAAACTTTCTCATTATGACTCCCTTTGAGGCTCTCCACGGCTTTATGTTTAAAATCTGAACAGGCGGATGAAAATGGCTTTTTGCCATTGTTAAAAGCGCCATTCAATTTTTTCCCTGTTTTATTTGGAATTTTTTTTCTTGTCATGGAACGAGTAGCACGTCTCCTTACAGTTTGATTAGGGCTGTCTGAATCAGTCTCAATTGGATCCGAACTCGGCTTGGGCCTGGCCGTTCCCCCCTTCTGCAATCCTTGGTTACAATCCACGCCAATGTTCTCGTTGCTTTCAAGTTTCATAGTATTCATACTATGCTCTTTTTGTGAAGAAGCACCGCCAAGGATCTCCCAGAGCTTCATTTTAAGGCCATCAGTAGTGTTCTTATAGGGTTCTACTGTTTGTTCTCCATTGATTTCTTGGTCTAATAAGTTTGTTTTCTTCATTGAGACGAATGCAGGCCCTTGATCTACATAGAGATCTCCACTTCGCTCCCTGTCATGCTCATAGGCAAGCCTATCTGTTTTTCTGTGTGCAGAATCAACAGAAGGAAGCACTGGTGACTGCTTCACATAACATTTGCTTGCATCTGCGATTGATGTCCTGCAGCATGAGGACCTTAATGGTAAGCAATTCGAGTTCTTTTGTCCCTCAAGTTCCACTCTTTTTTTTTCCAAGTTTGCTTCACCACGCAGTCGGCTTTGATTACCTACAACCCTTCCTATGCATGATGAATGAATCTCTGCAGAATGCACAGGAGCATCTTCTTTTCCCACGCCAGATTGCACTGTTGGGGATTTCTCAACCGTGATTCCAATTGAAACCTTTGCAGATCGACCAGATTGAGGCTGGTTACTACCAAGGCTACGACAATCACTAGGACCGACCTACAAACATCACTTGCCATTTCAAATAAGAAATGTGGCTAAATTCTACACATCCCAAGATTTGATGTTATTAAAAAACTCGAACAAGAGATGGAAAGAGATTCAGTTATATAAAAAAAAAGAGAAAGACAAACAAAAAAAAAAAACAAATCTGGAAATATGTAATAAAAAATGCCACCGGATGTTTAAAACGAATGTTGGAACCAGTTAGATGCTGCACCTTCTGTGAAATACTCTCCAACATGGTTAAGCAGGTCCCACTCAAACGGTAAGAACCTGGAAAAATGAACAAATAGTAAGAGGAGCGAGAAACAGAACGGAGTAATAATCAAAATTAGCTCACATAGCAAGAAGCATTTTATTCAGACGTAGTAAAAAAGAGGCCAACCTGAAAGAGGAGGTAGCAGCCAAAGTAAATTACCAAGACTCCTAGTTTCCTTTACACCCAGGTTAATAACAACACGCAGCATTTGTAGCTTAAGAAAACCAAATAAAAATGCCTGCTCGATCCCACTGAACTAAATATGTTTATTTTTTCCTACTTGGGGGTATAAACCCATTTAAGTAAATTTTGACGTACAGTCGGCCTCCAATTGCTTTAGAGTACAAGAATTGCACAAAATGTTTGTCTCTGGTTTCCAAGCTGCTCGTTTACAGCAGGACAATAAATTTATAACTACAGTTCCTTAAATGCTAGTCAGTTTTCTACACCTTCAACTGATATTTTTGATCCGTTTTGGTGTTAAAGCATGAAAAACTGACTTAGAAGTTAGATAATCTGGCGCAAAAAGCTAAATGAAATAGCTTAGCACTGACATAATGTTAAAACAGTAAAATACAGAAATATTTCCAGATTGAAAAATCAATTAAACTTTGACTGAATTTCTTTAAAGTTATCCATCTGGCTCAGCAGTGCACATTCGACTCAATGATAAGCTCAAGTTTGGCTCATCTTACAAGATCATCTACTTAATAAGCTAAACATATCGACAACTTGTGTTAGGATAATAATAAAAATTCAAACAATAATCAAACGAAGACGATAAGAAAAATACAGTACACAGGTTTTCATGATCCCTCGAAATGCGTCTATATTCGTGGCCATACAGATTAAATATTTTAGAGTTTAAAAAGTTGATTTATCAAGGATTTCTCCGCATACAAAGTTGGAGACAGTGACAGATTCCACTATAAAAAACAATGACCGATGGCAAATACAATCAGCTCCTGCAAAGATGAGGAGTGGCTCTTTTGATGGTAGTCAGACCTGCAATGCTTTATGACGCACAATTTTGGCATATAAAAGAGAAGCATAAAATTAAGTTAAAAGTTACTGAGATGAGAATGTTTAGGTGGATGAGTGGCTTGACTCTTAGAGACAAAATGCAAAACGAATATATTTGTGAAAGGATTGGTGTAGCTTTGGTGGTAGCAAGATTAGAGAGAATCGTCTTAGATAGCGTGGTCACAGTAAAAGCGATCATTGGATGGTCAGGTTAAGAGAGTGGATGTTTTAGATTCGACTTATATTAAGAAAGGTAGAACTAGACCTCAAAAGACTTAGGTACGTTGTTTAAAAAATGATATTAATATGTTAGAATTAAATAAAATTATGACACACAATAGGATGCAATGGAGAGAAGAATTCGTGTAGCCGATCCCACTTAGTGGGTTAAGGACTTGTTCTTGTTGTTGTACCATAGGAGTTTGAACGAAAGGTTCTCTTCTTATGGAAAGAAGATGGATAGGGTCATATGAAACCGTAAAAGACATTTGGATAAATACTATTGAAGTGAAATATTGGAGAACTTCTAGCAGGATTAAAACTTCAATATATTTAATTTGACTATATTTTATGAACCTGCAACCAATGTTGTGAAAATTTCTTTTCATTTTCTCCCGAATTCACATGTAGCACATTACCCAACAAATTTATTGCATTTATTTTGAAAGTTATCTTGTATGCATGAATTTAATCCACTACAAATGGGGGGAATTATAGGTTACTTCTTTTTTTTTCTTTTTTTTTTCTTTCTTTTCTTTTTTTTCCCATCAGTTGATAAGCTAATTTATGATGATTTAAGTATCAATTTGTAGAAGCATAACAATCATACCCAAACATACTTTAAGAATATCAAATGTTCAATTTGTCGAAAGCAAAAGGTTTTCAAGTTGGGCAAAAGGACGCAAAATCTATGCAGCTCTAGCCCATGGGTTTATAGCAATTGTTAACTACAGATGCAGCACTTTTTGTATTTTTTTTTTCTTTTGTAGCCCTTGTTTTCTCCCAGATTGCAGTAATGAATAGCTTCCACCTGACTTCAATTCTATTGCAATCAAGGATCTTGAATACGGCTCCAAGGGGCTGTTTGGCTACAAGTATTATTTAACTTGAGAAGGATTTAATAAATCCTATAAATCCAATTTTAATAAATCTAGATGCAGTGAAAACTTTAAAATAATTTGGCATGAAAGATATTAAATCCAGCTAAATCTTTTGAAAATGTTGACAATTTATTTCAGAATTTAAATATGTTCATGTTCATTAAACTAATCCAAGGGAATGTTCATTAAAATAATTTGGCATGACAATTTATTTCAGAATTTAATAAATCATGTTCATGTTCAAAGATAAATATAACATTAAAAAATAATGATAAAAGTAGTAAGCTCAATTTAATTTCATTTTTTATTATTCCTATGTATGTTTTCATTAATTAACTATTTACTAAGCTAATTAGTTATAAGAATTTTATTAAACTAATTAACATTGTAAGTATTTCAATATTCAATCATTAATCCTTAATTAATTATTTATTAAGCTAATTAAATATTAATTACAATTTTACTAAACAATAAAGATTAATTATTGCTTTGCTTACCATTGATTAATCATGAATTAGTCAATTATCAATTCTATATCATTTGTAATTAAATTTATTCAATTTTAATTAGATTAAGATAATATATTAATTAATCATTAATTATTAACCAATTAAACTAATAAAAACAAAATTAAATTAAATTAAAAAGAATTTTAATTTAATGATAATCTCATTAATCATTATCTAGTAAAAATAAAATTAATTAAAATAAAGAATTGTTGGTTAAGCATAATAAAATAAAAGTAACAACTTAATTAACTAAATATTTATATTTAAATATTATTTATTAAGTCAAACCTCCTGCTGCCATCCCTTCCTCATATTCTGCCCAAAACCTATTAAGGTCCTAATCAATACAAAGGCAGGAGACATAGGGAGAACAAAGAGCACATCAGTAACAAAGCGAACAACAAGCAGGTATGAGTCTAAAAGAGGGGAGAAAGGCAAGCGTGTGAGAGAGCATGAAGATTTGCAAGTGTGGAAGTCAATCAAAGCTTGCGAGCAAGAAAGAAGGCCAGATTAGGTCACTTCAAAAGTTTGACAGGGTCATTTGTGGTGATGTTGTGGAAAGAGGAAGGAAAGAAATGTTCGCCATTTTACCTGCTTTAGAAGTTTATTAAAGTTAAGAGTTGATGGCTAATTTTTTTTATGTTTTTGTTTTGTATCCCATCATAGATGGCATTAATAAAAACTAGATAAAAAATGCCTCACATAAAAGTTACAAGAAGATATATTAAATTCATTTGATAATATTTGTATGCTTAACTAGCCTTGTTTAATAGCCTTTCATAATCTTAGCTTAAGGGCAGTAAAAAAACACATCTTTCGCAATCAACTAGCACTTGACGTCTAAATAGCTGAACTCAATTTATAAACAAGCCGAACATGAACATGAACATATCTTTGTTGGATTGTGTTTGGCTTGTTTTGGCTAAAATTAATTAAATAGCTAAATAAATAATGTTTATTATAACCTTTTCCTATTGGCAATTGAACAAGTGAATTTGAATTGAGCCAAACCATAACATACTATTCACGAGCCACTTTGAGCACAAGCTTATTTCAAACAAATAAATTTTATAATGTGTTAAATATGAATAAACAGTATGCTCATTTAAGCTCAGCTCGTTTCGCCCCTAAATGGCATATAAGGTTCAAAAATACATTAGAAAAAATGAAAGCTCGGATATCTATGTAGTACGGACAGAATAATATGACAAGAAGGATGATTTTAGATTTCTGGTTATTTGCTATCAGATAACTATATGGAATTCTTCAGAATCTAGAAGAACGTTGCTAACATGCAGCACCAATAGGAAATTAAGAAAGAATAACAAACGTGAAAGCAACCTAGAACTCTTAAGAGGCAGTAGATCAAAATATAAGAAGGTTCAACAACCTCAAAAGTGAAAAAATAAAGACAGGTGATTACAAATTAATATCCTACTGGAGAAAACACTGCAGGGGAACTGCCTACAAGTATAATTTTCTTTCAAGTGCCACGAAAAACATAGCATCTGCTTGCTAAGTGCATTGTTGTCATCAACCAAAGCAAAATGGCTGCAAAAACAGATGTACCGCTACAACAATTGTTGAAGAAAAGCTACAACAACAAAAATGTATCTCATCCACTTGAACCTCAATCAGCACAAAAGAAATGAAATGAGAGGAAATTGAGGAAAACAGTAGCCACTATAGTGGGGCACAGAACTTACCCAGAATGTCTAGATGCAGATGAAGTAAATATAACTGAAAAATGTCTAAATACTTGAGCAGTCGTAACAATGAGTTAAAAGCAAATTAAGGTGAAATTTAAAACCTAAATCAAAATACCATTTATGCAAAACTAAGCATTAAAATAATTAAATCGGTGAATGCGCAGGTTCTTCAGATATGCCTAAAATGATAATATATACGTAAATAGAATAATCAAACACATAAATAGAAACGACATATTTCATAATCTATCAAACAATATAAAGAAGTTCAGATCCGTAAAACATAAATGCGAACCCATAATGCCCGAAAGTGAAATGAGCACAAACGCCAATCAATTATGCAAAATCCATATAAAATTCAGTTCCCAATTATCATTTAACGAGCCATGGGGGATAACAGATGTCGCAGAAAAAATATTCCATGCTTCTATTAAGCAGATGATCGGGGAGAATCAGCGGTTGAAGATTGAGAGAAGCAACGAGAAGGGAAAGAGGAATGGTTTTGAGCATATCACCTCTTTAAGATCTACTCTGTGAAGGAAACCCTAAAAGGCAGTTGGTTCAGAGCGCAGGGAAGCTTCGCCGACGAGGGCTATCCGCTTTCCTTTTCCCTCCATTTAGGAAGAGGGAAACGTTTTCAAAAGAAGTGAAAAAGCCTTTCAGTGGCGCTTTTTTTACTGAGAAATTTGCATATATATCACACAATAATTCTTTATTTATATTTCTAACATTAAATTTTTTATGTTTTTATTTATAAAATTTCGTTGAAGGTATGTTCTACTTTTACAAATACAGATGGTAGGTTAAATATTTGAGTGATATGCATGCGAACGTAAAATTTTTAAGTATAGACATGTAAATATAAAAAAAATTTGTGGTAAGTATATTAATTACTATATTATTTTAAAAAAATAATAATAAAGCATTATGTGCGGCCCATTAAGTGGGCTTTGGCCCAACCATGTGAGGTGTGTAAGCATTCACAATGCAAGTGTGCTAAAGAATCGAGCCACGAGGTATAGCTCGAGCTTAAGCTCAAATTTGAGTGTTGATTAAACGTGCTCGAGCTTGAGCTCATTCCGGCTAGGCTCGTTGGTTAGTGGTCCAACTCAATTAGCCTATCACTAATCATTTTAGATGTATTTCTGTCGAGCTCCCGCTGCCTCTTCTTCCGACCACCAACACCGTCGTCGTGACCTCCGTAAAAATTGAGTTCTTAATTTGAGATCCCGAGTATGCTTCTACCAGGACGACCGAGCTTGAGCTCGAGCCTTCTGCTACCGGTACGAGCCCAGCTCGAGCTTGGAATGACTCGAGCTCAACTCGTTTGCACTCTTGGCCTTCACACAAAAATGGAACATCTATTTCCTTACTATTTATCTTTCCTATTTAGAAAATAAAATCAGGATTAATTTTGAAATTAGTAACAGCTATGCTTCAAAATCTTGTCATCTTCACTACAAGATAGATAGATAAATAATGCTTTTCTATTAAAGTATAATGTTTTTCACTATTTAGTAATACCGCTAGAGAAGATTAGGAATTGAGAAACTTAAATTCATGGGATAATTCTGATTAATAGGGAAAATTATATCTTTTGAATTTTAATTGATAATAAGATGAACATAAACCAGCTGATATATCATACTAGAAGCAACCAGATATGTTAGTAGCATGATTAATCATACAAAATCTTTTATAAGTAGGTAAGTCGGTAATTCTCTTGACATACATTAGTCGAGTGAATCAATGAATGACGATGTGTCGGTGCCAGTAAAAAAATCAGAAAAGATAGCCATAAGATAATGAATATTGACAACAATTAGTGAGATACAATTGTTGTTGGGTGATCGCATGAGCCAATTGCCATAAAGCAATAATAAATATATAATGATGATGGAGGCTTATGTTGGCAGTCATTGATGTTAAATGGTGCTAAGCAATGATTGTCATCATCAATTCTTAGTGAACAAATTTTAGAAAAAAAACTCATGTAGAATTGTTCGCTCCACACAAGGTTTCAATCATTTGCTAAATTAAGGTATATTTTGTAATTTATTTTGTAAAATATTTTGATTATTTTTTTCAATTCTCAAATGCTCCATCATATGCCTCGAAAGATTTTCCTTGAATATCTTTAAGAAGGTCTCGATAGACTATTAGCTCTTTCAAAGCTACTGCATGGGTGTGTCTTTGATCCTGGGAAATATAGTTGTATAAAATCTATAAAGTTGACTCCGTTTTACAATGGTGCCAAAAATTTGATGTGGTATTTTATGAATAATAACGTTAAGCACTTAATATTGAGATTCTAAACAAGTATATGTATCGTTATCAAGTAATGTAAGACTTTCTATTTTAGTCTCAAATATCGATCCCACAAGGAAGGTTTAAATTTGAAATAATAAATTAACTAGGAAATTCACAGAAATAAAACGAAATTACTGTCACTAATTTCGAATGTTTGAGATGCTATCAGAACTAAATTATTAACTACTAGTAAAATTTAAATACAAAGTTTAAAATAGTAACTACTAAAATATGTTTATGTAATGAAATTTTCTAATATAAAAAAGCATCTTTCCCACTACAATGAGTTTTTGGTGAAATGAGATGAAATAAATGGTTTAAACATGTATTATGCCAAATATGAGCAATTTTAATTCTCTACCCTGATTCAGTGTTATAGAAAATCATTGGCTAATCTTAGTTTAGTCCCTAAATTCGTGGCTAGGCTAGGAGGATGCAAGCTCCCACTCCAGAGCTCCCACTTCCCTTCCCCTGAAGGCTAACTCTCGTTTTAGTTCTTAAACACTAAGATCGAATTTGAGATTTTAGTCTGTCACCCTAAAATCATTTTAGTCTGTCACCCTAAAATCTCCAATTCTACACCCAATAATATTTATTTCTCTATTTATTTGCACTTAATTCCATGAACGAAATACTCCTTCATGAAATTAAATGTGATTCTCACTCTGTTGTAAAACTCATACTTCATTTTCAGGATCATATGTTTTGCAATATATTTTAACAATTCAATTAGCCAGATCGAAAAGTAAATTAAGAACGGAGTTGAAAAACCATCACAATTTATTTTATATTTTAATATTGACACATCCAAATTATATCTTCATATCACCATATCTCAGAGTATGGAGAAAGATAAAAGAAACTACTTAGATTTCATGAGAAAGATACAACAAAACATAAATTTCATATATAAAAGAAAGTTCATACAACAATACATTAGAAAGATACAACAAAACACAAATTTTATATATAAAAGAAAGTTCATACAACAATAATAAACTAGCACTTATTTGAATCTCTTTCTCAAAGCAAATCCCTTATAGTCTTTCCTTAGAAATGCAGGAAGAAGATATCTCTCACTTTTCTCCTTCTCCAACACCTCTTGTAGCCTCTTCTAGGAAATGTAGGAAGAAGAAATCTCTCACTTTTCTCATTCTCTAACACTCTTAGAAAAGCCTCTTCTAGGATTGTATTAAGAAGAAGTCTCTCACTTCTCTCCCTCTCTAACACCCATAGAGAAGAATTCACACTTAAACTCAGCACAAAAACTCAAAACTATTAAAGAAATAAATAACTAATGGTGTGGAATGGCGTGGAAGAAAGTGGAAAGTGATTGAAGGGTGCAAAGAGGCGCGAAGGAGGGGGCGAAGAAGAGCGAAGAAGGCTTCTTTTCTAATCAATTTCGGCTATAAATAGAGCCTAGGGTCCCTTTTCCAATAGATGCATCCAAAAACTCTTCAAAAAGCATCTAAATTCATTGAATCTTCAAGAAATAGGGTCTGCATCAACACTGGCGCCGTCGGCGCCCATTCTAGCGCCGTCGGCGATAGTGGCCATTTAATTTAGACAATGCTCTCTGTTAAACGACGCCGTCGGCGCTGAACAATTCTTCAAAAACTCAATTTTGACTCCAAATTTCATCATTCTCTGCTTCATTTTTACTCCAAGTCCTAAAAATCAATAACCTTCAATAAAACATGAAAAATATTTTCTTTTAAAGTGCAATATCACTAGAAATATGTATAAAATATAAGTCTAAAAATACATATATTTTTGGTGTATCAGTTTTTCAATAATTTTATAAAAAGTATCAAGGCATGTCAAAAGCAAGCATCAACTTTATAAATCATGGATTGCATTAATGATGTGCATTAGTTCGATAAGTGATTTCAAGAATTAATTTCATGCATTAGTTTTATAAGCGATGGTGATCATTGACATTAGTGAGATTGACTTTGTTGTTGGGTGATAATCATTGTAAATCGGTGGTTAAATAACATTAGTTAAGAGACTTTGGTTAAAAGAATGTGGCCAACAAATAAAGGTCAAGAAACCATGGTCAACTCATGGTGATTGAGAGATTCAGTGATGAAAATCTGATTCCGACTTACTGTTTATGTGCATAGTATAACAATGTCTTTGATTATTTTTCACTTATGTTTCCTTATTTTGCAACAGAACAAAAAACTTGATCCTGGAGAAAATAAAAATTTAACTTTTTAATATATATATATATATATATATACTACACAAGTATATGTATCATTATCAGGTAATATAGGACTTTTTGATTAAGGCTTGAATATCGAACCCACAGGAAAAATAAACAATGTGCATGATTTATCAACAAACATTCTATTTTAAAAAAACAATTACTTAAATGATAGATATTTTCATAGTAGGTAAAATTCAATACTTTTTGGTATTTTTGATATTTTGGCAAAACAATAAAACTTCTAAAGATAACTTGAGTTTGTGTAAAGAAAAGTACTTGATATAAAAATATATTTCTCTTTATCATGAGTCAATAATAAATATAAGAATTTTGTTGTGCTAAATAAGAGCAATAATATTCTTTACATTTACTAGAAATGCTATAAAGAACATTGGCTAATTTAAAGTTTGAATAATTTTGAAGACCGGCTAGGCAAGGACGATACTAGCTCTCACTATAGAGTTCCCTCGATTCCCTCCACCTGGGGGCTAACATCTCGTATCAGAACCTAANCCCCAATTTTCATAGGACACTTTGAACTGACTGCGAAGCGAGAAAATTGTGGAGGGGTTTCCAAGCCCATAAGTGGATCCGTGAACGATCAGGCCCAAAACCGACTTCACAATTATAGATCCAATATCGATCGACAGCCCCATTGGATGCAGTAATTCAAAATGGCACTTTCTTTAGAAACTTTACAGATCTTCATTGTTGTTAACAATTTCGAAGAAATGAAAAAGTGCCAATGTTTCGAAATGGGATTCAGAAGTGTTGCAGAAAAACTAACATACCCGTTCTCNTATTAACTTACATTCATATGTTAATTAAAGTTGTATGAGTAAACTAATTAAAAGTGAGACAAAAGATTTTTAATCAATGAATTCAATATTAACTTAGTAATAAGTAACCACTTACTAAAATTAATAACTCTTTTAACATAAGGATTCTTAAACACTCATACATAATTAACTAAAAATAAATTTAATTAAATAAGTGTATAAGAACTTGAATAATTATCATTTTAAATAACTTAATGAAATGTTATTTATCATTTAATCTATGATAGTTGTAATAACGATTGGAAATTGTTTTATTCTCTTGAGTAGTAAAGAATTGTTATTCAAAAATATAAAATAGGCTTAACTAGATATTGCAATCCTCGAATAAAAATGAAGAAAAATAAAAAAAAAAATTGAGAAGACTCAAAGATTAAAAGATTGAAATATGTAAGCATATGAGGTGAAGTTTGAGGTTAAATTAAAAAAAAATGAAAAATTTGTATCAATATTCTTCTCAAAATTAAATAATCAAAAGCCCCTTCGATTAAAATTAGTAATATTATATTTAGAATGAGAATCTGAATTACGATTATTTGATTCATAAAAGTTAAAATTTATAGATACTTGTTAATCAAATTTATTTTAGTGAATGCCGCATTTGGTGTTTTAAGAATGATTATATTAGAAGAAGAATAATATGAGTAATGTTGGGATTATTGGTGAGTATTAATTCAATTCTATAATAATATTTGTGCACTTTATTACATACACTCCTTATGTTATTTAAAGAGCATTTAATCATATGATTATAGCTACCAGAATACTCCATGGTATACATTTGCATAAAAGATTACTTGAGGACAAATGATGTATATGTTTATGGGAATCCGATAAATGTTCAAAGCGTTATAGTTCAGTGGTATTTTTTCCTACATATTTGTATCTTCTTTATGCTTTTCGGTGGTGTATATTGTCTACGTGTGCAATATGCATATAGAATATACCTTTTGAAGGATAATTGCAAATTGTGACATAGAACCCCAATGCTAAAAATGCAATATTGTGGTGAATGTACACAATATTGCAACATTGGTGGAGCAGTGTCTTGAGACTCGAAGTGTAATTTTATAAGTCAAAAATTTAGGAGCATGACAACACGATGCCTTAGCAAGCGCCCGAGCACCCACACCAATATCGACCCAACTTTTAGAAGACAGGGATGTACACCCATGACCTGATTCAAAATTTGAGAGAATGAAATCCAAATCCACTGCGCCATGCTGTAGTACTGCAGCCCACATTAGAGTGCCTGACATTTAACACCGACTTACTTTAGTTTTTGCAATTCTAGTGATGATTTAGCCTGAAATTCTATATGAGGTAAGGCTGTGGAAAATATGAGGAATCCTAGTGTTATATATTAGTCTCTTTAGTCTTAGGGTTTTCACTTCTAAGTGTATGATGAATGTGAGAACTTATTTTGAGAGACAATTGAGAAGGAAGAAAATGTATGAAATACTTTGGAAGAATGATTCACTTGGGATCAAGAAAAATCTTTCTAATTTTTCTATTTTTCTTTACTTGTAAGTTTGCCTTTGATTTAATGGATTTCATATTTTCTTTTTTGCTTATGAGCAAGAACTAAACAATTTCTTCTTTGGATTGGTTATAAATTACTAAGTGAACTCATATTTGATTCTTAAGCATTTGAATGTATAAATTGATGTTTTAACTTTTCATTCATTATTTACATGTCAAGCTAGCAATTTGATTTTTTTAACACATGTTGTAACGTAGGACTATCGAAAGAGGATTAGAAGCACAACCAAGCTAAAATATAAATATTTAGTGGAATAGAAATATTATCAGTAGTTGTTTTTAACCATTTGGGTGAATATAGATTGTGGAATTTTTTTGTAGGGTTAAGGGAATATAATCATAATATGAGATTCCAATGCTTATTATATCTTAGAAGAGAAAAGAAGTCCTTGTCCCCTATTTTCAACTGCAATAGGATAATATAGTTGATGAACTTAAAAAATTATATAAATCAATTAAGAGAAAAATTTTTAATATTAGCAACACAATTACCTTTTATTTTTTAATGTATAATCCTGGAACTTTAGAAATCTTTTCAAAAATTAAAAGCCTTTGAATTGAAGTCAAAATTAACAGATTATTAATTAATCTATTATTGTGAAGTAACATATTTATTGTGGGATCGATAACTCATACTCAATAATTTGAATATTACTTGATCAACATTTAAATTTGCCTGGTTGATTTGTGCATCACTACATTATGGATCATTATATATCCACATAAAGGTGAACTTACAAATAAAGGCTCTTTAGAGTATTGTCCGCACAATTTTAGGAGTCATGTGGAAGCTGTCGATTGCCAAAATGGAAATCTCGATGCCTACTTCGGAAGGACATTTAATTTATATATATATTTAACTTAGAAAAATATGAAATCAAACAGACCCTAGATGAAAGAGCACTACATCTCAAGCTATGTATCTAACTCGAAAGATAAACACATGACTTGATAATGAGGCTCAATCAAATAAACTAAGAAATATATGACATTCGTTTGGTCTGTGAAACCATTTTATTATATGCCAACAAGTTTCTCTTTTTAATATAAAAAAATTAAATAGTGTTTATATTAAACTGGGTTCTTAAAATTTTTCTATAAAGGCAAGCCCTTATAGTTAATTATATCTTAGATAACTGAAGTCACCTAAGAAAACTCTCGATAAAAATTAGAGGATATTGTCTTCAATTCAAAGGATAGGACTTTTCAAAGAGATCGGACAAATAAGTGTGAAAGGGGAATGACTCAAATTTAGAACATTTTATTTTTGGAATCCAAAGGAAGAAAAACTAGAGGATGTCACGGATCCTGAGGAGAACCTTAGCGACTTCCTAAGCTATCCTACTGTTTGGCTTCAATTTAAACGAGAAATATTTAAATGTTTCATCCTGCTAATTTTATTAATTAGGGCTTACATTCGTGTGAAACGATCAGACAAATAGCCTGAAAGATGTCAGAGTTTAGGTCGTGATGAACGACAACCTCAGAATCCTAAGATGAGTTAGGGCTTAAATTATATAGTAGGGTTATACAAATGCCTGAAGAAAAGTTGAGGACTTATGTCGCACTAGGCGGATAACCTTGAAATCCTATTGCTTGTTGTTATTCTAAGGAATGGTTTAGCTGGTGTAGACATGTTTTGCTGTTAAAGATGATCTTGCTGCTCACAATGCTTGCTCCAAGCTCCTCGTCATAGCAAGTTTAAGTTTTCTAATGTGTCAAGTCTTAATGTCAAATCAAATGTTTCATAAGGTTTTGGTTATTTAAATATCATGGGGGATGTTAAAGTTGATTAGAGCGACACCGGTTAGGATCCCACGGTTCCCTCGTTCCGACACCACTATTTTCTTCATATTCACTTAGTCCAAATGAATTTACTAAACTTAACTCAATGAGTTCCATACTTTTATTTAGACCGTGAGAAATCTCGTTAGCAACCATAGGTTACCTCCTCCGAGGGATTCTCGATCATCCGATAAAGACATTTTAATTTAGTTGCAATTTTTGTTTTGTTTTGTTTGTGATTAAATTTTGATTTATCTTATATTTTGACTATTGTGGCGGTGAATTTTATCTTGTTTTAATTTTTTAAATTTTGGTTTCAGTTTCAATTTTGTGGTTATCCTAAAAGTTTCAGTTTTGACACACATAGTGACTTTGTTGTTTAACATGCACATTTATAAGCAGGGAACAAGAGGTGAAAATAAATAAAAGTAAATTGAAATGCAATAACTTAAAAGCGTACCTGTCTATTTTTCTTGTTCCTTCACCTGAAAGGTCAGTATTTGCAAAGCATATGTATAATTTTGCAGGAAAAGCAGAGAACAAGGGTTTGAGGTGTGTCTACCAGATCCTATGTTATACCCTAATGGGCTCAATTTGTTCATCTCTGGGGATGATTCCATTAGAAAATCATAATATGTCCAAGTGTCCTCCGAGATTCCTAAAGGATTATGAAAAGGTCTTGGGTAATACCCTCCCTCGAGTCGTCTCGAGTTCATTTTGGCCTTATTATGTTTGTTATGTGGTTCACCCAATTTATACCCTTATGCTTAATGAACCTTAATGTTTGGATTATCCCCTTAAGTGGGGTAATTATCACGTGATGTTTCACTTACGAATTATACAGGTAAAGACCCTTAAGGGCAATTTGGCTTAAGTAAGGGACTTAGCCGATTTTTTTTTTTTTTAAGATGAGCTTGTAGTGTTTCAAAGTTTCAAATTAATTATAGGTCATTTTCTAAATCTCATTAGACAAAATTTTGATTAAGCTTGATTCATCACTAAGCCCGTAAAACTTCATTGGTAGATTTGTAATTTTTTTAGGAAAATTTGAATATTTATACTTTTAACCCTTATCAAGAATCATAATCATTTTATAACTATTAATCAGAGTCTTAAATCAGTGAGTTATGATCTTCTAAAGTCAAACCCCCAACCTCAATATCTTCTTATTTAATTGTTCTTTCAAATTCATTAATTTAAAAAATTACAAATTTTATCCTTAGTAAGACCAAAGTGAGATTGGTTGGTAGCATTTATCCCTTTCATATTTTAATCATCAAGACATGTCAATTAAGATCATTTATTACCCATTTGCTCTTTGGTTAAGCCTAAATATTATTTAGGGCTTAAATCTCAAAATTACCCTTTTGCCCTTAAGGCCTCAACACCTCATAATTCATTAAATCAAACTCACATGACTCTAAGATTTTTATGTTACCCTACTCATGGGATAACTAAAATATCAGGTAAGAAAATGTGATTTTTCTGAATTTATTTTATTTTATAATTATTTTTATTGCAAAAATAGGGATTTTTAATGAAAATTTAATAACTCAGCCAAAACAAGACCTCTGTCCTTAAGAAAATTACCGAATGTTCACCTAGTTTAGAGAGCCACTTGGATCAATTTTCATGATTTTTAGAGGTTTGATTTAATTATTAGAATTATTCGTATATTTTGAGTAATAATTAAATATAAAATATTATTTAAATGGAAAATTAAATTTTACATTTTTCTTAAATCTTTCTAAGTCCAGGGAACCTATAAAAATAAATTTCATATTTTTTTATTTATATTTTAATTATTAGAATTATTTTGATGAAAAATAAAAAAAAATTCATTTAAGCCTTAAAAATTAATATCTTGACTTAGAAAATTAGGAAAATTTTTTTAATTGGTCTCAAGTGATCAGGAAGCCAAATGTAACATTTTAATATATTTTCATAATTTTGCAATTTTTATGATTTTTAATTAAATTTCAATTATTTAAATACTTAAAAATAACTTAAAAATGAAGTATGTATTTTAATTACACTTTTACCCTTTGGTCATAAGGAGCTCCCAAAACCAATTTGGTGATTTTTTAAGTTGTATTTTAATTATTATAATTATTTTAATGCCAAAAAATGTAATTGTACTTGATTAATTCATTTTAGTGACAAATTAATTCCAATTGACTTGAAATTTTTATGAGGAGCTCCTCTGACATTAAACTATAGTGAAGAATAATTTTTATGCCATTTACATTTATAATTATTTGAATTTAAATATATTTTATTTTTGGGGTTGGTGACAATTAGGGTTATTCTTAATGAGTTAAACCAAGTTTTTATTTTTCCTAAGGTCCTCTGACCACAATAAACCAACCAAAACAAGTTTTATATTTTTATGATTAATATTTTAATTATTATAATTAGTTTACCAAAACAGATATGATACATTTGAAAAGTAGAGATCTCTGCCTAGAGACCTCCCCTGACCTTAAAAAAATTAGGGAAGATCCCTCATGATAGAGAGAACCAAAGCCCCAAAAATCAAGTTATGGTGAAATGTCCATGCAAATGGAGAATCCAAATAAGAAATACACTATTTAATTAATTAAAAGTCATACATGCATCAAACAGACATGAAACCATTTCCACATTGTTCTCCTCTGTTCACGGAGCGTGAGAGTATTTTTATTTTATTTTTATGATTTTTAATGTAAAGTTATGGATTTTTAAGGATCTAGTCATTTAAATAAATTAGAAAATCCTAATTTTTCAACTTGAACTAGTCAACTCCATCTCATCCTCATCCTCTCCGAACCGTCTACGTGTCTGCTTCTGGTTGGGCGTCGCTAGTTGAGTCAGCCTGCTATTCACGCACCGAGACGTCATCCAAGGTGATCTCAGCTGTCCGTTCGATACACGCGCGATCGGACGACTCTCCGTCATCGTCCCCAACTGGTTCAACCCGAGAACCGTCCACCTTCCAACCATAATATCTCGTTTGATACTCAATCAAATCAAGTACGGTTTGTTTTATGGACACGTCTAGACTAGAAGAACATATCCATACGGTTAATCAAGTCTATGAACATGGAGAATTAAAATAGGCTCAGTTTAAGGGGAGAGTTCAATATCTTTGCCCAAGAGGTGTGGCCTCGATTGGGTGCTTCCAAAAGCTTGAGCTGAGTCTAGAAAGTCTATGCTATGGTGGTCTGGTGATGGGGCTTTTATGGGGGATCTTCTTCTTTCACTCAGGGGATGGTGTGGGTGCAATTAATTTGACTTTGGTGCACTGTGGAGCTATGGGGAATTATGTCCTGGTTTGAGGGCTAGAAGAAGGTTTTATTGAACTCATGAGGTCTTGAAGAAGCTCTGGGAACAATTTGTCAGGGTCTCCCTAAGTAATTTCAACAACTCCTGCCCTTGGCCGTGGGGGGTGAGTTTAAATAGAAGGGGCCATGGTGGCTCTCAGGCCAAGCTGAGGTGGCTAGGGTGTTGCCTAGGTGGAGGGCAGAAAGGCTCTAATGGCCAATTGGATTTGTGCCACTTGGATGGGTTCAATTTTTGGTTTTGACCATATGGGCTCTCTTAGCCATGGTGTTTTCTGACAGCCAAGGTGGCTGGCCGGCCAGGGTCAGGTCACCATTTGGTCAAGGGGAATAGAGCTTAGTTTTGGTGAAGTCAATTGGGGTTGGCTATGTATAAAGGTTTTGTATTAAAGAGGAATGAGGGAAGGGTCATTTTGGGTCAATTTGGGTCAATACATGATTTGGGGTTGGGCTCACCCATCAAGGAAGGTTTGGGTGCTGAAGAAAATCATGTGGTTCAACTGGGTTAGCATGGTGAAGTCCCCATCCAAGTGGATTAGGGCTAATGGTGTGCTTAAGTGAGTCATGGGAGTGGTTAATCATGTGTAAGGGGACCACTAAAGAGGCTCCTCCTTTTGCCAGAACTAGCATGGTGATATGAGCATGACTCACATGGCTTGCATGTGGCTTGGGGATGGCTTCATGACTTGTCCTTGGCTTGGTCATTTGCATGATAAAGGATTTTTTTTTATTTTATCGGGTATTTTTGTGGAGTTTGTCATGAGGCTTAATATGGAATAATTTGATCATGGATTTAAAACTTAGGGAATGATTTTGATTAAATGGATGCTCTGAAGGAATTTCATGCCAAGTGGGCTTTGAGTTTGGGCTTTTGGAGTTAAGTGTGTTGGGCTTGGGCTTTTGAAATTGAGGTGTGTCGGCACTATTTTTGGTGTGGGGTTTGCCCGTAAGAAGCTGTCGGTCATTGGAATTGAAATCCCGTTNTTTCCCAAGAATAAGGTAAATGTCATTGTCTTTTAATTTGAAAATTATGTTGGTGAAGACCCTTTAGGGGACANGAAAACTTTACCCATGGGATAAATATCAAGCCTAACCATGGGTTGATGGATGGCTTGGAACTCAACCCTAGGGTCTAAGGTGAGTCAAGGTAGAGCTCATTTGACCATACCAAGCT